>CM070496.1:19375462-19390462 GCA_036324585.1 Champsocephalus esox | reverse complement strand
ACCCACGTGATTTCAAAACAACAACAAAAAGGGACATTAGCTGTTTGTGCAAACTAACATAACAATGACAAATATAGAGATAGTATAGACAACCTTATACATGTCCAGGATAAATGGATGAAAACAATTAAATAATTACGTGAATAAAAATGTGAAATAAATATGCCGTGGATGAGTAAACGTCATAACTACACCAAACATCTTATATATACATTTTCCTTGCATTAAAAGTGTGTATTGTTAGGAATTATAAATACAGGCAGAAGATATTTATTTTAGTACTAGACTCCAGCTAGTTAAGTTTAACTAAAGCCAAATTAGTTAGTTAGCTCATTTACTGACTATTTCTGACCCGTTTTTCGTAATTGTAAAAATAATCCAGATGCTCCGACATCTCAATGATTATACATGTTAAAGGTGGGGTATGTCATTTTGGAGAAACCGGCTCGAGTGCGCTAGAATTTGAAAATACACAGCCGGTGAAAATCTGCCACTTCCTCACAGAGCCCCTCCCCCAACACACACGAACGCGCACATGACCAATGAGGGCACGAGGTAAGTCTGTGCCCCGATGGAAGGCTGGCAGGCAGGTAGGCCATCCAGTTACTTTAGCCGAGCCGAGGCAGATGATTGGTCGTGCTTTTTACAGCGCCACGGCTTCCACAGATGATTTTTGTATGGATTTGTTGTCAAAGCACTTCAGATATTCATTGCTATCAGGATGTTAAGAGCATTCCATGGAATATAACAACAAGTGTATCTCGAGCCGGTTTCTCAAACCTCCCTACCCACCTTTAAATAAAGTTGTCGCTAAAGTTGATTTAGTAGTAGTAGTAGTTTTATGCTCATATTGTCCAAACATTTGGTTTTATCTGAAAATAATAAAGCTTTTTGTGAGGGCGAGGTGGACAAATATTCACCGTGCAACTTAGCTTTAGAGTTTTTAAAGCAGGATTGTAAATTAATAAAATATATGCTTCTTATCAGTGGATTAATTATAGTATTATTAAATTATACTTCTATAAAATCCTCTGCTTGTTTTGTGTGCTAAAAACGATCCGAACAGGTGAGAGCAGCTTCTAAAAACGTATTTCTGAGCTTCCCGTCACATCTCTCCCTCTCTTCTGGATTTGACACCGGCGTGCCTCCCACCTTTTCCTTTCATCCTCGTCTTTACGCCCTCCACTCCCACAGCCCACAGCCCTCCGGCATCCGTCTCCCTCCTCCACCTCTCGCACCTCTCCTCTCCCCTTTTCTGGCTTTCAAAGATGACACAAGTCGGCACTCTGTTCGTGTTCACGTCTGTCATCGTGCTCAGGCTCCTCCACGGAGTCTCTTCTGGTTTCTATTCAATAACAAAGGAAAGCACATTATGTAAAACCTTTCTCTATATGTCTTTTATCAGAAATGTGGGCATGTGGTTTAGTTGCCATTTCTACACTGTAGCTTTAATAACACCTTTGAATCTTGAATCTTAGCGGTTTCCCTGGCAAACTGTGCTATTTAGACAATGTTTGAGTCCTTTCTCCTTGTCTTGTCTTCCCGCAGCCCATCAGCAATGCCGACTTCATCGTCCCGGTGGAGATTGATGGCACCGTTCATCAGGTACAGTAATGCTGCTCAGATAGGAAGGACCTAAATAAAACAACATGTATTACTTTCTCCCCTGGAAGCTGTGGCTCCATTTTATTCCCTTTACTATTTTATTATTCTCTCTTATCTAACCGCTAAGAAAGAAGAATTGGGACAGCTCAACACTCCTCTCTGAATGTATTAAATGTATTCTCTGTGTCTGTGCTCGCTGTCCAGACGGATACATGTCAGTAAAGAAGAAACAGAGGCACCTGCAGACATGTTGGTTTCCTGTTTAAGGTGCATTTCCTGCGTCTGGACCGCAGCTGTGACCGGGTTCAAGTAATCCAGGATAGGCTTTCTCTATCTGTTTCGGCCTATTCTTGATTACTTGCACTCGGGGGCAGCAGCTAACCGCTTGAGACCCACTGAAGAGGACGAAGACGAGCAGAAACAGCAGATATGATCGAGTAGAAATGTGTGTGTGGTTCGGTATTGTTTGAAACATGTTTTATCCTCTCATGCCGGTCAGATTCTTGCATGTGTCTCACTTTCAAAGTCTATACATTCACAGGACTTTTTGCTGCGGATATGACTGCACACAGTTCCTTTATTCCCCTTAGCAACGAGCTGTTCTCCCTAGCAACGGTCTGTTAGCGAAAAGTGACAACTTCTGGAATGTCCGAATTGACCAATCAGAATTGAGTAAGGGCTGTAATCATAACTTGTTGCTAGCATACCCGCTGTCCCAAAGCCTAGCTGTGTTTCCATTCTTATTATTAATGTAATTTATGCTTTATTGTGTTGAGGAAGTCAAACTCTGTTAGACTGCCAACATTTTTAACTTCATAAGGGTCGAAACATGGAATGTAATTAGTTCAAAAAAGTTATAAACCATAAATAACAGCTTTTCCCATTAAGTATACTGGGAATCAGTTCATGAGCACTCGGGTGAGACTGTAATCTTTCCTGACATGTGATTGTTCTCGGTAATCAACAGTTGTGTTGTGTTTGTGTTCACTTGTGTCTCTGTTCCAGGTGTACGTGCTGAAGAGGCCGCACGTGGACGAGTTCCTCCAGAAGATGGGGGATCTCTTTGAATGCGTCCTCTTCACAGCGAGCTTAGCCAAGGTTCGTGTCGTGGCTTCCTTCCTTGTTTTTCTATCAAGCCACGAGACGCCTTAAACAGACATTTTTAAATGGTTTTATTTCCTTTACATTACTTAAAAGAGTTGATTGGCCTCCGATGGTTTTTAGATGATGTTATGCGATGTGTTTGCTCAAAATAAAATAACAAACGTTTACACATGCAACAAAGAAAATAAGGCTTATATAACTTAACGGGTAATTGAACGGTTAAAAACTGTACCTCGACGGCGACTTTCTGACAGGTTGCCCGTCACTGTCACTTTAGAGCAGGGGTTCTCAAACTTTTTCATACCAAGGACCGCTTAACCAATACAAAAATCACTCGCGGTGATGTATGATGAAGGTCTTTATCTGGGCTATATTATGCAATCGAAAGTGAAACTTAAGCTCGCTCCATTGCGGAGATATTCCCGTGAGAGTGCGGAAAACTTAAATTAATTAATTAATTTCAAATTTGAAATGTTACCAATATACTCACGGACCACTAGGGGGCGCTCATGGACCACACTTTGTGAAGCACTGCTTTAGAGGAGGCACCGTGGGAATTGTAGTCTTTTATAGTGTGTTGACGACAGACGTCACAATTAGGTGGCCTTTCTTATTCAAACTAATACCGGCTCGTTTGTTTCACACCTAAGATGACGAAGAGATGTACACAGATCGTATTAACCTGTTCTCTGTTCTGCTGTCAGTACGCTGACCCTGTGGCGGACCTGCTGGATCAGTGGGGGGTGTTTCGCGCCCGGCTCTTCAGGGAATCCTGTGTTTTCCACAGAGGGAACTACGTCAAAGACCTTAGCCGGCTGGGCCGAGAGATCAGCAAAGTCATCATCGTAGACAACTCACCCGCCTCCTACATCTTCCACCCTGAGAACGCAGTGAGTGAAACTCCTGCGGTTACTTCTGGAGCATAGTGACATCACTGTGTAACGCTTCTATTGCCAACGCTCCAACGCATTGCACGTGATTGGCTAAGGGGCGGGACATCTCTAAGCGGTTGACCAATCACAACAGAGACGATCAGAGCAGACTGGGCTCTGGTTTCAGACAGAGGGTGAAAAGAGGTGCCGCAGCTAAAAGAAAGAGATGTTTGAACATTTAAAGGTGGGGTATGTAATTTATTTCAGAAACACTTGTTGTTATATTCCATGGAATGCTCTTAACGTCCCGATAGCAATGAATATATCAAATGCTTTGACAATAAATACATACAAAAATGTAATCTGTGGAAGCCGTAGCGCTGTAAAAAGCACGACCAATACCTGCCAGCAGGGGCGCCGCCAGGGATTGTGGGCCCCATGAAAAGACATCACATGGGGCCCCACCACCAGGCCCAGGCCACGCCAACCAAGCACAATGCTAACCACACCTCCAGAACCCAACCCACTCATTTATGCTTTAAATAACTCCACCTGTACAGTAGAGATGTTAAGATTCACCGATTCGCATCGGTGCACCGGCATAAACGTTCAAGATGCGAGTGCACCGGTTGAAAGAGTGCACATCGGCTACAGGTTGGGTTGAACCGGGTTGAACTCGCGATGCATCGATTGCGTAGCGTCTTTGCATCGGTAAAAAAACGATTAATTCATATAAAATCCCCTCATCTTGTCAACGCTCAGCAGAGACGATCTTTGATATTTGCTTCGCCACTACGGAGGCCGAGAGTCTCGGTTATTACACGCACGGAAGTTGAGGAGAAAGAGAAACACAGCGCACCGAAAAATACCTACAAATCAAACGTTTGGCAACACTTCGGATTGTTCCAGAAAGACGGTGTAATAGTCTTTATGCTATATAGCTGACCGCAGGTCATGGAGAGTGATCAGGTATCCGTAGACCTTTGTATGAGGTATCTTTATTACTCAACAGGTCTACAGCCATGATACATAGATCCGTCCAGATGCGGGCTTGTGTACACACAGTATCACTCCGCAGCCGCACCCCATCAGTAACGTCCTGATGGTATATGTGCGCGGCACTATATACTACAGACGGTCAACTTGAAAAATCGCTCGCAAATTGTTAACGATGCCGAGCCACTTTAAAGTACACAAGTAGTACGAGGAACTTAGCGACGCACATAAAGAGGCGACATGGGGTCTGCGGCTGAAAAGAGAAACCTGAAAGTTAGACTATGAGTTAAATCACTCAGTGAGGCGTTCTGTCAGAGAGAGGTGTTTAGTTTACAGCAGCCTGTGACGGGCAACAATAATTTAAATGTCTTCCTTACTGTAAGCAGTTATGAAATACCTGTTTGTGAAGGTTATTTGTATTATTTAGTGTTCATATAGAACCCACTGCTCTCTGCTCACTGGTGAGTCAGCCTCTGGATGAGTGTTAAGCACATCAGGCTGGCAGCTGTATGGGCGTTGCTCTGTGGTAGCTGTTATTTGCACATTGTTAATCATGAGCAATGCATCCTTCCATTGTTTAACTGTGAGGTGTTATAACATGGCACTCTGGAGAGCACTTTCTTGTTAATGTATGATTTGCTGCATATCAGGAATAAAACAAAAATCCTCTGTCGTACCATATTCAAGTATCATTATTTTTGCATAGTGTTGAATCGCATCGCATCGCATAATGTTGAATCAAATCGCATCGAACTGTATCGCAACAGGGGTGAATCGTATCGTATCGCATCGCCTGGTGTTTCAAATGTATCGTTAATGTATCGTATCGTGGCAACGTATCGAGATGCGCATCGGCCTCAGTGATGAAGATGCACATCCCTACTGTACAGGCTTGCATCTATCTTGTAGTCCAATACTAACTGCACAATATTTACTGACACTGAGCGGTGAACATATAACACTGTGCAGACGCGCAACATTCTGCTGCAGTAGAATTCACTATTTTATATAACACTAACATTCCTGACAATAGACCTCAATAGTCATCTTTTATGGCGTACATGCCTTGATTTTACATTCATAAATCAAAATAAATATAACTTAAATATACATGACCTCTTGAATTAAAATAAAGTGAACATTAACACCAATATTATCATTTATAAAATGCTATAACAAAAAAAATAACATAAGCAGCAGATTTTTTTATTAAATCCATACCACAAAACAAGCGGGTATTAAAGTGTAAACGGACAACAAAACGGAAATGAAAATGGAAAGGCCTGATGGTGGCGCTAATTCAGAGCCTATCACCTGTTCTCAGTCTTTTTCTCATCATGCATCTGGTGTCTAGTGATCCAATACCGTTACCATAGCCTCGCCCTTTAACAGTTATCACGAGCCCTGGCTCAGCCTTACTCACCAAGAGCCCAGCGACGAGCCTTCTGCAAAGTCACTGATCCAGTCCTTGAAGTCCAGCTTTCTAGCCAACTGGCTTTCAATGGACAGCATGGCAAGACTGCAAAGCATTATGGGGGAAAAAAAAACAGACGGTTGCTTGTTCTTTGCACAGCATGAAAGAAAGGCCAAATTAATGGGCTGTGATTTTAGTATTTTTAAGCAGAGGTCAATGATTTGTACGGCCCTCGGAGGATGTGGAAAACATTGAAATGGCCCTCGAGAGGAAAAAGGTTCCCCACCCCTGCACTACATACTAATATGAATATCTGCGTTTCGTTGTCAGTTTTATTCAGAACTGTTGTTTTAGGAGCAGCTTGGAGCCGCAGGCGGTGTTCCCAGTTTCATGAGATTCCTCTCCTCTGTGGGGAAGTTTCTCAGTGGAGCTGCTGCCACTCTTCGTGCCTTTGATGCAGTTTCCTCATTAATTATGTCCCCAAAACTCGCACCGTCTCCTCACCTATAAAGCAGCAGCTGAGTTTATTCCCTTCAAAGCAAATACAAATGTGTGTTCCTCTCCGCAGGTCCCAGTGCAGTCGTGGTTTGACGACTTGACGGACACGGAGCTGCTGGACCTGATCCCTCAGTTTGAGGGTTTAGCCAAGGAGGAGGACGTTTACAGTTTGTTACAGAGCGTGAGGAACAGGTAGCAGACGGCAGATCTAGCTGGACTTTCAATCCTCGGCTGCTCTCCTCTTACTGTGGCTCTGAATCTGAGGATTTCACGCGCTCTTTCCACTGAAATCAAGACACAGCCGCTGTAGGGAGTCTCTCCATCTCTGGATCCTTTGTACAGGACTGACAAAAGATGATATCACTGTATGTACATACTATATGTTTCTAAGCAAGACATGCATAAAGTAATTTTTCTATCAGATCGCGGAGGTTTTACTATCCTGTCAAGTAATATTTTAGTTACCAAAAATTAGACGGAACCAAGAGTCTTTGTTGGATGGGTGACCTTTTTTTGTGTTTGTGTTGAGCCGTGCTATGCAGGCCGTTGTTTCTCGTCTGACCTTTCATTCAAACTGTGATTTATCTTCTCTTACAGAATGAAGTGCCTTCATTACTGTGCTGGTTTTGTTGTGCCAGGTGATGGGGTGCACATTTTTATGCTGCGTATTTACTCAAGTCTCCAATTGCGTATTAGCTAAATCTTGAATTGAAAATAAGTCTTTGTTAATTGTCATTTAATTTGAGAAAAAAATAAGAAATTGGAGAAATGTATAGCCTGTTAGAGCTCTTTGAGTTTAGTGGCATTGAATTGTTAAATTTACCAAAGATTTCTACAATTCAATGTGATTTATGACTGAATGACGTCATTTGATTCTTGACAGTGACTGTAAATTGAAAAAATTAACCTTGAAAAAAAAACCGTTGTGACATCACCGTCCAACAATACATGTAAAACGTTGAGGAAAATATAAGAATTAGCTTAGAATAAATGAAATTCTATTTATTGGGGTAAACGAGGGTTCGGGGCATTGTAAAGACTGCTGTTGAAATCGTACTGTACAACATTATTAAAGTTGCAAGTTTGCACAATCTCAGTTTGGTGTAATGACTTATTACAGTTGCAATATTTATATGGTTGTATCGACATAATGACTAAATGTAAATTGTGAAATGAATGTAGCTCCAGCTTGATGCATACAAAAGAAAAAAAACTATTCTCTAACCATTTTGACCAATTTTAAAGAGATAATATATCAATGTTGTGTTTACGGGCTTGTTTCTGCTGCCCCCTAGTGGCTAGAAAATCAGATGAATATTAAGAAACGTTTTTCTTTTCTGTTTAAAATATATTTTGTGATTCTAAGGGTGCTTTTATTTAAGATAGTGTTGAAAATAGAGGGTACAAAAACCTATATAACCCATATAGGTCCCCTTTAAATTGTGAAAATGTACTGTAATGTAAAACAATTCAACAGATGCTCCAGAACGGCTAACTTGCATTGTTAAGTTCAATGTGTTTTATTATACATGGTGCATTTAAGGCCTTTTAATCAAGAAGACACTACTTCAACAAAGGGGCGAGCTTCTTTGTCTGCAATGATCTGCAGATGTGTTTTATTGTATGAATATGAACTGGTTAATGAGCAACCGAGAGGCGCTAAGCAACATGTGATATCTTGATGTGAACTTTTAGCTTCCGCTTACGTCGCAGCGACTTTAACTGCAGCAGTGGATTAGGCATTACAGAGCCTTGTCCTTCTCCTGTGGAGTTTTATTTCTCTTTTCCCCAGATATGTGGGGACTAAAGTTCACCACGTCGTTGAAATGATCATATTGTCATAATGGAGCCCAGGTTTGGATCTAAAATTGAAAATCCGTGGTCGAAGGTAAGAGAAACTTTAACCAGCAGTTACGTAACAATCTGATTGTTTTTCTAGATTCCCTGGTAGAGATGTGTGTATACTAATCATCCATGACGCTTACTGCAACAGAAGACGACATTTTTTTACCTGTCTGTTTCAAGGTTATCCTTCTCTGTAAAAGCAACCAACCCACAATGCATTTGTCTTTACCTACAATTAAGTGTTTGACTACACATCCACACTCTGCAAACACTCTTCTTCACGTCCAATTCTACACATCACTTTGGATACAGCGCGTTAACACAACCCACTTTCAGCAAACATATTGAAACATAAAAGCTGCCGATGCCTCGTCTGTTCGGAGATCAAATCCCTGAACGAAACCTTCAATAAAGTCCAGCGTTGCGCCTCCAGTGACCGAGTGAGAGGGAGAGACTTATCCACAGAAAGCCTCTGATGCCTTTCCAACAGCACAAGGAGATGCTTGAGTCCAATTCCCCCATCTGCTAGTTGTAACCGTTGTGAAATACATAATTGGTGTCATGCGGCTCCTGATATGCACACTGAGCTGAGAGGGACGTAATCACAGCTACTATGTGACAACAACACAGTCAGAAGAGAGAGGCTTGAGTCCTTCTCCGTTCATCCTGCTAGTAATCCAACATTTTATAAAACGTCACAGTAATCTGATTTATTTTATGACCTCTAAGAGAATACAGTTACCTTTTTTTCGTATCCTGATAACCAGAGATGTTAAAGTGCACACATCCTTTACTCAAGTAGAAGTACAGATACTCGTGTTTAAAAATACTCTGGTGAAAGTATACGTACTGACTAAACTTCTTTACTCAAGCAAAAGTAAACTTTGAAATGTACTTCAGTAGAAAGTACCCATAGCTAGCAGCTGTTTTAAAGAGTACCTGACCTCCCTTTATATTAATAGAACAATAATGTAATTGTTAGCTAATGAATGTTTCCATGGTGACCAACGGCAACATGACAACGTTTCCATTGGTCCCTCTTCTTTAGAGAAGACCAGGAAGTGATGGATACACGGATCGTGTTCCAACCAATAGGCACGCACTGACTCTAAAGAATAATGATCACGCACCAAGCACACATTCAGACTAAAGGAACCAGCTGTTTGGGAAATGAGAGAAGTAGAAAGTACAGGTATTTGAGTTCAACATGTAAGAAGTAGAAAGTACAGGTATTTGAGTTCAACGTGTAAGAAGTAGAAAGTACAGGTATTTGAGTTCAACATGTAAGAAGTAGAAAGTACAGGTATTTGAGTTCAACATGTAAGAAGTAGAAAGTACAGGTATTTGTGTTCAACATGTAAGAAGTAGAAAGTACAGGTATTTGAGTTCAACATGTAAGAAGTAGAAAGTACAGGTATTTGAGTTCAACATGTAAGAACTAGAAAGTACAGGTATTTGTGTTCAACATGTGAGAAGTAGAAAGTACAGGTATTTGAGTTCAACATGTAAGAAGTAGAAAGTACAGGTATTAGTGTTCAACATGTAAGAAGTAGAGAGTACAGGTATTTGTGTTCAATATGTAAGAAGTAGAAAGTACAGGTATTTGAGTTCAACATGTAAGAAGTAGAAAGTACAGGTATTTGGGTTCAACATGTAAGAAGTAGAAAGTACAGGTATTTGAGTTCAATATGTAAGAAGTAGAAAGTACAGGTATTTGGGTTCAACATGTAAGAAGTAGAAAGTACAGGTATTTGATGTTCAATATGTAAGAAGTAGAAAGTACAGGTATTTGGGTTCAACATGTAAGAAGTAGAAAGTACAGGTATTTGAGTTCAAATGTAAGAAGTAGAAAGTACAGGTATTTATGTTCAACATGTAAGAAGTAGAAAGTACAGGTATTTATGTTCAACATGTAAGAAGTAGAAAGTACAGGTGTTTGTGTTCAAAATGTAAGAAGTAGAAACGTACAGGTACGTGTGTTCAACATGTAAGAAGTAGAAAGTACAGGTATTTGGGTTCAACATGTGAGAAGTAGAAAGTACAGGTATTTGAGTTTAACATGTAAGAAGTAGAAAGTACAGGTATTTGTGTTCAACATGTAAGAAGTAGAAAGTACAGGTATTTGTGTTAAAAAAGTAAAAAGTCGTCAGAAGTGTAAAGTAGTAAAGTACTGATACCAGAAAAATGTACTTAAATACAGTAACAAAGTATTTGTACTCCACTTCTTCCCACCTCTGCTGATAACCTAATCCTGTCACATGTCATCCATTACTCCCAAGTCAGTTTCTCCTTTTAAAAATATCTTTTTTTTTAGAGGAGGGGCGATGCACGGAGAGGCGTATTTAAGGTTGTTGTACTGTAAATATTGAGGCAGGAAATTGCAGGTGTGTTCTCACCTGGGTGTGGAAACAAATAGAGTCAGCCCTCTGTGATGCACGCACTCAGCTCTCACACAGAAGGGGGAAGCCAGCTGTACTTCACTGCACAAAGTCACTAATTCACCTGTAACCTTGTAGGAGAGGCCTTCGCTCCGCCAGACGCAACACAAGGTAAGATCCCAACCCATTTTATGTTGAGATAATATCTTTAAAACGGGCCTTAAGCAGTGTTTTTTAAACCCTACCTACATCGTGACATTAGCACACATTTAGAGGAATAACAAAGCCCATTGTGTCGAGTGAATACACACGGGGGGTTAATTGAAGAGGAACCAGTCTTTCTTGTCGCGGTAATGGAAGCTGGTCTTCAATCATCTTTCACATACAGTATGTTGACCTGGATCATGTTGCACAGCACAATGGAGAAGCCACAGACGAAATATTGAGTTGGTTAAATGAAATAAATCAATTAAGGGAACACCAAGATATCAAAATGAACATATTATAACATTGAGATAGTAAACTAAGTAATAAAAGTCAGTATTTATAGTGTGTTTGCTTTGAATATTAAGTATTTTATTTTATGTTTTAATGTGTGGACAGAGTTGGAAGTATCCTCTAGTTAAGTAAAAGTATACATTCTTTGATCTTAAAATACTCCATTAGAATTAATAGTCGTAAATTATTATCAAGTCATAACTAAGTACCTAATTACGCATAATGGCTCTTTTCAAAGTAGTATCTTATTATAGAATATGATATTATTGTGTTTTAATCGCTTAAAAATCGCTTCCAAGTTTGTCCATTTTTAGCCCATTTTAGATTTTGTTTTAAATACTGGGTATATAAGAAGTACAGTTCCCCTCCGTGTAGAGAAGTCATGGGTGTGTCCCCCTCCAGAGAACAAAAGGAAATGGTCACCAGATATTTGTGCCGGTCAATGAGCAACTGCCATTATCATTTCAAATCTCATTTTATCAATTTGAACCGGATTAAGTGTAGTAATACACATGTGATGTGTTGTAGTAGAGACTTAGCCTCTGCTGTTACATAATTGTTGCTGTTAATGCGACATCATCTTGCTTTAAAACTGTAACTCTTATATTAGGTGAGATGTCGTAGTATGCCGAGCCCTATCACGTTATGAAATGTGTCACCCTTTATCTGATTCAATGAAATCCAGAGGCTTGATAATGTTAATGAAGGGTGTGGTTAACATCCTGCTTCCTGACCTGTATCGCCTCACACAACCTCCATCAATCACCACTCGGTTATTTTTGGAGCAGATATTATATTCGCCGATGACTTATAGCTTTTCTCTTAGGAATAACTCCCACATCTATTTGCACAGCATGTATGGATGTTTGTATTCATGATATGTAGCCGGTAGCATTTCACGAGCCTGTTTCCATACATACCCCCAAGCCCTCTGTATATTCTCAGCTCGGATGGAGACGTTGGTTTATCAGCGCTGTTGTTCCGCATATCTGAGTCAAGAGGCGCTGATTGCAGAACGTGTGTCATGCTGAGGCGCCAGGCTGACACTCAGTAGGAGGATTCGAGGTGTTTCCTCTGTGAGGTCCAATCTGAAATGCTTCACTCGTCACTGAGAGACATCTGTTTCCCGTGAAAAGAGAGGGAACGGATTAGCAATTAGAAGGATTCAAAACGTATATTTTTCTGTTGTAGTAGTTTCGAGCACTTGTTATTGAATATGTGTTTCTGTTGAAAGTTCTTACACATACTTACGGCTTCAAATCTTTTGAAAATCCTACACTTTTTGAGCATTTCACAGGGCATCTTTTAAATGATTTCCTTAACTAACTGTACCTAGCCAGCACCACGGGGCAGGCGACGTTTTACAAATTAAAATATTGAAGCGTTGGGCAGCTAAAGACCAAAATATTTCCCTTGGAAGGAGACCTAAATTAGTACGAATATACTATTATATGTTTCAAGTTTCTCTATAGCTTTTACTTATATGTCTTACTTTCCTTAAATCTGTTGTATTGCATATATCACCTGTACAAATGTATATTTCTTGTTTGGAAAGCATTAGCACGCATTTAGAGGAAAAACAAAGCTCACTGTGTGTTGAGACAATGCAGGTTAATTATAGTGGAACCAGTCGTTCCTGTTGCAGCAATGGAAGCAGGTCTTGTCACGGCCCGTCCACACGACAGCTTCGACAGCTTCAAAAGCGGTTTCCAACGCTTCTGCCCATTCACTTTGAATGGGGTGACGTCACTTTTCGCCGAAACTGCATTGTGGGAAGCAGAGCGGAGCTTTCCTGGCGTTTCAGTTGAGCAATGTTCAACTTTTGAAGTTCTGAAGCTTTCGGTGGAAGCGTCAGCCAATCAAATCATATGCCAGTACAAACTCTAGCCAGTACAAACTCTAGCCAATCAAACCGCTGCTTGTGTGTCAGAGGCGGGAGATTCATGTGATTGGTTGTTGGTCGAGCTTCAGACACGCCGAGCTCCTAGCTTTTTTTGAAGCTGCCGTGTGGACGGGCCGTCACGGTACGTCCACACGGCAGCATCGGTGCTTCAACGGAGACGCTTCCCATTCACTTTGAATGGGGTGACGTCACGTTTCGCCGAACTGCGTTGTGGTTCCGTCGCGTCGCTTTGCCTCCGTTGCTCGCTTCGAAAGTTGAGAAAAGTTCAACCTTTCAAGCGTCAACGGAAGCGCCAGCCAATCAAATCATATGCCAGTACAAGCACTAGCCAATCAAACCGTGTGCTTGTGTGTCCGGGCGGGAGATGAATGTGATTGGTTGTTGGCCCACGGGGGACACGCCCACCGGCAAGCTTCAACGCGTGTGGACAGGCCGTTTTAAAAAAAAAGCAAAAACGTTTTAAAATCCTTAACTCCCAACTTAATATTTTTAATTAACTCTGAGGTACTCTGTTCGCTACCTAGCCAGCTCCAGAGGGTAGTCTACGTTATTATACAAATGAAAAAGCTTGAGTATTATGCAGTTAAAGTCCTAAATATTCCCCCCAGGAGCTGCTGGAGAACAAGAATTGAGCAAAAAATCCCAATAGTATACCCAATGAATATAGTATTATATGTTTCAAGTTCCTCTTTATTTCGCTTCCCATTCACGTTGACTGGGGTGACGTCGCCTGGACACATTTATATGTCCTCAGTTAGAACCAACAGCAGTCCTCCCCGTTTCTTTTCTTAAATGTGTGTTTTCTTGTTTGCAGTTCAGCAGAATGACGAGCGATGCATATCAAGACACGTTTAAAAGTGTCAGCAGGAAGCCCGGCCTGCAGATATGGACCATCAATGTGAGCCAGCGCTTTAACGATGTCATAGTTCTGTGCATGGGGATATTGCCGGTCCTCTTCGTGTGTAAACCTGAATTGTATCGGTTTCTCATTCAGGACATGCAGATGGTGCCGGTTCCAGCTCAAGGCTTCGGCAACTTCTTCGAGGGAGACTGTTACATCGTTCTGTCTGTGAGTACAATCCTGATTTCCCAAAACTAACAACTGATTTAAAGATCACCTATTACGCACAATCCTCTTCTCCATGTCTCCTCTACATCAACATGTGTCCCCTCTTCTCCATGTCTCTTCTACATCAACATGTGTCCCCTCTTCTTCATGTCTCTTCTACTTCAACATGTGTCCCCTCTTCTTCATGTCTCTTCTACATCAACATGTGTCCCCTCTTCTTCATGTCTCTTCTACATCAACATGTGTCCCCTCTTCTTCATGTCTCTTCCACTTCAACATGTGTCCCCTCTTCTTCATGTCTCTTCTACATCAACATGTGTCCCCTCTTCTTCATGTCTCTTCTACATCAACATGTGTCCCCTCTTCTTCATGTCTCTTTACATTAACATGTGTCCCCTCTTCTTCATGTCTCTTCTACATCAACATGTGTCCCCTCTTCTTCATGTCTCTTCTACATCAACATGTGTCCCCTCTTCTTCATGTCTCTTCTACATCAACATGTGTCCCCTCTTCTTCATGTCTCTTCTACATCAACATGTGTCCCCTCTTCTTCACGTCTCTTCTACATCAACATGTGTCCCCTCTTCTCCATGTCTCTTCTACTTCAACATGTGTCCCCTCTTCTCCATGTGTCTTCTACATCAACATGTGTCCCCTCTTCTTCATGTCTCTTCTACATCAACATGTGTCCCCTCTTCTTCCTGTCTCTTCTACATCAACATGTGTCCCCTCTTCTTCATGTCTCTTCTACATCAACATGTGTCCCCTCTTCTTCATGTCTCTCTACATCAACATGTGTCCCCTCTTCTTCATGTCTC
>CM070496.1:19367962-19370462 GCA_036324585.1 Champsocephalus esox | reverse complement strand
ATCCGTCAAAATGGTATAACCTTTATTTATGGTGCATTTAGTCCTTTTAGGCAACTGGATGAACTGATAAAAGGGAGGAAGTGGAAATAAATATATATCATTTAAGAGGCACTGAATGATTTACTAAATATCATCACCTGTGTGTTATTAACGAATATCAATATTTCATTATTTAAAGAAAGAACCGTATAAACCGATTTACTGCAAGCACAATGACAAAGAGAGTCTCTCATATGTGAAGTGGGTGTTCCCTGTGTGCAGGCGGTGTTGCTGGCTCAGGACATCCGGGACCGGGAGCGGGGGGGGCCGGGCTCAGATCGGCGTGGTGGAGGGGGACGACGAGAAGGACTCCCCGGAGCTCATGAAGGTCCTGATGGCGGTGCTGGGTCAGAGGGCCGGGCCCCTGAAGGAGGCCCTCCCTGACGACACACCGGACCAGGTGCAGAACACCAGCGTCAGGCTCTACCAGTAAGATCTGATCCGTCTCAATCTGTCAACACCGTCTGCACTCTCCTCCTTTAACGCACTGCTTATTGTCGTATATCACGATGCTCTTTTCGTGTTTTTTTACTGGTAACTGCATTCTAAAAATAAATAAAAGTCTTCTATGTCTCTTCTATGCTCTGTGTCTCTTTTATGCTCTGTGTCTCTTCTATGCTCTATGTCTCTTCTATGTCTCTTCTATGCTCTGTGTCTCTTTTATGCTCTGTGTCTCTTCTATGCTCTATGTCTCTTCTATGTCTCTTCTATGCTCTGTGTCGCTTCTATGCTCTATATCTCTTCTATGTCTCTTCTATGTTCTATGTCTCTTCTATGTCTCTTCTATGCTCTGTGTCTCTTCTATGTCTCTTCTATGCTCTATATCTCTTCTATGTCTCTTCTATGTCTCTTATATGCTCTATGTCTCTTCTATGTCTCTTCTATGCTCTATATCTCTTATATGTATCTTCTATGCTCTATGTCTCTTCTATGCTCTATGTCTCTTCTATGTTTCTTCTATGCTCTGTGTCTCTTCTATGTCTCTTCTATGCTCTATATCTCTTCTATGTCTCTTCTATGCTCTATGTCTCTTCTATGCTCTATGTCTCTTCTATGTTTCTTCTATGCTCTGTGTCTCTTCTATGTCTCTTCTATGCTCTATGTCTCTTCTATGTCTCTTATATGCTCTATGTCTCTTCTATGTCTCTTCTATGCTCTATGTCTCTTTTATGTCTCTTCTATGCTCTATGTCTCTTCTATGCTCTATGTCTCTTCTATGTTCTATGTCTCTTCTATGTCTCTTCTATGCTCTGTGTCTCTTCTATGTCTCTTCTATGCTCTATGTCTCTTCTATGTCTCTTCTATGTTCTATGTCTCTTCTATGTCTCCTCTATGCTCTGTGTCTCTTCTATGTCTCTTCTATGTCTCTTCTATGCTCTATATCTCTCCTATGTCTCTTCTATGTCTCTTATATGCTCTATGTCTCTTATATGTCTCTTCTATGCTCTATATCTCTTATATGTCTCGCCTATGCTCTGTGTCTCTTCTATGCTCTATATCTCTTCTATGTCTCTTCTATGCTCTATGTCTCTTCTATGCTCTATGTCTCTTCTATGTCTCTTCTATGCTCTGTGTCTCTTCTATGTCTCTTCTATGCTCTATGTCTCTTTATGTCTCTTCTATGCTCTATGTCTCTTCTATGCTCTATGTCTCTTCCATGTCTCTTCTATGCTCTATGTCTCTTCTATGTTCTATGTCTCTTCTATGTCTCTTCTATGCTCTGTGTCTCTTCTATGTCTCTTCTATGTCTCTTCTATGCTCTATGTCTCTTCTATGTCTCTTCTATGCTCCATGTCTCTTCTATGTCTCTTCTATGCTCTATGTCTCTTCTATGCTCTATGTCTCTTCTATGTCTCTTCTATGTCTCTATGTCTCTTCTATGTCTCTTCTATGCTCTGTGTCTCTTATATACTCTATGTCTCTTCTATGTCTCTTCTATGCTCTGTGTCTCTTCTATGCTCTATGTCTCTTCTATGTCTCTTCTATGCTCTACGTCTCTTCTATGTCTCGTCTATGCTCTGTCTTTTATATGTCTCTTCTATGTCTCTTCTATGCTCTATGTCTCTTCTATGCTCTGTGTCTCTTCTATGCTCTATGTCTCTTCTATGTCTCTTCTATGCTCTATGTCTCTTCTATGTCTCTTCTATGCTCTGTGTCTCTTCTATGTCTCTTCTATGCTCTATGTCTCTTCTATGTCTCTTCTATGCTCTATGTCTCTTCTATGTCTATGTCTCTTCTGTGTCTCTTCTATGTCTCTTCAATGTCTCTTCTATGTCTATGTCTCTTCTATGTCTCTTCTATGCTCTGTGTCTCTTCTATGTCTCTTCTATGCTCTATGTCTCTTCTATGTCTATGTCTCTTCTATGTCTCTTCAATGTCTCTTCTATGTCTATGTCTCTTCTATGTCTCTTCTATGCTCTATGTCTCTTCTATGCTCTGTGTCTCTTCTATGTCTCTTCTG
>CM070496.1:19072962-19362962 GCA_036324585.1 Champsocephalus esox | reverse complement strand
TCTTCTACATCAACATGTGTCCCCTCTTCTTCATGTCTCTTCTACATCAACATGTGTCCCCTCTTCTTCATGTCTCTTCTACATCAACATGTGTCCCCTCTTCTCCATGTCTCTTCTACATCAACATGTGTCCCCTCTTCTTCATGTCTCTTCTACATCAACATGTGTCCCCTCTTCTTCATGTCTCTTCTACATCAACATGCGTCCCCTCTTCTCCATGTCTCTTCTACATCAACATGTGTCCCCTCTTCTTTATATCTCTTCTCCATCAACATGTGTCCCCTCTTCTCCATGTCTCTTCTACATCAACATGTGTCCCCTCTTCTTCATGTCTCTTCTACATCAACATGCGTCCCCTCTTCTTCATGTCTCTTCTACATCAACATGTGTCCCCTCTTCTCTATGTCTCTTCTACATCAACATGTGTCCCCTCTTCTTCATGTCTCTTCTACATCAACATGTGTCCCCTCTTCTTCATGTCTCTTCTACATCAACATGTGTCCCCTCTTCTTCATGTCTCTTCTACATCAACATGTGTCCCCTCTTCTTCATGTCTCTTCTACATCAACATGTGTCCCCTCTTCTCCATGTCTCTTCTACATCAACATGTGTCCCCTCTTCTTCATGTCTCTTCTACATCAACATGTGTCCCCTCTTCTTCATGTCTCTTCTACATCAACATGTGTCCCCTCTTCTCATGTCTCTTCTACATCAACATGTGTCCCCTCTTCTTCATGTCTCTTCTACATCAACATGTGTCCCCTCTGTTGAAAGAGACTCTGAAAGTTTCAGGAAACAAAGATTCTCTCTCTTTTTGATCCATTTCTATAAAAACCTGAAAATGAGCCGATCAGATGTTGGTCACTTGATGATGTCATCACGATGTTTTGTCTTGTGTAACCATTAGCCAATCAGCAACAAGGTAACCCCCCCCCTTATCACCTGAATCTCCTCTAGAGCTCCATTGAGTTCTTTGTAACCAAATGTCTCTCAGAGGGGCGTGGGGAGGGGGGCTCCTTACTTTCATCTAAAGTAACAGACAGAGAATCAGCACTTTGGAAACAGGGTTGAAACAGAGGGGATTATGGGTAATGCTGCAATGATCTGTTTGGTGTTTCAGCCAATCAGAGACAGGTTCTGTATATCTCTGAGACCTGTGGGGGAAACTTCTGAGGCAATTGGAAACAGGGCTCAGAGAGGCTCGAGGAGAGCTGGAGCCCTGACGGTTTATTTGGAGCCTCGGCCGGAGAGTTGAATTCTGAAGAACTCTTCTGTAGCTCGAGGTTTTAATAGTTCGGAGTGTAATAATCAACATTCTTTATCAGCGAGACTAAACATTATGGACCCTGAATCTAACTAGAGCTCTCGTCCATAGAAAACAATGTGCACCTCGTGGCGGCTTGTTCTCGGTCATAGACTGGCAACAACAACGAGCTGCCCCTCCTTAAGAGAGGTGGCAGCAATACCCAAGGCCGTAGACCTGTGCCGTAGGAAAGGAGACAGTGAGAGGAGAAAGTGATGAACTGGGTCGAAGGTTGAATTCCTAAGCAAATGACTTTTAATCTCTCTGTTCTGTTTCCTACCAGGGCCGCCACGCCACTAAGGACGAGATCACAGCCAGCGCCTACCAGGCTGTGGACGTTGATAACAAGTACAATGGAGCGCCGGTGCAGGTCAGGGTGGTCATGGGAAAGGAGCCTCGCCACTTCCTCGCTATTTTCAAAGGCAAGCTCGTCATCTTCGAGGTACAGATTTGCATTCATTTTTTGACAGATAGCAAATGCTCGAGGTTTAAAGTGTTCCTCTTGTGCTTTTGGGGTTTTCCGTTTCCTGTTAAGAATAAAGAGCTTTGTGAACATTAAAGCATGGACACGTGTGGCGGGAGAGGCACAAGCATGAGCCCCTTTAAGTAGGTGGCTGGAGGAGGAGTCGCTCCATAAGCAAGTCCATCCTCCACATGCGTTTCATGTATTTCCATTCAATGCTACTTTACATACTTCGACTCCACTTCCCGCATTGGATTAAATTAGTTACTTTACATACTCAGAATATATGCCAATACACATATAAACAAACGTATAAATAAACATTGATTTATGATAATAGGCTAAGATATCCAGCAGCAGTGTATAAAGTATATAAAGTGTGTGTGTGTGTGTGTGTGTGTGTGCGTGCGTGTGCGCAGGGTGGTACGGGCCGACCTGGTGTCGCTAACCCTGAGGGCGGGGCCAGGCTCTTCCAGGTCAGAGGGACCAACGAGATGAACACGAAGGCCACGGAGGTGCCTTCGAGGGCCTCGTCTCTCAACACCAACGACGTCTTCCTGCTGAAGACCGACCACATCTGCTTCCTGTGGTACGGAAAGGTACGTCGCAGTCACACGCTGGATTAACCACACGGGGAAATACTGAGTGTCCTCTTCCAACATGAGAGCAACATGATAACAAAGGTATCCCAACTGCTAATCTGAAGTAAACATTGAATACTGCTTCCTACTCCTCCATCTTGAGACTGTGTGACTCCCTCTCTTGGATATCAGCGTGTGAAGGACACTGCTCAGGAACTAGTCTCTGTATGTGATGACTCCTTCCTTTCTGGAGAGGATCCCAGACACATGGATCCTGATTTGAAGCTCAAGCCGGGGACGAGGGAGAGTGTTCTAACATAATGTGTGTGTGTTGTCGGCTTGTGTGTGTGTGCAGGGCTGCAGCGGGGATGAGAGGGTGATGGGGAGGGCCATGTCTGATGTGCTGTCCAAACAGGACAAGCAGGTGGTGATGGAGGGCCAGGAGCCAGCTGAATTCTGGGTAAATCTGGGAGGAAAGGCTCCCTATGCCAGCGACAAGAGGTGAGCACAGAAATCAGCAACACTCCAATCCATTAAATATGTTATAACATAATTTATATTTATAATATATATATAAATTAGTTTAAACAATACATATTCCAGAGATGGTTTATGTTGCTATTAAATTGGACTCTCGTTGTTGTTCTTTGCTTAAATATTCTGCAGCACAGATATTAATAACTCTGAGCCTTCAAGCTTTTGTTGTTCTTTAATTATGCATTATATTATGTAAAGCATACCAAATAATAATAACAACAGCCTGTTGGCAAGGACTCGTCCAAAAAAGCTCTAAATTTGGAACATTAATAAGCTTACATTTAAGTCTGCATGGATTATTGTTATATCAAGGTCAGTGGAATATGCCCAATGCCATGTGAAATGTAGCACACAATGCACGCACGCACGCACACACACCCACACACACACACACGCGCGCACAGATTACAGTGAGCTGTGTGTTTCAGGCTGCAGAAGGAGGAGCCCCCCCACAGTCCCCGGCTGTTTGAATGCTCCAATCAGATTGGAAAGTTCCGGATGACGGAGGTGGAGGACTTCGCCCAGAGCGACCTGGACGAGGAGGACGTGATGCTGCTGGACACCTGGGAGGAGGTGAGGGGGGAGACATCAAGTGTTCTGAAGACCTACAGAGTGTAATAAAGGGTATATGTGGGGAATAAGTCATTAAGTGATCAAATAAAGTTATTTTGTACATTTTAAGAAGTGCTTACCTCATATATAATAACTGAAGGTGAAAGTTTAAGGTCATCAAACTCATATTATTTAGATAATACATCAATTATATGAATACACACTTTTGAGGAAAGGTAAGCACCAAAACAAAAATCTGTGGTTTTATTTGTTTTTTTAATTTAAAGTAACTTCAGCTGCGTGGATATAAACGCTAACCCATTTATGTATCTATTAATTAGCCACACATGTGTATCTTAATTGATCAATAATTAAATATATATATATTTAATAAATTAAATATATATACATATATTACTATACTATGATGTCTGTGGTGTTTTGTCAGATTGTGTATCCCTGGGTTATTGTATATAATGTCTAAAATAGAGTTGACAAAAAGCCAGTCCACTGCACTGCTCCAGACGCACGCAAGGTACCGTCACGCACGCGCACATGTAATAGCAACAACGTCTCCAGCTAAAGGTAAAAGTAAGGCGTGTTACCTGTAATGTCTGTAATACGCAGCATGTAAAAAGGACTTGGAAATCGCCCGTCAAGCTAACTGAGTTGCTAGCTTGACTCTCCGGACTACTCACGTGATCTCTGCTCAATGGACATTCGGAAATGCGCAAGTTGAAAATCGACGTTTTTGACGCAATTTCTGAAGTTTTTGATAGGCGCAAAGGTGATCTTTTATAGACCCTATTAAGTTTGGAGTTTTGGAAATGACCCTTTGTGTTTAGTTCGTGATGTTCGTAAACCCGGTTGTGTGACGCAGTGCTACCTGCTGCTGTCGGTTCAGAGCCTCGGCTCCTGGTCCCCGGTCTGACTCCTTATCCACCGGACCGAGGCTGGCACTTGCTCTCGCCAGGAGACACTAAAAACAAGACATTTCAATTTGAATAATCAGCAGCAGAGAAATGAAGTTCAGAGACTTCAAAGACAGATTTCAGACAGACTGTAAATGTGTTTTTATGTTCTACTCTAAACTGTGCAATGCCTTGTTTACTTGAAAACATGTCCCGAATTGGGATCAATACATTCAGTCTTATCTATAAATAATAATACGTCTCTGTCAGATACGCCGTGTAATCCCTAGACTCCTAATAACTGGTACCCTGGTAACCCTGGTAACCCTAACTAATAATAAAAACAAGTTGAAACAAAAATAAACAACATTAAATGCTTCAGGACTCCATTTTTCAGAAAAATAAAATAACTTAATGCATGATAAGCTTCAGATATAGCCACAAACTTCACCTGTTAAACATGTATTGAAGTAAAAGGTACCATTTTAGTACCAATGTGTTTCCGCTGCACTATTAATGAATGCTCTTAATGTTTACCATTGGTGTAAAGCACTTGTGTTGAAGGTGCTATATAAATCAGCTTGCCATATTTACATCTTAAAAAAGTACAACATTTCCATCTTTCCCCACTTCCCCTCAGATTTTCCTGTGGGTCGGGAACTCAGCGAACCAGTACGAGACGAAGGAGGCGTGGAACAGCGCGCAGGATTACCTGAGGACCCACCCTGCGGGCCGAGACCCCGACACACCCGTGCTCTCCATCAAACAGGGATTCGAACCGCCAACCTTCACCGGCTGGTTCAACGCCTGGGACCCTCACAAGTGGAGCGTGAGTTTGTGAAGAGCGGGGGTGTCCAAACTCTTTTCTCCGAGGGCCACACACAGACAAACATACGAAGGGCTGGGCCACTCACTAGCTGCAGCTATGGCAGCTTTCCATAGGGTTTAATAATCTTTTTAGCAGCTCATCCTTACAACAGAAGCCTCACATCGCTTAACATAAGAGGAATAGGAAAGGTTGTTATGTAAATAAGTTATTGGGCTTTTTTCTTATCAACTTAGATTTGTTAGATCATGTTTTAATTGACTGAAAGTGGGCTTATCAACACATGAACACCATACTGTGTAATATATGTTTACATATATTTAAGAAGTACAATACAAGACAAGCAAAAGTTTCATTTGTGGGCCATTATACTTTTGAATTAGCTGAGGGCCAATTCAAAATGGACACCCTAGACCAGGGGTGTCAAACTCAAGGCCCGGGGGCCAAATCCGGCCTGCGACTTCATTTAATGTGGCCCGCATGCAAAGAATATAATAAGTTTATTATATGGTTACATGCCACTTTACGTGCCCATAAAGTAGCCTACATGTCCCACAATGCATCTTGTTTTGTGACATACGCACTGAAGAGACTTACAATTATTTGCCCTAGACTTCTGCTTTCAGACGTAGTTAATTATGAAGTTATTACCCTATCCGATGATAATCCAATGCACAGGAAATGATGTATTATAATACATTATTTTATATATATTATATATTTATATAGTCCTAAAGTCACAACCGGCCCTTTGAGTGCAACCATAATTGTGATGTGGCCCGCGAATACATTTAGTTTGACACCCCTGCCCCAGAGTCTCAGTAAGAGAAAGCTGCATGGCGACACACCCCTGTTCAGTATGTGTGTATGACATTAGCAGATGGCTGAGAGGAGACACAGCTGATGAATCCTTTCAGACTTAAGAAAGCACATTGTTGAACCCTGCATGCTGACCCATTCTCAACTGATCTTCTCAACAGGGAGGCAACTCCTATGAGGAGATGAAAAAAAAGCTGAGTGATCCAGCGTCTCTGTCACAGATCACTGTTGTAAGTGATTGATTAACACTAATCCCTTTAATCATTAACCATGCACTAATACTCCAATGGTACATATGATGCTAATCTGTGAATGCGTACAATGTTGATATTTCCTCCCAGATGTCATGTAAAAAAAAATTATCCTGCATTACACTAATCTCAATCGGTTTTTAATAACTAATATTCCAATTGTAAATATGACTAATGTGTTGAAATACTCATACTACTCATCAAATGCTCACACTGTAGACGTTTTCTCCCAGATGTCAAGTATAAACCACCAGAATGATGATTTCCTCACCTGTCTGCAGGATCTGAACAACACTAATCTCAATAAGAGTGCTGGTGGGGGGGGCTACGGGGCTCCGGGAGGCCCCGCCAGCTCCCCTCCGGCCTACAGGATCCACGGAGGGGACCTGTCCCCCAGACCCTCCACCCCCAGCAGCCCGTCCACCCAGAGAAACGCAGCCTCCGTGACCCTCTCCCCCTCCTCCCCCTCCTCCCCCTCCTCCCCCTCTACTGGAGACCCTGCCATGTTTCTGGCCCCCGAGCTCCTCGTCAACAAGACCCCCGATGACCTGCCGGCTGCCGTGGACCCCGAGCTGAGAGAGGTGGGTGCAGAGTCAGGGTGTCGCAGACAAAACGCTAACTTAGCCTGAGTTTAATATGTATGTTATTATCATTAATAACTCTCTTCCTCCAATTGTCGGCCTGAGAGAGGTGGGTGCAGAGTCAGGAGGGTGTTTCTCAATGTCGAGGTCGCTTCCTTGGTAGGACAGGTGCCTCCGAGTCAGATCCTTCAGAAGCGAGGCGAGAATCCTTCCTAGCCTCGAAATATCCCGCAACGAAGGACGCCGGCCTCGGTAGAATTCCAAGCATCCTGGACATTGGAACAGTCCTTCGGCGGGACTCGATGACGTAGCATCCTTGAAAAAGTGGCTCTGGAGCATCCTTCCTCGACATTGAGAAACACCCTGAGTGTAGGAGACTTTTTCCAGTTTAGATCAATAGCCCCTCCAAATGTCTGTGCACGTCCCTGCTAAAGGAGATAAGTATGTATTTATTTCAACAAGGATATGCAGGAGGCTGTGGCTGAGTAGTGCGCTGAACTTAGTGGAGTAGTGCGCTGAACTTAGTGCGCTGAACTTTGAATCAGGGTATAGCAGGTTCGAGTCCCACTGCAGTCAGCATGTCGTTGTGTCCCTGGGCAAGACACTTCACCCCATTGCTCCTGTGGGCATTGTCCACAGTACTGTATGTTAGTCGCTTTGGATAAAAGTCTAACAAGTGTCATGTAATGTAATGCATACAAATACATTAATCTCACAAAAGAGAAGAGATTAATAATGCCAGATGTCAGCCAATTGCTCATTTCATATAGATCAAATCCCCATAGTCCAGCACAGGTCAAAGGTCACAGTTTCCATCTGCTGTCAGGTTGAGGTGGAAAACAACCTTGAAGAAATGCAAACTGACGACAAATAGACACAACATAACAACAAAGACACACATAAAGACACACACATAACTACAAGGAGACAATAGTAATGGTAGGACAATGGTAGGAAAACAACAACCACAAAGAGACACATGTAATCAAGTGGTTTGTAAGATAATGATTCCGTGAAAGGTGTATTTATATTTAACCCGTGTGTCCTGCAGTACCTCCGTGTGTCCAGCAGAGGTCAGTCTTACTCTACTGTTCCCCTGTGTTTCCAGGACTACCTGTCTGATAAGGACTTTGAGAACCTGCTGGGAACAACTCGAGCAGATTTCAAGCGGCTCCCGAAGTGGAGGCAGAGTGACATGAAGAAAAAAGCAGGACTTTTCTGAAAAAGAATACACATATTTTTAGCAGATAATGTCTTTTTAAAACTAAATAAGGCCGCTGTTCGCAGACGGGCCTTAATCATATCACTTTAATGTTGTTTTTAATACTTTCTTCCACCATCATCCCATTAAAACGATTTAAAATGCTAGTTACCATGATTGTGATTTTACAAAATAACTCATGCTTTAAATTAATTTTAATTGTGATGCTTTGTATTTATCTATTTTTCAATGTTTTAAGTGATTAAGTTTTCTCAGGATGTTATTGCCATTTGCTGAATCGCTTACATTCTGAATAAAAACACAAAAACCTTTCATGAGAAATTCTTCTGGTTTTATTTGAGAGCTAGTGCAAAGGTATAATGACAGACAAGACAGGAATAATGTGAAATATAAAGAGACGGGAAACACTTGGTGATTTATGGATGACTTTCTTAATATTCTCAATAAAAAAGTCGAAAGGAAGTTCATCATACCGGTCCAGTTAGCATCGTCGTTACGGCACAAAACGTAAATCAATGTGAAGTCACTAAAACGGTTAGGTGCTTGTTGTGCTTTTAATACATCGTGTCATGATCCTGAAGCGTCAACACATTTATAAACATTACAACACTATTCAGGAATATCCAAAAGCTGGGTTTTACTCCTGTACTTTATTGTACTTCTCCCCAATATGAAATATACAGTTTAAAGACTTTCCTTAAATAATTTACCACACTGCTCGTTCATTCATTCACTCTCTTGTTGCTTCAATCGAACACACTTCTGAAGAGGAAAGTGTTAGGCAGACAGCGGCGAGTCAGCTTCCCATTCAATATTTGATCCGAGTTAAATTACTAGCTTTAAAAAGGTCCTTTTAGAGTTTCCAGAAAACCACATGGAGGTTTTTTTTCACTGAGCGTCCACGAGCATGAGGTGCACAAAGAGTCCGGCGGAGCAGATGACGTCTCCTCTCTTGGTGAGCAGGGGCACGTGGCGATATCCTGGACAAAAAGAGGAAGTGAGTTGAAGTCATTATTCAGACCGCTCAATATGGAACCATGTGATTTAAATAATGCTGTCAGCAACATGGAACATCTGAGCTTTAGTGCTTATTCTGCTGATGCTCAGGTTCATATCAGTATGTAGTGTCTCTACTTTAAAGAGTCCTCTCCTGCTGATGATCAGGTGTATATCAGTATGTAGTGTCTCTACTTTAAAGAGTTCTCTCCTGCTGATGTTCAGGTGTATATCAGTATGTAGTGTCTCTACTTTAAAGAGTCCTCTCCTGCTGATGCTCAGGTTCATATCAGTATGTAGTGTCTCTACTTTAAAGAGTCCTCTCCTGCTGATGTTCAGGTGTATATCAGTATGTAGTGTCTCTACTTTAAAGAGTCCTCTCCTGCTGATGTTCAGGTGTATATCAGTGTGTAGTGTCTCTACTTTAAAGAGTCCTCTCCTGCTGATGCTCAGGTTCATATCAGTATGTAGTGTCTCTACTTTAAAGAGTCCTCTCCCGCTGATGTTCAGGTGTATATCAGTATGTAGTGTCTCTACTTTAAAGAGTCCTCTCCTGCTGATGTTCAGGTGTATATCAGTGTGTAGTGTCTCTACTTTAAAGAGTCCTCTCCTGCTGATGCTCAGGTGTATATCAGTATGTAGTGTCTCTACTTTAAAGAGTCCTCTCCTGCTGATGTTCAGGTGTATATCAGTATATAGTGTCTCTACTTTAAAGAGTCCTCTCCTGCTGATGTTCAGGTTCATATCAGTATGTAGTGTCTCTTCTTTAAAGAGTCCTCTCCTGCTGATGTTCAGGTTCATATCAGTATGTAGTGTCTCTACTTTAAAGAGTCCTCTCCTGCTGATGATCAGGTGTATATCAGTATGTAGTGTCTCTACTTTAAAGAGTTCTCTCCTGCTGATGTTCAGGTGTATATCAGTATGTAGTGTCTCTACTTTAAAGAGTCCTCTCCTGCTGATGCTCAGGTTCATATCAGTATGTAGTGTCTCTACTTTAAAGAGTCCTCTCCTGCTGATGTTCAGGTGTATATCAGTATGTAGTGTCTCTACTTTAAAGAGTCCTCTCCTGCTGATGTTCAGGTGTATATCAGTGTGTAGTGTCTCTACTTTAAAGAGTCCTCTCCTGCTGATGCTCAGGTTCATATCAGTATGTAGTGTCTCTACTTTAAAGAGTCCTCTCCCGCTGATGTTCAGGTGTATATCAGTATGTAGTGTCTCTACTTTAAAGAGTCCTCTCCTGCTGATGTTCAGGTGTATATCAGTATGTAGTGTCTCTACTTTAAAGAGTCCTCTCCTGCTGATGCTCAGGTTCATATCAGTATGTAGTGTCTCTACTTTAAAGAGTCCTCTCCTGCTGATGTTCTGGTGTATATCAGTGTGTAGTGTCTCTACTTTAAAGAGTCCTCTCCTGCTGATGCTCAGGTGTATATCAGTATGTAGTGTCTCTACTTTAAAGAGTCCTCTCCTGCTGATGTTCAGGTGTATATCAGTATGTAGTGTCTCTACTTTAAAGAGTCCTCTCCTGCTGATGTTCAGGTTCATATCAGTATGTAGTGTCTCTACTTTAAAGAGTCCTCTCCTGCTGATGTTCAGGTTCATATCAGTATGTAGTGTCTCTACTTTAAAGAGTCCTCTCCTGCTGATGTGCAGGTGTATATCAGTATGTAGTGTCTCTACTTTAAAGAGTCCTCTCCTGCTGATGCTCAGGTTCATATCAGTATGTAGTGTCTCTACTTTAAAGAGTCCTCTCCTGCTGATGTTCAGGTGTATATCAGTATGTAGTGTCTCTACTTTAAAGAGTCCTCTCCTGCTGATGTCAGGTTCATATCAGTATGTAGTGTCTCTACTTTAAAGAGTCCTCTCCTGCTGATGTTCAGGTGTATATCAGTATGTAGTGTCTCTACTTTAAAGAGTCCTCTCCTGCTGATGTTCAGGTGTATATCAGTGTGTAGTGTCTCTACTTTAAAGAGTCCTCTCCTGCTGATGCTCAGGTTCATATCAGTATGTAGTGTCTCTACTTTAAAGAGTCCTCTCCTGCTGATGTTCAGGTGTATATCAGTATGTAGTGTCTCTACTTTAAAGAGTCCTCTCCTGCTGATGTTCAGGTGTATATCAGTATGTAGTGTCTCTACTTTAAAGAGTCCTCTCCTGCTGATGCTCAGGTTCATATCAGTATGTAGTGTCTCTACTTTAAAGAGTCCTCTCCTGCTGATGTTCTGGTGTATATCAGTATGTAGTGTCTCTACTTTAAAGAGTCCTCTCCTGCTGATGTTCAGGTGTATATCAGTATGTAGTGTCTCTACTTTAAAGAGTCCTCTCCTGCTGATGTTCAGGTGTATATCAGTATATAGTGTCTCTACTTTAAAGAGTCCTCTCCTGCTGATGTTCAGGTTCATATCAGTATGTAGTGTCTCTACTTTAAAGAGTCCTCTCCTGCTGATGTTCAGGTTCATATCAGTATGTAGTGTCTCTACTTTAAAGAGTCCTCTCCTGCTGATGTGCAGGTGTATATCAGTATGTAGTGTCTCTACTTTAAAGAGTCCTCTCCTGCTGATGTTCAGGTGTATATCAGTATGTAGTGTCTCTACTTTAAAGAGTCCTCTCCTGCTGATGTTCAGGTGTATATCAGTATGTAGTGTCTCTACTTTAAAGAGTCCTCTCCTGCTGATGTTCAGGTGTATATCAGTGTGTAGTGTGTCTACTTTAAAGAGTCCTCTCCTGGGACATGTCTCCATGCTTTAATGTTCAAAAAGCTCTTTATTCACAGTCGTAGTCACTATGTTCTGAATGTTGTACATGTAGCCTTTGCAGACCATTTACATGCTCACAAACATTTATAACACACTACAGGGAAGGGCAAACCCCCAGAAGCACAATAGCGTCTCTTTAACACTGCACATTTCTTTATTCCTCAGTCTGTTGTAACCTCAGTTTAATATCTTGAGGGTCTAGATTCTAAATGATGGGCTTCAAGAGGTGTGTATGTAGCCGATATGTAGCTGAGTGCTGGCATCTCTTACCGTTCTGTACGCTGCTGAGCGGCAGACAGTACTGCCCGATGAGGTCATTCTGGGACGTTGTGTCATAGTCCTCCACCACAAACCGCAGGAGGGCCAGCTCTGCCACGTGGATGTTGAACTGGAACTTCTCATTCCACATCGGGTTGAACCCTGCAGGCATGGAGTGTTGTTAAGTCTAATGTGTAATGTGTACTTGTAAAGCGCTTTGAGCACCTGGACAAGCGCTCTAATAAAAAATGTAATGCATTATTATTATTATTAAGATGCTGCGATGTGTCTGCCGATATCGGTTGTTTGTTATATCTGTTTGTTTGTATCTGTGTCCATGCTGCTCTGCAGACCCGTAGACGTATCGGTCTGTGTTTCTAAATTGGGGTTTTCTATTTTGTTGTGTTTTAAAATGTTGTGACATCATGTATGAGGGTTTTCAGTTTGTGGCTATAAGGATGCTTTTATTGTCTCGTGCTTTTAGATTAGTTTCGTTTCGTCTAAATGTATTTATGCTGCTTTTGTAATATATGTCTTGATGCACAGTACTTTGGTCAACACTGTGCTATCTAAATAAAGTTGGATTGGATATATGATTATTTCCTGATGTGTGTTCCTCACCGTTGTTATCGATGTAGTGCGTCTCCTTGCTGGCGTTGTCTGCCGAGACGCCGTAGATCTCCACTCGGACCAGAGGGTCGACGATGGACTTGTGCTTGTCCTTGTCCTTGTTGACTTTAGGGAGCTGCTGAGCTGAGATCACCTTTATTGTTTGGAAAGAAATCAATGCATTACAAAAGGAAATCCCTTCCAGGTCCCAGATATCTCTCTTTGAGGCTTAATATCTCGTACTGTTGGGAGAATACTGAATGTAAATAATAATAAATTATATTTCTATAGCGCTTTTCTTAAACCCAAAGACGCTTTACATTTGGGAGGGAGGGGAGACAAACAAAACCAAAAAGAAACTTCTCTTCCAACATGAGAGTAGCATGCTAACAAAGGTATCGAACATGATGTGAGATGACCTCGAAGAGCATCAGGACTGTTTGAGGCAGTTGATAGCTATGTGAGTAACATGATGACTCAGCCTCTATGGAGAGAGACATCAAGCATGCTCATTTCCGACTGGAGCTAATCTGAAGCAAACATTGAAGACTGCTTTCTACTCCTCCATCTTGAGACTGGGTGCCTCCCTCTCTTGGATATCAGCATGTGAAGGACACTGCTCAGGAACTAGTCTCTGTATGTGATGACTCCTTCCCTTCTGAAGAGGATCACAGATACATGGATCCTGAGGCTGAAGCTCAAGCCGGAGACGAGGGAGATTGTTCGAACACCTACCATCACATGGAAGGTCTTCCTCTTCAGCCAGGGCCCTGTGTTGGGATTAAACCGAGAGGAAAGGCTTCTCTGAAATTCTGGTTTCAGGACGTATCCGCTCAACCCGTTCTGCAGAAACCGACCCTGGTTGATGTGCATCTCCTTAGAGGGAGTCTGGAAGTTCAGCGCCACTGGAAACCAAACCAGAAAGACTCTTAATAACAACAACACTTAGTATACTGATAGCTAGACTTCTGGATGTATTAATGGTAGCGTACCTATCTGGCAGCCGACGTTCCACATGGGAACAGGGTTATAGTTTGAGGAGTCGGTTCTGGATCCGGCCGGGTAGATCCTGCTCAGTTTGTCAATGTTGTGATGGATATAGGCAGTCCCTACGAGAAGACATTCAAACACAACACATTTTGATTTGATACTTTCCTTGTGATAAATCCTAATCCACTCGCAGTGTTGTTAGCAGAGATGGCAAAAGTACACACATCCTTTCCTCAAGTAGAAGTACAGATACTCGTGTTTAAAAACACTCTGGTGAAAGTAGAAGTACTGACTAAACTTCTTTACTCAAGTAAAAGTAAAAGACTTTGAAGTGTACTTCAGTAAAAAGTACCCATAGCTAGCAGCTGCTTTAAAGAGTACCTGACCTCCCTTTATATCAATAGAACAATAATACAGGTATTTGAGTTCAACATGTGAGAAGTAGAAAGTACAGGTATTTGAGTTCAACATGTAAGAAGTAGAAAGTACAGGTATTTGTGTTCAACATGTAAGAAGTAGAAAGTACAGGTATTTGAGTTCAACATGTAAGAAGTAGAAAGTACAGGTATTTGTGTTCAACATGAGAGAAGTAGAAAGTACAGGTATTTGTGTTCAACATGAGAGAAGTAGAAAGTACAGGTATTTGTGTTCAACATGTAAGAAGTAGAAAGTACAGGTATTTGAGTTCAACATGTGAGAAGTAGAAAGTACAGGTATTTGAGTTCAACATGTAAGAAGTAGAAAGTACAGGTATTTGAGTTCAACATGAGAGAAGTAGAAAGTACAGGTATTTGAGTTCAACATGTAAGAAGTAGAAAGTACAGGTATTTGTGTTCAACATGTAAGAAGTAGAAAGTACAGGTATTTGAGTTCAACATGAGAGAAGTAGAAAGTACAGGTATTTGAGTTCAACATGTAAGAAGTAGAAAGTACAGGTATTTGTGTTCAACATGAGAGAAGTAGAAAGTACAGGTATTTGTGTTCAACATGAGAGAAGTAGAAAGTACAGGTATTTGTGTTCAACATGTAAGAAGTAGAAAGTACAGGTATTTGAGTTCAACATGAGAGAAGTAGAAAGTACAGGTATTTGAGTTCAACATGTAAGAAGTCAAAGTAAAAAGTCGTCAGAAAAGTAAGTAGTGGAGTAAAGTACTGATACCAGAAAGATGTACTTAAGTGCAGTAACGAAGTATTTGTACTCCACTTCTTCCCACCTCTGGTTGTTAGTGGGATGTTTACCTGAGTTCACGGCCAGGTTGAAGGCTTTGCTCTCCTTGAAGGACGACATCTCGTAGAAGACCTGGCAGTCCTTGGCGTGTTCGAAGCCGCTGAAGTGGACGCTCTTACAGTAGACCACGATGTCTGACAGCGCTTTGGCTAGTTTTATTTTAGATTTCTATAAAGAGACAGAAAAGTGGCTCAGTTTAGTTGAAGAAAATACATATATCTGAACATTTGATCTGTGTGTGTACTTGTTTCAATAGGAATGCTCTGGTCGTGGCCCAAAAATTACAAATTGTACACAAAGAATATACTAAGAATTCCATATAAGCTACATATATTCCTTTTTTAATGTACTTCAAGTTAGTAAAAAATATTTCTCTCACCTTTGATTTAGATTTACGTCCGTTCTCTTTACAGTCTGCAGCCTCGTCCTCCTCAGACACGGTGTCTTCTTCTATGGTGCTGTTGTTGTTGTTGTTGAGCGCAGCATCCAGTTTGTTTAATCGTTTTCCCTTGATGAGGAACTTGCCCTTCAGCCCCTGCACAGAAAACGGGTTTCACTTTTAAAACACTGGGAAGCTGTGTCTTGTTTTCCAGGGAAACATGTGTTATTGATTGCTTCTGATCAAGCACCCTAGGCAGTCAACAGAGATGGGGTCGTTACTAAAAAAAAAGTAATATATTACATATTACATTTTTAAAAAGTAATATATTACACTACTTCGTTACTCTCTACATAAAGTAACTCGTTACTTTACTCGCAGGGCCGGCCCGCCCCTCCCTGCAGGCAGATCACGCAGACTGCCAAAGTTTCAAATGTTCTCTTTAGTTCAGTTTCCATTGTCGCATAAGACTGATCCAGATCCTGAATGTGTTCCTATCTGACCGTGGCTGTCCTCTGTCTCCTGCTCTCTGACCGTGGCTGTCCTCTGTCTCCTGCTCTCTGACCGTGGCTGTCCTCTGTCTCCTGCTATCTGACCGTGGCTGTCCTCTGTCTCCTGCTATCTGACCGTGGCTGTCCTCTGTCTCCTGCTATCTGACCGTGGCTGTCCTCTGTCTCCTGCTATCTGACCGTGGCTGTCCTCTGTCTCCTGCTATCTGACCGTGGCTGTCCTCTGTCTCCTGCTATCTGACCGTGGCTGTCCTCTGTCTCCTGCTATCTGACCGTGGCTGTCCTCTGTCTCCTGCTATCTGTATATTTTGCGCAGTCTATCTCTGCTCACGCTGTTGCGTCGGCGTGTTCTCCTGCGTGTTGGCCATGTGTTGCACTGAGACCAGACTGGAGCACACCGCAAAGACTTCAGCCGAGCACGTACGAACTGCGCATGCGTGAGTGGCAATAACTCTCCTTACCAGCAGGCGGCGGTAGTGTGTATTCGTCATTCAAAACAGGCAACAACCGGAAAACAGAGAAGAAGAACAGACTACGTGCCTACGTCGGAGGAGCAGAGGCTTTGATTTGCTTTCATGTGGCGCTCACATAATTCCCCGACAAATCTAATAGTCGCGTTAAGTAAACAGGACAGTGAGGTGGATCATTAACTTAAGAGAAAGGATTTGGAGGTGCCGCCTTCCGTCGGTGTTTGTTTAGGGGCTGTGAATGTTCAAATAGAGATCAGAGCAGCTAACACACCTCAGGTGAGGGGAAGTCGGAGGGCATGGTGTTTCCCACTGGCTTCGTGAGCAGAGCCTCTCCCAGGATGGAGATCAGGTGATGGGCCATGAGCTTCTGCTGGTCCACGCTGCAGTGGTTCTCCAGGGACAGGATCACCGGGTAGTCAGAGGTCTGGAGGAACAAAGGAAACAATCATTCAGTGATGCATCCAACTTTAAAGAGGCCCTATAATGCTTTGTGGAGTTTTCCCTTTCCCGTGTTGTGATTGTTGTGCATGTAATTGGTCTGCAAAGGCTAACATCCAAAGTTCCCTGCTGAGGGAGTTTCTCTCGCCTCGATTGGACTCCTTTGTTTACTTACTGAATATTGTGACATCGCTATGTAACACACACGCTTCGATTGGCTAGCGCTCCAACACATTGCACTAATTACTAATGCAGTATTCTTTCACACACAGTGACGTCACGAGCTACCCACAACGCAACATGCGCCATATATATATATATAAATACGCCATTTTCCTGGAGGTGCAAATATCCTGGAAGTGCTAATATAAACAGCTAGCTAACGTAGCCAGGCAGAGCGCACTAGGTTTTTTTTCTGAATTAACGACCGAAGAAATCGCTGCATGTCTTCGGATTACATCTCTGGACTTCAGGGGTGTGCTCGAGGTCGTTACCAGCGTGAACTGGAGCTGTGTGGGTTGTCCGATTGCCCTTACAGACTGCCTGCAGATGTACGGAAAAACGACAGTGGCCTTCGTCGATTTTGGCTGCGTCTACGTCTCTCTTCTGGAAACACCAGGTGAACACCCCACTTGTCACAATAATGTTATCATGCCATTGCTTATATGTGGTGTTTTAGAGTTGACTAGATATTTATTAAGGCAAGAGACTATGATATTCAGTGCAGGAAGCTTAGCAACACCGAGACGGTGTACGGCTGCTTGCACCTCGCGTAAAACAGCGGATACTGGAAGTACGGTGTCGCGCTCGGCCCAATACCCGCATGTGTAATGTAACATTTGTGATATTGGGCTATATAAATAAACATTGATTGATTGATTGATTGATGTGTGTGTGAAAGAATGAACTTGAAAATGTGCAGAATATGTCCCCTTTAAATGCCTGGCTGTTGAATGCAACACATACTTTGAAGGCGTAGTCGTTGATGGCTTTGATGACGTCTCTGAAGAGCACTTTGGATGTGAGTGTGTATCCGTGGTAAATGACCGGCTCTCCGTTAGCCCCGTCCCAACAGTCCAGCTCCACACAGCGGCAGCTCTTCATCAGCGCTCTGCAGGAGAAGAAAACCTTCATAAAAACCTGCATCTTCTGCACAAATAAACCAAGATGTTTCCACCTGTTATGTTACAGTTACTTTATGTAGGCTTCTGTGCTGCTGGGCCCTTTGAGTTGGTCTTCCATCAGGTACGTGTTGTGTGACGATGAGATGTAGTAGTGGTTGAGGGGCTGACGCATGTCCTGATACACCTGTTTGTGTGCCGGGTTGAAGATGGAGCCCGCCTCCCTGTGCAGGTACATCAGGAAGCCATCTTTGGACATGCGCTCGTTCTGCTTCGCTGGCGGACGAAAGTCAGAAAGAACCATGAATATGTGGACATGTATCGCTCATGTTTAAAACCCCTTAAGTCTTCCTACCTGTTCCATCCACTTCGTATTTCTCTATCAGCTTGAGAGCGTCCTCCACGGACACCTTCTCCCGCTGCTCGGTCAGCAGGAAGTTCAGCAGGTCTTTGCTGCTCATCTGACCCTCGGTTTGAGCGTAGTTCCCGTAGATCACGTCGACCTCCTCTCGGTGCGTCAGCAGGTCGTAGAAGTGCTTGATCTCCTCGCCCTCCAAGGAGCCCGAGTTGGACGTGTCGCATTTCTGTAAGACACGATGAGACAATCAATCAACCGGACAATGGATATGGATACTACATTTATCTGCAGGATGCTATGGCTCACCTTGAAAATCTCTGCAGCGTACGTGTCGTCCACTTCCACGTTGACCTGCCTCAGGAAGTGCTTCAGCTCCTTCAGCGTCATCTTGTTGTCTGCGTTCTTGTCTGCTTTCCGCATGCAGTTGATGATCCAACTGACATTAAGATGTAAGGATTATACTGGAACTGATTAAAGACTCTGCAGATAAAGAAACCCTGGAGGAACATGTATGCAAATGTCCCAAAGAAAGACTTAGTCGAGGATACTGCTCACTCTTCTGCTGGCGGCTCAGGTTGCGCATGTTGTGGATGATCTTGTCCAGGCCGCTGACCCACTGCTTCGCCTCCGTCCCATTGGCCGCCATCAGGTCCAGGTTTTTCTTGCTGCCCTTGAAGATGATGGAGAAGCACATTTCCTCCACACTGGGGTCGGTGTGCTTGTTGAGACCTTCAGATTGACGGCCTTTTCGGACTGACTCGATGTCATCGATGGAGACTGGAGAGAGGAAGGCGTTAATGTACATGTGTGTGCATCACGGCATTAAGTTGTTTTACTATGGATCACTTAATCCATCATTAGCACTATGATGAGTGTTTATAGCTTCAATAGAAACACATGTACGGTAGCTGTTGGCCCCATGAAAAAAGGCTGCATCCTCCCCTTTAGACGCATCAGTATCTCGCACAAACGCTGTTTTTACGTCTTATCGGCAGGATATCCTCTGTGATAGCTCGCTGCTGTGGCCTTCGCTCACAAGACACGTCCACATCCAGCAGACACAGAGCAACATTAGCATCTATTTCCCGATTGTTTTTTAGCCTTCCTTCTAGCTCCGTTTAAAACAGATCATGAAGGAAATATCTCGGGTGTGTAGCTTCCCTGCATTCACCATGGTAGCATGGGTCTGGTCCTAAAGGAGATACATTCAAAATGCTCCAAAACTAAAACCCTTCCCTCATACAGAAAGCAAAAACAACCGCCAGAGATATGAACAACATAATTCTTGTTTCAAAACAGCAGGATCTTAATCTTGTTTAGCCCGAACTGCACACACATTTAGGAGTCTTCTGAGACAGGACGGTCTCTCGGGCATTTTGTTGTTGTCGGCTAAACATTTGGATTCTTTGGAAACGCAAACACATTCCTTGGAGATGACATTACTGAACAGCAGTTCGTCTCGCACACTGGCAACACATAAAATACCACATTGCTAGGACAAAAACATACACACACACGTACTGAGCCTCTGCACACACACACACACACACACACACACACACACACACACAGCCAGCTTAATGTACGGAACCGCCGCCCATGATGTAATCCTAACCGCCCCGGGAACCAAACACTAAAGACCAGGCTTAGCTAAGAGGCCATATGTTGCCGCAGGGTTACACTCACAGTGTGTCCAGGCTGGAGAGGCTATGAAAGAGCAGCCATTGTTCCTGAGGGAGAATCGGAGACTATTTAGGGCCGGGAAGAATCTAAAGGTCGGACTGCTTGGAGAGAAAAGTGGGCGGTTTGGTGAAACACACCCAGGCCTCGCTGGTAGACTCCGCTGATGAAAATACCTCGGAGGCATTCACCAGAAGCCAGGGTTGGATCGTTTTCAAAGAATCCCGTCCCTCAATAAAGCCCAAATCTTGTCCTCCGTGCCGCGGCGACATTGCTTGAATACCAGATGACATTTCACACAAGGAGGTCATTGAGATGAAAGTGGGAATTTAGCATTTAGCAGTGAAGAGGTTGTTTTTCATTATTCCCCAGCGTGACCAGGCGTGGGGAATCATGGATTACGTAATGTGGATAGGTAACTTGATCCCTGACAGTTACATAACAAATACCTAATCTGATTACTTTCAAATCTAAAAAACATGGGGATAAATAGCAGGATTACAATGTTACAGTACATTAAGGGGTGTCAAACTCAAGGCCCGGGGGCCAAATCCGGCCCGCGACTTCATTTCATGCGGCCCCTCAAGAGCTTGCAAAGAATATAATATGTTTATTATACGGCTACATGCCGATTTACAGAAGCACGTTGCGCATAAACTACATATCCCACAATGCATCTAGAATTTGACTTTTTTCTCAGAACAAGTTTTTTTCTCTTATTTTCTTCAAAATATTATTTTTTTCTCAGAATTAGATTTTTTTTTCAATTCATTTTGTAACATTCTCAGTGAAATTACCTGCAATGATTTGCCCTAGACTTCTGCTTTCAGACACAGTTAATTATGAAGTTATTACCCTATCCGAAAATAATCCAATACAGAGGCAATAATGTCATATAATACATTATTTTATATATGTTAAATATTTATAAATGTATTTTGATATATTATCTTAAAGTTACAACCGGCCCTTTGAGTGCAACCACATTGCTGATGTGGCCCGCGAAGAAATTGAGTTTGACACCCCTGCAATACATTACAGGTAGACGTACTGACTGAATTTTAGTTTTCATTCTTCTTTATTTAAAATATCTCTTTTCAATGCAGTTGGTGGAGACCTGATTTATTATACAAATATGACCAAGCAATGTATGGAAAGGAATGTAACCTACGGCAGTTTTTATTCTCTGTTCCAGTCTAAAAGTTGGCTTAACTTTAAGTGGCAAATTGTGGTCAGAGAATCCCTTAATGAGTTAACAAGGTCTTTGGACTTATGTGACACGTTGACCTACGTCACAAAGAATTCCTTCACGCGTGATACACGGCCGCAGGAGTACGTGCACTTTGCCGTCATGCCTTTGGCCTCATGGTTGAATTGCTCAGCTTATAACAGCATCATTATTATACCTAACGAACGGCATTCAAGACAATAACTTTCCACGTATGTTAGACGCCATTGATATTGCCTGCAAATATTATCAATCACCTTTATCTCTGTGACAAATAGCTCACTGACAGCTATACGAGGGAAGGTGTATGCGTGTTATATTTACAGTGGAGTGACATCTACCTCGTGTGACCCTGACAGGGAGTACCTGCATATGTGTGTGTGTGTGTGCTAGGGTGAGTGTGTGAATGCTATCAAGGCAAAGGACAGGGAGAGCGTGGGAAAAGTGAACAGACGCATATAGGGACTGATGATAAGTGATCTAGTTAGTGAGTAACAGATGCAGCAGATAGAAACATGTCACAGTAGAGGGACGAAATACAAATATGAACCTAAAAAAATAAGCTTTTAAAGACTACGTGCTTCCCAGCTCCTTGTGCCAAAGCACTTACCTGATTGGTCATTAGTATGTCTTGCTAAAGCCCACAGGAAAGCAATAAAACGTGCCGTCTCTTTTCCGTAAACAAACACATGGGAACTTGAAGCCAATTAGTTTCAAAAAGCTGACTGTGTGTGTGTGTGTGTGTGGTGTGGTGTGTGTGTGTGTGTGTGTGTGTTTTAGTGTTTGTTTAAGACTGAGGCTCGGGGCAGAGGTTATCACGTCTGGTAGCAGCAGCCAGGAGATCAGTACACACACATTCACACTCACTGTGGGTTACTGAACCAGATTTCAGAGGAAAATAATCTGTTTCACACACACACACACACACCCACACACGGAAATACACCAGTATTTTCCAGTCTGTCTTTGGCCACACTGCAGTATCTGTGTGAGTTGTTTCTATTTTCTCAGACATGTTTTATGAGTAGCAGAGGGAGTTAAGGGGTGTGTTGCAACGAGCTATTGTTGAGATCTGAAAGGAGAACTATGTGTTGATGGAATAATAGCAAGCAGATGTAAAGCCCAAACATAGGATGGTCCAAACAACAATACCCTACAGCAGGGGTGTCAAACTCAATTTCATCGCGGGCCACATCAGCATTATGGCTGCACTCAAAGGGTTTGACACCCCTGCCCTACAGCAACCAAGATTTTAGGTTAAAACATTATGCCATGCTTACAAATGATGGCTTTCGGTGACACATCTTCAAAAGCAAATAAACAAAGTGCAGTAACTTATATAATTCCTCTCGTCTGAAAGAACACGTTATGAAAGAAAAGACAAAATGCTCGACTTTCTGACACTTACACGTCTGGTTTTTGCTGAATGTTTTGTGGGACTCGTACCACAGCGTCTTGCAGTCCTCCTGCAGTTTGAAGAAGCGGTTCCTCTTCCAGGAGCTCGAGCGGATCTTGATCAGTTCCCCGCCGACCAGCAGGAATTGTAGATCTGCATCTCCCTCCAACCCTGCAGGAGAGAATCAAACATATTATCACTGGACATTATTTATGTTCAGTTAATGTCAACATAGCCTTACCGTTATCGGTCGAGCTACACACACGTGGATCTACATTTCTCCTTCAACCATTAATTAAAAAAAAATAGTTTTACCCTCACTGTCCCAATTTGCAAAACAAAGATGGCAGTCTTATCAAAGCTACAAGGCCAAGAAAATGCTTAGATTGTCTTGGTTTTAACATTTAATCAAACATTACTTTGCTCACAGGAAGAGGGTTTATTTGAAGACTTCCTCTTCTAATTCTCCAAGTCTCCAACATTATGACATCTATAGTTATATACTTATACTCTGCTATCTTGACAAGCCAGAGTACATGTACTGTTATGTATACAAATCAATGGTGGGGCCCTTTAAAGAGGCCTTAGTATACTTCCTGTAGTGTAGGTTTGTGTGCATGTAAATGGTATGCAAAGGCTAAAATCCCTGAGTTTCTCTCCAACACACTCCCCCCACCCCGAAACGCCTCCATTAGAGTCCTTTGTTTACTTCAGGAACTTAGTGACATCACTTTGTAACATTTGCGCTCATATTAGTAGTGCTTCAACACATTGTACGTGATCACAACAGATTAACGTATGTCTGAAAAAGCCGGTGTAGTTTAATAATGGAAATCTGAGCGCAGTCGGCTGATCAAGAGTGTACTTCTTTGTAGCTGTACGGTCGTGTCTCATCGCGTTTCACAACAGATTGCCAGTGTTTTATCAATCTGGTGGCTTTCCTGGAAGGGAGTGTAACATTTGTAGGAAGCCACAATAACCTCACAGGACAATGTTTGATTTCCATCAGTGCAGATGTGAGGTAATGGCGTTAGTCAGTGCCTGTGGGTGGGACTGGACTTTGCCCACGGTGTCATGCATCACACCAGCTTAAAATGGACGTTACATATAATTAGGAGGGGTTGTATACAAAAATGTAAGCAGGGCATTTGAGGACACACGCTATAAGTCAGCTGGTGTCAGGGTGGTGGGCAGGGCCGCAACATTTCAAAAACAATGTCCACCCGAATTGAACCACAGAGGCTGTTTATGAGGCTTTCTGCAGGCAGGAAGGAGCCTCGGCTGCTGAGTCAGACTTTCCACTGGAGGCCTAACTCCTCCAGTCTTTAGTGATAGCTTTGTTTCATCTCCTTTTTCATGGTATCTACCTCCAGCTGCAGCAAACACGCATCCCGGTCATTATCGTGTGCATACTGGGCATTCAAGAAGAGTTAAAGAAAATCAGATGACATCTCTGTGTGTGTGTGTGTGGTGTGAGTGTGTGTGGTGCGCGTGCGTGGCGTGGGCAAGCTAGGGCAAGATGGCAAGAATTAGGGTGTAATGCCTCAGAGGAGTTGAGGAAATGATTCTCACACAGCCTTTTTGTTTTTCCCAATAAGTGAGAGGTAGGAAATCTAAAGAAACACATGCTCCAAATGTCCCAATTATTAATTCTACATTAAAAGTGTAAACAAAACATATGGTGCAACAGGTTCTTACAATCTAAGAAGTCTGTGAATAAAAGCTTCAATTTAACACATGTATTGTCTTGTAATTGCTACACTATAGCATTATTTGCCGAGCTTTAAAACACTTTGCATTGTACTACTCTGCTTTCTTTTACCTTTAACGCGACTCACCATGCACATGTGCTGCACAAGAGGAATCCCCCTCTTTGCATTCAGTTATGTTAAAGGTTAAAACGCCTTCTTTTGTTTGTCCCTGTTTTGAAAAGGTGGTGACCCCTCCTCTAAATGGTAGCTACTAGAAAATGCACCCATCCAGGCAATAAGGAAGCCTCTAGTATGTTCCTCCCTGGAACATATGATCAGTGATTTATGCTGACTACATGAAGATCTCATCCAGGTGGTCTAAGTATTCAATATGCGCGCTCCCGTCGTTTTGTGCCCAAACAAAGCTGTCCAAACCTAAAGCTCGTACACATTTTACACCTTTTTGGGGGGGACTTACCTAGCCGTTTCCCATTCTCGTGCGCAATTCTTCTCGCCTTCTCCAGGAAAGCCTCCTCTTCGGATTTGGTTTTTTTCAGGCGTTTGTGTAAACAAGACATTTCGGACAGGATACACTTTTTCTTTTGTTTGTTTTACGATAAAAAAAACACCCCAAAAAAAGTATCCAGGCGGTGTTTAATGTGTGCTCCGTGTGGAGGAGAAGCACCACGTAGGCTACAGTAGTTCCCCCCAAGGGGCGGGTCTAAGCCGTCTAAACTCATCTACTACTCTGTTATATTCCCTGCAGCAGTCACTGTACAGGTGGGGACTTGAAAGGCTTTGGGGAGGTGTATGCATGGTAATTTAGCCCAAACAACACTATTAAATCTTATTTGGGTTGAAAACTGTCACAAGTCGAGCTACTTTCGGTATTGAGGAGTAACTCCATGAAGGAGTTCCCATTGCTTTAGGAAGAGACGATTGCAAAATAGGCTGCATTGTGACTTTAAATGGTAGTTGCATATTCCTACTTCACATTATGTTTCTTCTGTGCATGGACTTGGCTGCTTGCATAGGCTTAGTTTGCCCAACATATGTTGTTATTATCTTGAATAATGCTGTTAATTGATGGAATAGCGCCACCCCATGGTTCGTTTAGGCCTTCATCTACTGTGCTAGTTGAACCCAGCGAAAACAACTTAAACCTGAACATCTGGGGCACTAATTCGCTGGTATGCTAGGAAGGCTTTATCATCACTACACTGTACAAACAAATCTGGCATAGTTTGTTATTTTCTTATCAAGATCATGACAACCTTTACTGTACCCATGCAGTGAAACATCTGTCTTGGGCTTTTTCAGAAACAGAAATACGTTAATAATCCAGGGGGAAATCTATTTTTTGTGCCAGTTGTTCCATTATAGAATTAATTAAATAAAACATTAAACATTAAATAATTAAATCAAATACACAATAAGCTATATAAATATAATAATTAATGTAAAAAATATCAGATAAAATATAAAGTGCCTGCCGCTCTGAGGGAGGAGTTAAACACCATTCCACATACATGAAACATACACAAAAAATAAAGCAAAAATAAAATCCTCAAATCGTTCATTTTCTTTCAGTAAAATAATTTCATGGAAAACAAAAATCCACACAAGTTCTCTATACATTCAATACATGGAAAGCACTGGGAACAATGTGCTTGGAGAGAAGTAGAAATAATAGACAGTGTAGTAAATCTGTCACCAAACACTCACCATGTTTCGGAGCTGTGCCATGTGACTCCATTCTGAATCCTGTCAAAATAAAATCACCATACGCCGGGGGGGAATCCTTTTCTCCTCCAAAATGGTGTCAGATATACTATAATAGTTATAATAACGTAGTTTGTCCTACGTAGTGAACAGGCCAGCCAGTGTGTCCCTCTGAGCAGCCTCACACAGTGCGCAGTTAATACCAGCCCATCAGACTCTCGAGCTACCATCAGTCCACACCCACTGCAACACCGGTCTGACAAGTCCTCCACTGTGTTTGCTTTCATTCAGCCCCCTGACACCTTTGGGTGGAATGTTACCAGCATGGACTAAAAATAAACACTTTCAAAAGGTCAAATGTGGTCCTGTATAAGACAATGTTGTATGAAGTCTTCTATCTATACATGCATTAAGTCACTGCTGTGCATTTTTAAGCATTTTCACGTGATGTTATGTATGCAGGGTGTTGCCCCGGTGTGGTACAGACCTGTCATTATATATAGAGGAATGCTCCTGCCTCTCCCCTGTACCTTTCGACAGTGCAAAGTAACTCATCACATCACACCATGTCCGCAGTCATCATTATTACAAGGTCTCTTCGCTATCTTGGCCACCTGACAGCAGATAGAGGCGTCAATCCTTAGCAGAGATTTCAGCAGTTCAAACAATGTGCTAAAGCAACAACTGATGCATGATAACCTGCTTTGGTGTCTAATATGGAAGGATACTTTGAAGTAGTAGTATGGGGAAAAGTGCTCGGAGTGCTCACACAGATCACGCTCTGAGCCTCAGTGACTGCCAGGCTTTTCTTTTCTACGAACTCTCCTGCTGGGGCAAGTATTGTGAAAAAAAGATAAGGAAAAACTCTGTCTGGCAAACCTCGAGGCGATACAAAAGGAGGCTTAACAATTGCCCCTTTGAGATCCCACTTGAGCACAAGAAATGTGTGTTGTATTTTGAGTTGTTGCCCTCACAAATAGCAATGTGTTTCAAAAATCATTGCTTAAGCAGGAACCACTCTTTTGGCATAATGCCACAGACAATTTGCTTTAATTGCATTGGTTGGAAAGTGCTTTGCATGTCAAAATGTGCGGACACAACCTATCCCTCAATATCAGTTGAAGGCATATACGTCTGCTTTGTCCATGGAAAACCATATTTTTTAAATTGGTAGCATCGTGGAATAAAGCCCTCATGAAAAGGAGACAAGGCCACACCTCATGACAGTGCAGTATCGTGCAGGTGTGATTGTTTTATAAATATATTGAAGCATTGAAGTATAAAGGGTTTTGGTCCATAGTCTACTATTCAGTGTGGAGTATGCCTACTTTTGACTTTACTATATTTACCTGACAGCTGTTATAGAATAAATAAAAAACTAAAACAAACCAACAAATAGTGAAAAGGTTAACTACATAGGCGTAAATATCTACGTTACAATATTGGTTGTAACGTATTGTTACAATATTAAACGTGGTTTCTCAAATAGTTTTATGTTTCTGTGGTTTCCTTCTTGGAGGGCTACAGCGGATGTATCCGTCACTACGGCAACCACATGTAAATAAACATGGCGTAAGGGAGCGAGTAAATTTACATTTTGGCCAGTTTTACCTAGTTAAAAAATGTGTATAAGTTATATTTGGAAGGGAAATAAGTCGTCTTGCTAACGCTATAAGTCCGTTTTAACGTTGATATTACATGCTAATTCATGTGTTTGTGTTTATTTACGCTAACTAACTAACTAACTTTTGTTTAGCTAATTAGCATACCGTTAGCTACATGAGCGTCTCCTGCGTCATGCTGGAGGAACCGGAGAGCAGAGAAGCCTCTCTGTTTGATCCGTCTGTGAACAGCCACAGACCCGCATCAGGGAAGTCCCAGGTACCTGCGGTTTACCAAACAACCTGTGGTGTAAAGAGTACTCAGATAACATAGAAATACTGAATGCTCCACTACAGTACATGTAAAAACCTTGTTTCAAATGTTACCTATGTTAAAGTACAAAAGTATTAGCATCATAATGTACTTATAAGTACTTATTCTGCACAATGGCCCATTTCAGAATAATATAAAATACAGAAATATTATCATCAAAGTGTACTTAAAGCATCACATCAAATTACTATATGTATCTTTAAAGTATTTTGTTATATGGTTATTGTTTTATCCATGTAAGAGTATGTATTTGGTCAATGTTCGACACATTTAGATACATGAAATACTGTGTAGATAGTAGCACAGTACTGCATTATACCACATCAGCTTATCATTTGTTTGTTTATGTACAAAGTAACTAGTAACTGTGTTATAATAAATGTAGTGGAGTAAAAAGTACACTATGGTCTTCCAAAATGTAGTGGAGTAAAAGTAAAAAGCAACATACAAGAGAATAGCACTGCCTGCTACTAAGAATACAATGTTGCTAAACACTAACTTTAAGCATTATGTAAAATTAACTTTTTCTCATTCTGGTACATTAGGACATTTCTCACGTGTTGGCGAGCACCTTCAAGGACCTTTACACTAAAGACATCATTGGGAAAGACACTTTGTCCAACCTCATCAAGACAAAGAATGGACGCAGCAGCTACCATGACAGATATGTGGAAGAGCTTCAACAGGTAGCCTAACTACACAAGGCTTACCCACAACTCCATAGCAAATATATATATATACTGTATTATATATGTGTTCCTATGACAGGCTCATTCTGAGTACAGCCGGCGTATAAAAGAGGCGGACATGCTGGAGAGTCATATCATCCAGGCCAGGGCTCGGGCTGCAGCCACAGAGAGGCAGGCCTACGAGAGGATGAGGGAGAGGATGGGAGACATTATCGATCAACAGGGCCTCCTCACAGGTGACATGGGAATATGATCATGAATGAATATACTGCTGTTTCGAAAGATTACAAGTAACAATTTGAAGTATTTGTATATGTATGTTTATGCTGCAAACATTTCCCAAATTGGGATCAATAAAGTACTTATCTTATCTTATGTCTATGTTCAGTCCAATCTGCCTATTCCTGGTGCGTGGACAAAGACCTTCTCGAAATGAACAACCTCCTTTCCCCCCGGGACTACTTACCTACACAAAAACCACGTGTGGAAGCACCGGCAGCAAGTACATGAGCCTCTTTTGGATCTTAAACCATAAATAAACATGTTTGGCCAGGTTCTCATTTGTTCTGTTTCTGTCAGTAAAATCAAATCCTGGCAAACCCACCCTCTCCTACGCCATGCACGTGTCCAAGGAGCCTCAGGATGATGGCTACACTTTCATTCCCAGTCCAGAGAAGATCCTTCTAGGCGAATCAGATCTCAGCCTGACTTTTGAATCCAGCTCAGTCACCCCAACGAGAAGGCAACCGAAAGAGGTGAGGAGTCACACGTACACCCTTTCAATGAGGACTTTTTAACACAAGTTTCCGATATGTTTCAGAAGTCCAAACAGACCGTGCCTAGACCCAAGTGGAAGGATGAGCCCAGCGCACAGGATCGAGAAGAGGGACTGGAGAAACTTCAGAAGCTGAAAGATCGACACAATTTCCTACGCAACCCTCGCTTCCTTCCTCCGAGTGCACAGCAGGGGGGCACGTCCCTCGTCCGGCCCAGAACCAAAGTGGGGAAGAAGGAGCATGAGAAGAGAGGCATGGAGGAGCGAAGGTAACTGGAATGGCTAAGTATACGTCACCATTTCACATTAAGCGCAGGGCAGGAAATACAAAAAGGCATGTTAAAGGTCATAGTAGGTCAAATCTACTACGGTGGACGTACTATCGGCTGATTTTGTTTTTAAATTGGCTAGTGTGAGATATATTCAAATCCTTTTATCCTACACGCCCCCAATTTTAACCACGTTAAAAAAGACCCACTAAAGAACTATATGTTAATGTGTGCGCTATATTTAGAATATTGTCACATCTTTACTCGGGGTGTGGCGACCGACATCTGCTCGGTAAATACACTGACTTTACACAGGATGAGTACCTCTTACAACTTAAGAAAATACTTTCCTTTAACGAACATTAGCGCAGCTCCAGCTTTGATCCGACCCCAAAGACAATGTCTGCTTCGGCAGGTGAAGGAAATCAAATCAAAAATGCTTGCTTTGTGGTTTTGACGTAGACGTGAATGCAGGCAGTGGTAGCTTGTTGCCCTGCTCACCACTTCCGGTGTTCACTGAGAGCAGAAATACATACTGAACTGTTTTGTGATTTCTTTTTAAAGCTCCACGGATGATCCCGTGTTCCTAGCTACTCCCTCAGTGGTCATGTTCACCGACTACTCTGTAGGACAGGTATACGAGGTATGTGTCTGTGATTGAATGATCCTTTTGTCATCAGAGCGATGTACAGTAACATGCCCCGTCCCGTTCCAGACTTCACTGGAGCTGAAAAACTTGACGTCTGCCAGCCGTACGGTCCGAGTCATCCCCCCCAACACTCCTTACTTCTCCATTGGCCTCGGTGAGCCTTTCCTTTGTCACAGCGGATCGCACGGCTTCTTTAAATCCTGTGTGTAGTCATTAAAGCGTGCCGAATGTCAGTGACTGCATCAGAAGTAATGCCAGGGTGCTTTGACAGATTAATTGTCTGGAATGCAAATTGGCATTCCAGTGTTGCTGTTGCTCTCCTGTGTGTGAACATCAGCGCCACCTACTGTTTGAGACTGGTATTACTTCATCTATTAAACTGTGCAATTTAGCATTCATATCTATTCAAACTAATAGAATACACCATTATATACAGTGTAATCTACATGGTATATGTTGTGGTACAAAGTGTATTTTATATACATATCTTTAATTAATGTTATCTTGTCTTTTTATGTTAATACAAATATTAGATTTTACTCGATTTTATTAGATTTTTTATTGGACTTTTTACTTAATATTTGATTTTGTATTTAACTTTTTATTTTCTATAAATATCTTTGTTTTATATTTCTATTACTCATTCTTACTTCGTGTTAATATAAATATCTTACTTCTATTTTATTTAGTTACCTTTTTTCATTTTTATTTATTTCTAAATTGGAGCATCTGTCACACAAGAACATTACAAACATTCTGAATTCTAATATCGATGTGAACTCTGAAGGGATGTATGTTTTCCGGTATGCTTTGCAGGCAGGTTCCCGGGTGAGGGGGGTGTTGTTGCCCCGGGGATGAGCTGTAAGTACACAGTGCGCTTCGCTCCAAACTCTCTGGGGGAATTTGAGGACTTCCTGGTGGTGGAGACCCAGGCTGAGCAGCTGCTTGTGGTGCCCGTCATGGCCAGAAGACCCCCTCCAATACTCACATGTGGGTCTCATAACCATCTACCAACTTTCCTTTGTTTGTGTACTTTATACTGCCATCAGGGGGTCCGCGGGGTCTTAAAAAGTATTAAGAGTTGATAAATCAATTTAGCGAAAATTAAGCCTATTAAAAATTATGAAACGGGTTTGACGTCATCTGAACAGGACGTCGCGTGCTCACTGCTCGATAGCGCGAAGGCCCGTTTACGCCGGTTGTTAAACATCGTTATGGGGAAATGCAAGTCTGCGTCCAAATGGTTGGAAGATAAGGAGGAAGGACAATCAATACTGTATATAGTCAATGTGAGGTAAAGTGTGTCGCCAAGGTAACCGGTTAAAACTCCAAGTGGCGATTGTCAAAGAATATTTCTTCCTTGCTCCTAAGATATTTAACCTTATTGCCTGTTGACGTTAATAACAAATCCTGTTCGTGACGCTAGCTTTAAGGAATGTGCTCCAGCACTTAGTGTCACGTTGTCTAGCCTGATAGGGGAGTTTACGACTGGGAGCGCTGGCTTTCTAAGCTCCACAGATGTGAGAGACATCTCCTGTGTCTCCAGATGTTTACGTCCATCCCCAATATGTGGGTTGACTCTCTGACTAGTTAAAAGGTCTATCAAGATGCGAGGCTGATCAGAGTTGACATGACAACCCACCCGTGCAGTCGGAACCTTTTGCTGCTGTGACTTGTGATGTGAATTCTCCGGCCGTATACTTGCAATAAACTATCATTGTTTGACATCAACAACTCCTGTCCTGACTCTCCATTGCTGCAGAAGTTTCCCTTACAGCGATGAGGTCTTAAAATGTTTGGAAAGGGTCTTAAAAAATGCAAATTACATTTGACTTCAGGATTCCTGCAGATACCCTGTGCCATACATAATAAGATTTCCCCTTATTACCATGCAGTACCAAGAGTTCTGGAGTGTGGTTGTTGTCTGATCGGAGGAGTCAAGTTCCTGGAGTTCCTGTGCCAAAATATCAGCGTCAGCGCCGGGACGTTCTGCATCGTCCCCAAAAACCAGTGGCCAGCCTCCAACCTGAGGGTACAAGTCGGTTTTCATTTCATTCATATTTGTCCTGCATTCTGTGGGTTTAATGTTCCTGAACAGGTTTTCTCTCATCACTCGCCCTCTTGACACCGACACTGTATAATCTCACCCTTGCAATCGTTAGGAAAGACGCTAAAGAAATAAGGTTTGGGAAAGGGATTCCCTATATATTTTTTTCTTTTTGTATTGTCTATATCATTTGTATCTGTATAAGTCCTTCTAGTGAGGGCAAACAAAAAACGTTGGTCACAAAAAGAAAAAGTATGTTTTTTAAATGTTTCTTCCTTCATTCAGTGTCTGGCGAAAACTCACTTCTCTGAGCAGCCACCCTTTGCGATCAGCCCGTCTCTTTTCGTGCTGCAGCCAGGAGAGGTCACCGTAGTGGAGGTGAGCGTGTTATGGGGATATTGACAAGAACTATGCTATAATGCAAAGCTTATTTGGCTGGATTAAATCCCGTAGTTTGCATCAGCTGTTCTCACTACGATGTTTCAAATAAACACGTTGAAATGATTTAAAATCTTTACATCTGTTTTATATATCTACGTGTGTTTGCAGGTGGTTTTTTTCCCCACCGCTGCTGAGAAGAGCTGTCAGATGTTCACCGTAGTGTGTGATAACTGTCAGGTGAAAGACATTTCCATTGAAGGTGAATCTTTTCAGAAAACTATGCAAATATAATGCTCGTCCAGTGTTCTATAACACGTGTTGACCCCTCCTCTGTCTCTGTACCCCAGGTGAGGGCCAGCTGATTGCTCTGGAGCTTGTGTCTGTTTCTGGGAGGAAGGAGCCCCCGGTGGTGGGAGAGGTGCACGACCTCACTGCAGAGCACTATGTCCGATTCAGCCCCTGTAACCCTCACTCTGTGCAGGAGAAGAGAGTCATCATTAGGAACAACGTGTAAGCGTCACACCCTCATACATCAATGCTACACAACGTGACATACCCAGGTCTGATTCTCTCTCTGACCCTCATTACATATCAAATGACTTCCTCTCTCTCTCTGGGTCTGAAGCCACCTGGAGCTGCCCTTCCACTGGCAGGCCATGAAGCCCAACCTGCACCCGCGGCTCCCCGGGGAAACTCCAGAGCGCAAACACATCCAGTTCCACCCGACCACAGACGGCGTTTTCCACGTCACCCCGATAACTGGCGTTCTTCCCCCCTGTCGGGAGCAAGAGTTTCTGTTCACCTTCTGCCCTAAAGAGGTACCCAGACAACATGGCAGAACACAAAACACGGGTTTATATTGAGACGTTATATCAAAACGTTATCCTCTAACTTGAAGGTTATTCTGATCAAATCTCGATCGTTTTGGTGAGAGTTGCTGCGTCAGCGTCCTACAACGTGTCTAATAATGGAAACAAAGCTCATGATGCCATATTATTGTATTTTGATAAACGAAAATAGTTCCCACGTGCATCTGCATCATGCAACCAGGTCATTATTTTATGCTGGATTTATTTAATTGGCGCTTTTAGCACAACAAGCTGAGTACCATGTAGTTTTAATACACGCACAAGGCTTTATATATATATATCCATCTTCTCCCGCTTATCCGTGCTCGGGTCGCGGGGGTAGCAGTTCCAGCAGAGAGCCCCAAACGTTCCTTCCCCTCATCAACCAGCTGACTGGGGGGGTCCCAAGGCGCTCCCAGGCCAGCGAAGAGATATAACCCCTCCACCTGGTCCTAGGTCTACCCCTCGGTCTCTTCCCAGCTGGACGTGCCTGGAACACCTCCCTAGGGAGGCGCCCAGGTGGCATCCTAACTAGGTGCCCGAACCACCTCAACTGGCTCCTTTCAACGTGAAGGAGGAGCGGCTCAACTCCGAGTCCCTCCCGGATGACCGAACTTCTCACCTTATCCCTAAGGGAGACGCCAGCCCCCCTGCGGAGAAAACCCATCTCGGCTGCTTGTATCCGCGATCTCGTTCTTTCGGTCAGGACCCATCCTTCATGACCGTAGGTGAGGGTAGGAACGAAGATGGCCCGGTAGACAGAGAGCTCTGCCTTCTGGCTCAGCTCCCTTTTCGTCACAACGGTGCGGTAAAGCGACTGCAATACCGCACCGCTGCTCCGACTCTCCGGCCCATCTCACGCTCCATTGTTCCCTCACTCGAGAACAAGACCCCGAGTTACTTGAACTCCTTCACTTGGGGTAAGGACTCATTCCCTACTTGGAGTGGACAGTCCATCGGTTTCCTGCTGAGAACCATGGCCTCAGATCTGGAGGTGCTGATCCTCATCCCAGCCGCTTCACACTCGGTTGCGAACCGATCCAGTGAGTGCTGAAGGTCGCACACTCTGCCACACACACCAAAACAAGCTAGATAAATAGCACTCCAAGTCAGAGGATACATATAAATCCAATGCTGTATTTCTTACTAAATACTGATGTTTATTTTATGTTTTCTGAAGTTGGAGGATTACCACAGTGTGTGTCACTTAGTCCTGAGCGATGTTCCCGAGCTGCCACCAGCGTCCAGTGACAATAGGTAAAGATCCTTTAAACAGTGGTAGAAGGGTGTACTGTACATTTTAGTATGTGAACGCACCCTCAAAAGGTGTGTGTGTGTGTGTGCGTGTGTGTGTGTGTGCGTGTGTGTGTGTGTCTGTCTGTGTGTGTGTAAACCCAGTGTCCTCAAGCCTGTGCGCACTGGCTCCAATGTGAGCGATGTCATCGTCATGGAGATAGAGGTCAAGGGGTCAACAGAGCCGTACCACGTCCTGCTGGAGCCGTACGCCGCCGTGATTCCCGGAGAGATTTTTATTTGCACGACCACAAGCAGGCAGTTCAAGGTCCTCGGAGTCCCTTGTTTTACCCACGTTAACTTTGAATGAAAGATGTCAGATTTGAATGTAATCATTTTGTTTCTGTGTCGTGTGACCAGATGTGGAACCACAGCAGAACCGCCATCTTTTTCCAGTGGGAACGGATGAAAAGCAGCAGCCATATAATAGAAGTACAGCCCTCTGCTGGTACGATAGGTGCGTCAGACGATTCGATAAGATGCGGGAAGCTGTACGATTCATTGGTGCTTTATTGATTATTTGTCCTCCCCGTGTCCAGAGGAGAACGAGTGTTTCGATTTCGACCTGATTTTGACCGGAGGGAAACCAGAGAGGGTTGTCACCAGTCTGCTTTGCCACATCGAGCACCGCCACGAGCCCGTCACTTTGGCAGTGGAAGTCTCTTTTAAGGTGAAAACAGATGTTATCACGAATCACAAAGTCGGTTGCTGAGACTTCCTCTGTGTACAACTTACCAGTATTCGGTGTGTTACAGGGTCCTCTGGTGACCCTGAATGTTCCCAGTGTGGACTTTGGGCTGCTGAAGCTCGGGGAGCACACTCAGACCTCGCTGATCCTCACCAACCTCACTCAGCTGGAAGCCGGCTGGAGGCTGCAGGAGAGGCGGCACCAGCACCCACAGGTACTGAACACTGCGTTCAAGAGCATGGGATAAAACAACATGAAATATTCAAAATTAATATAATATATCTTTATCGTCATCATACAAAGTACAACGACATTTCTTTGGTAACTCTCACTGCAGTAAAAAATAGACGCAAGTAAATAAGTGAGGTAGTAGCGATGACAGAGATCAAATGTCCATATTTACACTTACAGTTAAAATGTACAAAACTGTATAATCTCCCTTTCCTAGATGTTAGTGGAGCCATGCAGAGGCGTGCTTCCCCCGTTGACCTCTTGCAGTGTGGATGTGCTATTTAGTCCCACTTCCTGCCAGCGATATGAAACCGAGCTGGAGTTAACGGTGGAGAATGGAACAGGGTGGTAAGGACGCATCAAGTTCACTGTTCCTCGACATGCATGATATTCTAATACAGCTGGAGACGGTGCAGGTGGAGATGTAACGCACTGTTGCTGTTGCAGCCGCCTGTCAGTGCGGGCAGATGTTCAGACGCCCCAGGTGTGTCTGCTCAGCTGTGAGCTGCTCCTCTCTGAACTCTACATGGGGGTTCACGCCAAAGCCACCGTCACTCTGTTCAACCAGACGCTGCTGCCCTCGCACTTCAGCTGGATGGTACGCTGGCTTTCACACATTTTATCATTTGAAGTAAGAACAATTGATGTTGCTTTTAATCATGTGGAAACGCCCTTTTCTGTGTGTGTGTGTGTGTGCACGGGATAAGTGGTTCAATATGCTAAATTGTTTGGGTACATATTATTGCACAAATTGTGATTTTAGGTACATTTTTTTAATGATTTGGAGAAGGGGAGGGCCGTTATGTTAAAACACTAAAATAACATATTTATGAGGTCCAACTCGGGAAATGTTAATAATGGTTACGGACCCGAAAAAACTTTCCTCGATTGCTTTCTCTCACTTTTCCTGAATCTATATTTAATCTGTTCTCGTATGGTTGAGTGTTGTTCACATGAATGAACTCTGAAATTGTATTTTATAAATGATTTCCTCTTGTGTAACTTTTACATTTCTCAACTACCGAATGGTTCTTAATTTTCGTCTTGAATTTTGTCTTGGATTGGGATATCTTAAAATGATTACATCGGTGACGGGACTTTCACATTGCAGGCTGAGCTGCAGGGTGAACGGGCTGATCTGTGTTCAGCCACCTTCGAGCCGTCCTCCGGCACTCTGGGACCTAACGACCGCTTGGACATCAAAGTCACCTTTACCTCTCACACAGATGTAAGTCACACACCAATATATCACACACTTTGTCAATCCACACTTGAGTCTGTGAGAGTGAAGGTTGCTTACCCCAATTCCTAGTGATAGCTTTCTTGCTGGGTATTAGCAGAATCTGAATCAAATATCTGTCACTTGCAATCATTTCCTCAGTTAATTTACATAAATAGAGTACCAGACAACTTTTAGAAACCTCATACGCAATTATTTGACGTATGAAAATATCTTTTAATAATAATAATAATAATAGCATTTTAATATGGTTTGGTTTTGTCCAGGTGGAGCTGACGGAGATAGCTGCTCTCTGTGAGGTCCAAGGGATGAACTCTCCTCTTGTTCTCAGTATCGTTGCTTCCAAAATCAAGAAACTCAGTGTGTCCTACTCCCTGCCAAGTGTCTGGTAATAGCCTTTGCAGACACCCAAAACAATACAACACACTAAAGGGAAGGGAAAAGCACGATAGAACCTGCTATCAAGCACCTATCGTGAGTGTTTGGTCATGGCTGATTTCGTCTGCCTCCAGCTCCCCCTCAGGTGACGAGAGCCCCTCGGCGCTGGGACTTGACTTTGGAGACGATGTTATTCTGAAGAGAGCTGTTACCAAGCAGTTCCTGATAACCAATCAAACTGCCATCCCCGCGCCTTTCACCATCGAAGCAGAGTATTTCAACTGCCATGCCTCGAAGCCAAATAACCAGTCAGAGAAAAGGTAAGAGGAGGTTGCAGAATAACGATAATGCATCACTTTACTGCCGATGTGACACAGTCTGCATTGTAACCGCAGACCCACTTACGTGAAGAAGCCGCTGCACTCTGTTCAAGCCAAGAAAGTGGAGGAAAAAGCGCAAGAGGGTATTTAGAGCACACACTTGTTTGTAAATGAAAGATCGAGTACACGCTCACACTTCCTGTATGTGTTAGCAGAGTTCGTGAGCGGCCTGCTGGCTCATGGGAAAGGAGCCGCTTTCTTGGTCCTTCCTCAAAAGGGGATTCTGGGAGCTTTTGAGACGCAGACCGTGGACGTCACCGCCTACACCGACATGTGGGGGGAATACAGAGATCTCCTCGTATGCAAAGTATGAAGCCAAACAATTCACTTTATTTTGCAAGATTCTTCTTTGAAAGGGGACCTATATGCAAAATGCACTTTGTGATGTCTTTTATACATCAATGTGTCCCCGGTGCGTCGGGGAACTCACGCAGCGTCAGAAACTAAACCCTCTCTCTTTTCCTCCGTACCCTAATCTCTAAAAACGGGGAACAACGGAGCGGATCCAGATTTGCGTCCGTAATATCTGAAATGTGGATCCACGGCCCAATCAGAAAGCTGCTATCAGAAACAATGCCCGACTGTTTTGGACGTAATAGAGAACCGCAGTGACGCGTCCTAAAACCCGGACGTAAGATAGCTCTATATGGTCGGTGTTTACATTAGCATCGCTAGCACTCAGAGCTAACCTGTGCTGGAGAGCATGTGTGTGAAGAAGCAGGAAGTAGAAAGGAACTCACCTTGTGGTATAACCGGCAAGAGAGAAAGCCTTTGAGCTCCAGACTGTTTCAGAGCCTTGATAATCCATGATATGGCGTTTCATCACGGCAGCGTTTAGTTTAGACGGTAGCTGCCGGGTCCCGCATGAGCTCAGACCCTCCTCTTTAAAGCTTTATCCCCAAATCAGCACTTTTGAAACAGGAAGTGAAATAGAGGGATATGAGGCGTGGCTAGAATGATCTGTTTCAGGAACAAAGATTCTCTCTCTTTTTGATCCATTTCTATAAAAACCTGTCTGAAAATGAGCTGATCAGATTTTGGCCACTTTATGATGTCATAACGATGTGTTGTCTTGTGTAGCCATTAGCCAATCAGCAACCAAGGTAACTTATCACCTGAATCTCCTCTAGAGCTCCATTGAGTTCTTTGTAACCAAATGTCTCTCAGAGGGGCGTGGGGAGGGGCTCCTTATTTTCATCTGAAGTAACAGACAGGGAATCAGCACTTTGCAAACAGTGCTGAAACAGAGAGGATTATGGGTAATGCTGCAATGATCTGTTTGGTGTTTCAGCCAATCAGAGACAGGTTCTGTATTTATCTGAGACCTGTAATAAAGTAATGAAAACAGCATAATAGGGGACCTTTAAACCTAGTTTCCCTCCTGCAGGTGGGGGACCTGGAGCCCTCGTTCCTCCCCATGCAGATGAAGGTGACAGGCTGCCCTCTCTACTTCCAACTGACGGGCCCACGTCCAGAATACCAGAACCAGGGACCCATCACACAGTCTGTTCCTCACTCCATTTCTCCCCAATTCAATCATCCATCAGCCGTCCTTCGTTCATGCATTCTTTATATTGAATCAGATCTTTCCTGTGCGCATCATTAGGTTCGGCACTCATGCTTCTGGAGGTGACACGGTGTCCAGATCGCTTCGCATCAACAATCCCACCATGTTTGGTATACGTGGAATCATAAAAACGTCCACTCTGGCTTCCCCTTCACTGTTTGTGTATCTAATCTAAATCTTAACTTCCTGCCAGATATTCGCATGGACTGGGAAACCTTTAACATCGACCAGAACGACAGTAAACTGGTGGATGTGGTGGTGGCGTACGGAGAAGCCTTTCCTCTCAAAGATGCCGATGGCAACGAGCTGCTGAGCGGAGCTGTAAGGATTTCTGGTGCATCCTGGGAAATAAATCAGTCCCCACTGGGCTCTGAGGGAACGAGCTCCTCCCTCCGAAGCGTGACCGTGAGTACATTTCACCGATACAAACGCTTTTAGAGCGTTGCCTCTGGGAGATACTTATGTGTACTGATTTCAGAGCGGGGAGGAATATGTTTCTGGGGATGAAGGTGAGGAAGAGGAAACCTGCCTCTCTCCCGCTCCTGCAGAGAAAAAACTCATCTCCGTTCTGGTCAGACCTCATGTGGGCAACCTGTCGGATTACCCATACTGCATCACACCCCAGCAAATAGTACGTCTATAAGATTTTACCCACATTTTGCTTTTACGTATGTGTATATAATGATTGCTTTCTCTCAAGGTGATTCCAGCCAAAAGCAGCGGCACCGTTCACGCGTCCTTCACTCCTCTGACTCTCTCCGGGTCAGCTTGTGAGTCCAGATCTGTGGGTCTGGCTCTGGGTTTCATGAGTCTAGACTCTGAGGTAACAACAACATTAACCTATGAGGCTGTTTGGGGTTTCCCGGAAACGCCTCCATTGGACTCCTTTGTTTACTTGAGGAACATATTGACATCACTGAAACACTTGCGCTTCTATTGGCTAGCGCTCCAACACAGAGAGGCGAAGTCCCTCCCTTTCCTCCATGGGACCTTATTTCAGAAAAAGTATGTATTGAAGTCAATGGAGAGAGAAAAGTTATCTTTTGATCCCGTTTGAATTGTGCCACGAGTTACACGTATGATGTTTGTCCATTTGAAAGATAATTTTGCAAGTCAAGAAAATTAAAATGTGTCGTAAAACTTGTTTTTGTGTGAAACCGCTCAATGACCTACATCTCCCGTCTCGCACCACACACCCAGACGGCCGTCACGTTGAGACATTTCACTCCTTTCTTTCAGAACGAGGCGGAAAGTATTAAAAGAGGTGGAAACCCGAGTTGGGCGCGTTGAGAGCTGTGCGTACACAAGGGGAGTGAGTCGGTTCCTGAGAGCCATGCAGGACCGGGACTCTGGGATTTGTAGTCTTTCTAGTTGCGTATTTTTCATAGTCTTATATTAAGATTAAGATTAAGATGGACTTTTATTAATCCCTCGTGGGGAAACGGTTTCTCTGCATGTGACCCATCCTATGTGACACCTCGGTAGCACTTGGTCTTGCCGGGACTTGAACTGGTGACTTTCCAGTTGCCAAGCCAAGTCCCTATCGACTTCGCCACCACCGCCCACAACAGGTTCAAGACAAACTGTGACTTTTTTGACACGGAAATTATTTTCTAAATTGACAAACATCATATGTGTAATTCGTGGCACAATTCAAACGGGATCGAAAGATAATCTTTCTCTCTCCGTTGACTTCAATACATACTTTTCCCGAAATAAGGTCCCATGGGTCCGGGACTTCGCCTCTCTATTGAACGTGATAAGCTAAGGGGCGGGACATCTCTAAGCTCACAACAGAGCCGGCCAGCTAACCAATCAGAGCACACTGGACTCTGGTTTCAGACAGAGGGTGAAAAGAGGTGCTGCAGCACAGGCAGTATGAGAACAATAAAGAGCTTTTTGAACAGTGAAGCACGGAGACATGTCCCAGGAGAGACAAATGAGCAGAATACGTCCTCTTTAATTAAACATCCTGGGGAAGCAAACTGAAAATGACTCCCTCATTATTGTGTGTGTTTACAGATGGCTGCCTGTGTCCCGGGTAAAGTCATCAGAGCTCAGGGTTTGGATCTGGATCCGCTCAGAGTGGATCTACTAGCAGCCGTTAAGCCTGCAGCGTGAGCAAATACAATCACACTTAGTCCCCGAAACACCCAACTCTATTTATGTTTCCTAAATTGCACTCAGCTGATGTTGTGGACGAGGGGCTCAGAGGTGGTCTGATTGAGTTGCATGTCTTCCTCTTGGCTCTGTGTGTCTGCAGGCTGTCGGTGCAGATGGAGGAGGACGGGGGCGCGCTGCAGTTTCACGCCTCGGCCGGTGATTTACTGACGGCAGAATCCGAGGAGGTCAGTCTGAGAAGCAAACACTGAAGTGCACAGTATTGATCCCAGACAGTGCTTCTCCCTCGTCACTCTCCGGTTGTTTTGCTCCAGAAAAAGCTGCTCGTTCGGGACTTTGACGTCACGCGGGCCCTTCAGCTGAAAAACAACTCGGAGATGCCGCTACACTTCAAACTGGGGGCTCAGGATCCGTTTGTAGTGCTCAGGCCGCAGACTAGAGTCCAGAGCAGCAGCTCCAGCAACCCGCCCACTGCAGAGAGCCAGACCCTGCTGCTGCAGCCGCAACACAGCATGCGGGTGAGGAGAGGAGAACGTAGCACTTACTCATACGAGAGGAACATGTGTTGATGATTAGATTATAGCAGGGGTTCTCAAAGTTTTGATGAGTGAGTACGTAGGTACCCAATATTAGATTGAGGGCCGCCCAAGAAAAAACGGAACACAAAATAATTCCAAAACAAATCCTTTCTTTATTGTACTAACCAATCACCGCAACTCGCGAGATGCCTAGTTGCCATGCAACCAGGAGTCTAGCAAACCTTCCACAAGCAGTCATTCATAATTTAGGAATGACAACCCAGGGGGCGCAGTTTTACCATTCTTAAATTCCATTCTAATTCTTACTAGATACAAACCACGGAGGATTAAAATATAACGCATGCATTTCAGCGCGTCACGTTAACTATCGCGGGCCGCCAGAAACATTTCCGAGGGCCGCCATTGGCCCGCGGGCCGCACTTTGAGAACCCCTGGATTAAATGAAATACTTGATTGATCCCTAACTGGAACATTAGGGTTAGCATTTCACTGGTGTGGCATTGGAGAGAATATACATGCGCTAAGAGCCAATAGCATGAAAGTGGAATGGTTAAGTGTTGTAACTACAGAACAGAATGAGTAATAAAGCTGACAGAAATGTTTAAAAGTGGAGGAAATGTTTCCGGTTAAGCCTCGAAGACAACTCCCAATTCTTCTTGTACAAATATTCTTGTTCATCTTTGATCTTCAAGTAAGTAATACAATTACAATACTCCTTAATAGACCATTCTACGACTAAAGAAATGCAGCGCACAGGATATTATATACATTATAGTGGAGTCCGGTAGAGAAAGAGAAGACGAAAGAAACCATGTGATGTTCCGTTTCCTTGTTTCTCACCATCAGGATCTTTCCCTGTGATTCCCAGGTGAAGGTGTCTTTCCGCTGCTCCCTGTCTCTCCTGGATCACGCCGAGCAGACAGTGGAGGAACTTCCTCCCGGGGTGACGCTGATGCACCGTCCTCGAGGGGGCAGGAAGCTGAGGCTGCAGCAGAACCTCCTGATTCACTACAGCAACAACAGTCTGCAGGTCACACACGGTCACTTCAGAAATGTGTAAAAGGGAAAGAATATACTACAGTGTGTAATGATGTGTGTTGACCTCTCACATCTCTTCTGTGCAGACGGTGCCTCTCTGTGCAGATTTGGATCTCGTTTCGATGCATCTGTCCAGCGACTGCATCGACTTTGGGATCTGCCACATCGGGCAGACGCAGACATTAGACGTCGCTCTGCAAAGCCACGGAGCGCAGACCTACTGGAAAGCAGTTATGGGTAAATACACTGGAACTAGGGTGTGCGTGCGTGCGTGCGTGCGTGCGTGCGTGCGTGCGTGCGTGCGTGGTCTAGCATTACTATACTTGTGGGGACCTAAATCTGTTTACATAGTCACGTGTGGGGACTGGCTTCCCTTATGGGGACAAATTGGAGGTCCCCATAAGGGGGATCATTCATTTTAGGGTGAAGACTTGGTTAGGGATAGGGTTATGGTTAAGGTATAGGATAAGTCTCTAGGAAATGCATGTAAATCAATGTAATGTCCCCTGAAAATGTTCATCAATGTTTAATATTTTTAATCTGTCATATAATAATCAAAGCCCTGAAGGAAAGAAAGCAATTTATCAGCAATTGGAACACAAGAACCACACAGCCCAAAGTATTTGGCTGTGAAATAGAGAGAATGAAACATCCATATAAATGACAAAGAACAGATATAAACACAAAGCAAATAAAATCAATCAACTATTCATAAAATACAGTATATCCGAAAACTGTATTGATGAAGTGACGGAACATCGTGTGAGTCGATGGGCCAGTCCGTTTAGGAAACACATGATGTGCAGAACTTCTTCGTGTCTACAGCACAGAGGTACTTGTTGCAGTTGCTGCATGTAGTCTGTGTCTTGGAGTCCTTTGAGGGTCCACAGACCTCACAGCTGACTGTGGGGTCTTCCAGCAGCTGACGTGGGGTCTTCCAGCAGCTGACTCAAGTTCACTTCCAATTTGTTGTCAAATTCTGAGTTTACCTCCACCTTATCCTCATCTTCAGAAATGTCTTCCTGCCCCACTTCACCGTGTTCCTCTAAAGCATTCCACTCACTCTCATCATCATTAGCTCCAAGGCTCTGAGCAGAATATCTTGTGGCCATTTTGCTGGTAGATCATTGTAGTTCTGCACTCACTGTTACTACACTGAGGTTATGTCTCTGTGTAGTCCCTCCTCCGGCGTGCAGGTGCGCGAGAACATTTACAAATGTTTATACATTTCTGGAAGATCTAAAATGTTTATAATGTTCTAGGGTAGTTTTGTGTACACACTACAAAGGGTAAAGATCAAGGGAAACCAGGATCAAACAGCTTCTCTCTGTGTGTGTGTGTGTGTGTGTGTGTGTGTGTGTGTGTGTGTGTGCGTGCGTGTGTGTGTGTGTGTGTGTGTGTGTGTGTGTGTGTGTGTGTGTGTGTGTGTGTGTGTGTGTGTGTGTGTGTGTGTGTGTGTGTGTGTGTGTGTGTGTGTGGAGTCAGATGAAGGACAGGATGTGTTCAGAGTGGCCCCAGACTTCGGGCTCGTGGTCCCCGGCTGCAGCCTCTGTCTCCAGATCAGTTTCGCTCCCAGGTAACAAACCAAAGACCTGTAATGTGTCCGTAGAGAGGCATTCAACACATGGCCAGGTTTCAGCTGTGTGCACGTTGTGTGTTGCAGTGATGACGGAGAGTTCAGGGCCGCGGTGGTCCTCTGGTCTCCTCTGGTGAAGCCCCCCCTCACTCTGCAGCTGCAGGGGACAGGGTCCTACGATGAAGTGCACCGGTCACACTGAGTGTCCTCTCAACACCACAGTCACACAAACACATATCAGCCCTTTGTAAGACTGTAAATAAATGTGAAGAGCAACTTGTCCTGTGTGTCCATTTATTAGATATGTGCTTTTTAGATGAACTTTAATTAAAAAAGCCACTCACTAACCGGCTGTGTAACATGCAGGCTTCATTAAGGCACATGAGCATCCTCTGAGCATGCAGAGATACAGGAATCGAAACAGCATCTAAATGCATCTCGTCTCTTATTTTGTGATGATTCAAATCACTTTTGTTATCTTGATGTCTCGTTCTCTACAGTCCAGGAATTTGCTGTGCCACCATGTGATGAACCCTGGAGACTATTTTCAGAACAGGAAACAACAGGAGATACCAGGAACACCGGACACTGCATCCATTACGAGCGATATCTGATGTGTTAGTAAAGGGGCCCGATTCTGCTGTTTGGTGTGTTAGCATGTCAGGATGTGTTTGTAGCTTGTTTCCAATAAGTATCTAAATGGTCCAGAGAGGTTGTGTTCTACAGTCTGCCTGAATGTAGTCATGGCGTAGGTGTGTAGTGTGATTCTGTAGTTTATTGATGGCATCCCGTTGGGTTTGACGTCATCTGAACAGGACGTCGCACGCTCACTGCTTGATAGCGCGCGAAGGCCCGTTTACGCCGGTTGTTAAACAACATCGTTATGGGGAAATGCAAGTCTGCGTCCAAATGGTTGGAAGATGAGAAGGAAGGACAATCAATACTGTATATAGTCAATGTGAGGTGAAGTGTGTCGCCAAGGTAACCGGTTAGAACTCCAAGTGGCGATGAGGTGTTAAGATGTATGGCAAGGCTCTTAAAAGGGGTTTTGACTTCAGGATTCCTGCAGATACCCCGCATGTGAATGCTCTGCAAAGACTGAAATGGGAGTTGTCTCTTCTGTAGCTGTAAACAAACATGATCTACCTGTGTTGTATTCTCCCCTGGCATGCAGTCGAGAGGTTGCAGCGCCTCCTCTCTTGGGAATCTGCTGTTCGGCCACCGGACATCCATCATTTACCGTGAGGTTTGATCTGAAACACCAAGACATGCCTCGTTCTTTTTTCCTGTTGAGTTCACCTGAGTGGCAAAGGCCCCATTGATCTCACGCGGGTCGATTTCAGCCGCAGTCGGCCGTGAGGGAGAATGGATTTTTCTAGTAGGCCCTTTTAGCAAAGATCAAAAAAAGGCAGCCACGAGAAAAAAATAAAAATGGTCGAGTGTCTAGAGTCCTCCAACACGACACACTTTTAATTACTTTCATAAATCTGACTGCAAAGGCATCCTCCTTTTCTCCCGAGGAAAGCAGGAATCTCTCAAACAATCTGCAAACTGATGCTGCAAGCCCCTCTCTCTCACACACACACACACACACAACCTGTTATTGTTCCTGACAGCTGCCTGTGGTGTTCATCTACAGCACAGTTCAGACGTGGACAAGTGTTTGTAATTCCACGGAGAGATGCAAATGTCCAATTGATATTCATTGCACTCTCCAGCACAGAAGCAAGGGCATGCCTGATCACAAATACAACAGGGCCGTGTGCAAATCATTGGAGAGTGGGGAACACTTCATATTCTGATTGTCTGAGTCATTTAGCAAAAAAGAGGAGAAAGGACTGGGTTACATTTTTGTGCCCATTATAATTTATATTTGGGTGCACAGGTAGTCTGTTGTCTGGCTGACGGGAGAACAACACACTTTCAGGATGAGTTGCAATGCCCTGCCGTGTGTGTGTGAGTGAGTGAGTGAGTGCGTGCGTGTGTGTGTGTGTGTTTGATTATCACTACTGTCTGGAGCTCTTACTGATTGGACACAACATGCTGTCGATAAAAATATGTAGCTGGTGATTTAAATGTTACAGATTATTACAGATGATGCAGGTTTTTGCACATGAAAGGTACAAGTCCCCAATGTCTCATACAGAAACACGAAAGGAAAGAAATATCACATTTATTATTTTTGTATTTATTTGTATGGTTTTAAAGAATGTAAGTTTTGTTCTCCACCAGAGATCTTGGACATTTAGCGTGCATTCAATCCAAATCATGAATTAAAAACATATTCATTAAACAATTAAATTAAATAAAGATTCATTATTATATTTGTTGGGGGGTTCAACAGCATACAGTTATTCTATCAGAGCATGTACAATAGGAAGAGTAACAATGTAAATACTGCTTAATAAAGATGAATTATTACAAAAGTAAGGTTTTTAACCCTTGTGTTGTGTTCGGGTGAAATTAACCCGATTTCCATTTTCAATTAATACAAAAAATATATAGATATATAGATATTTTCGTTCAACCTGAAACTCAATGGCCGGGGCTTATTTATTGTGAAGGACATGTGGAATTGTTTTTATTTGTTTCCACTTGTGAAAAAATGCCCACCCGCATTTATATCCTTCATAAGAGGATCGGGACCCTCGCGCGCTAGCAAGCAGTAAGCGCGCGATGTCCTGTTCAGGTGACGTCAGATCCAACGGGATGCCATCAATAAACTACACAGAATCACACTACACACCTACGCCATGACTACATCCAGGCACACTGTAGAACACAACCTCTCTGGACCATTCATACTTTACCCCTTTACTAACACATCAGATATCGCTAGTAATGGATGCAGTGTCCGGTGTTCCTGGTATCTCCTGTTGTTTCCTGTTCTGAAAATAGTCTCCAGGGTTCATCACATGGTGGCACAGCAACTTCCTGGACTGTAGAGAACTAGACATCAAGATAAACAAAAGTGAATTGAATCATCACAAAATAAGAGACGAGATGCATTTAGATGCTGTTTTCGATTCCTGTATCTCTGCATGCTCAGAGGATGCTCATGTGCCTTAATGAAGCCTGCAGGACAAGTTGCTCTTCACATTTATTTACAGTCTTACAAAGGGCTGATATGTGTTTGTGTGACTGTGGTGTTGAGAGGACACTCAGTGTGACCGGTGCACTTCATCGTAGGACCCTGTCCCCTGCAGCTGCAGAGTGAGGGGGGGCTTCACCAGAGGAGACCAGAGGACCACCGCGGCCCTGAACTCTCCGTCATCACTGCAACACACAACGTGCACACAGCTGAAACCTGGCCATGTGTTGAATGCCTCTCTACGGACACATTACAGGTCTTTGGTTTGTTACCTGGGAGCGAAACTGATCTGGAGACAGAGGCTGCAGCCGGGGACCACGAGCCCGAAGTCTGGGGCCACTCTGAACACATCCTGTCCTTCATCTGACTCTACACACACACACACACACACACACACACACACACACACACACACACACACACACACACACACACACACACACACACACACACACACACACACACACACACACACACACACACACACACACACAGAGAGAAGCTGTTTGATCCTGGTTTCCCTTGATCTTTACCCTTTGTAGAGTGTACACAAAACTACCCTAGAACATTATAAACATTTTAAATGTTCTCGCGCACCTGCCCGCCGGAGGAGGGACTACACAGAGACATAACCTCAGTGTAGTAACAGTTAGTGCAGAACTACAATGATCTACCAGCAAAATGGCCAAAAGATATTCTGCTCAGAGCCTTGGAGCTAATGATGATGAGAGTGAGTGGAATGCTTTAGAGGAACACGGTGAAGTGGGGCAGGAAGACATTTCTGAAGATGAGGATAATGTGGAGGTAAACTCAGAATTTGACAACAAATTGGAAGATGAACTTGACAGCTGCTGGAAGACCCCAAAGTCAGCTGTGAGGTCTGTGGACCCTCAAAGGACTCCAAGACACAGACTACATGCAGCAACTGCAACAAGTACCTCTGTGCTGTAGACACGAAGAAGTTCTGCACATCATGTGTTTCCTAAACGGACTGGCCCATCGACTCACACGATGTTCCGTCACTTCATCAATACAGTTTTCGGATATACTGTATTTTATGAATAGTTGATTGATTTTATTTGCTTTGTGTTTATATCTGTTCTATGTCATTTATATGGATGTTTCATTCTCTCTATTTCACAGCCAAACACTTTGGGATGTGTGGTTCTTGTGTTCCAATTAATTGCTGATAAATTGCTTTCTTTCCTTCAGGGCTTTGATTATTATATGACAGATTAAAAATATTAAACATTAATGAACATTTTTTTCATTTACATTTGTCCTCGAAAAGCATGAGCAAAATGTAAACCTAGTTTTTATTAGTGTATTTTTTTAACATAAATTACCTTTTTATCACAGAAAACGATGGACACTTCCATTGTTACATTTGATCCAGCAAAGAGTATTTTCAAAAACTAATCATATATTTCATTTATATTGTTGGGGAATGAGTTAAAGACAATATACATAAAGAATTGTGCATGTTGAATTTAGTTCTGTATTTTTTTTAAACCCTGATATATATCCCGGGTCAATTTGATTTTGACCCGAACATTACCAAAGGGTGCGAAATGTGAACATAACACAAGGGTTAAGTTGGTCTTTGAGCATCCTAAATGTGTTACTCTATATTTATTTTTTACACGAGTTATTATTAGCAGAATGTAATGTAAAAACAGTCCTCTGCGGCAGCTGCTGTACTTGCAGCATGCCTCCACAGGGGGGCGGTGTTTCCTCGCTTTATGTCCCTGCCATGGAAACGCGGCACGGCCAGCGTCACCACTTCCTGGAGCTCACGTTGCTGCTGCTCACGTCAGAGGCGCAGCTCGAGGGCAGAAACTCGGCTCCTCTGTGTGTAGTGTTTAGTGTTTGTGCAGAAGAGCAGCGAGGAGCAGGCTGTACAAAAACTTTCCTCTGAACACACAGGAGACATTTCTGTAAACACTCTCTGGATAATGCCCGAAGAAGAGGAGAACCTTCTGCCTGAACACAGCTTCACATTGTAGTCCTCCAGCAGTTTCCGGATATCAGCCCACCACTGTTTTTGGGGAAGATTTGCTCTGCATCTGTTGGGATTTTTTGTTTTTTTCCATCTCTTCCTCTCGTTTATCGGTGATAACTTTACACTTAATTCACCTTTAAACCTGCTGCAGCCACACCATGGACACTGAGTGATAACAAGGTAAGAGTCCAGTCGAGAGTATCTGTTCTTGTGTTGTTACATCACTGCTTTTACACTGTTATTTCCTGTTTACAGCAAGTGGAAAGCCAGTACAGTGAAATACAGTTGCAACTAGTATTTTGCAACTATTAAATAATATAGTAATGGGTGGCCGTGCACACAAATATAATAACAAACTACAGGAAAGGGACAATCTATTAAAACAACAAATATGGAAGAGACTGACCAAAACCAGGATTTCATTGCAAATATTTCTTTGAATTTGAAAGTGCAGATCCATTAAAAGTTCCTTTCTTTTTATTAAATTCAGATTGTTGCCAGAATTCACTTTTGCATTTGATTATGAGTGCCAACAAATACTGTTATTTTGTGGAGGTGTGAGTCATTTCTGGAAAGTCATTGTCACCCTAGCCTCATTTATTTTCTCTGCTGTGATTCACAGTGGTCAGTTTCCTTGAAAGGAGAATTTCTCACCTCTTATCCTTAAAAAGTTCCTCCCATTTTTTATGTTTTCCTCACCCAACTATCCTCCATTTCCATCCATGCATTCTCAAAAAGTCATGAGGAGCTTCATCCAGAGCTCTCTGTGCATTCAGACCTCCGAGACAACCCGGCAAATGAGATTGGAACGAGGCCATCACGCGTTCCTCAAATCACGGATGAGTTTATCAGCACTTTGGGATCAGAAGTATAGCCTTAAGTCAAACTGTGTCAACTGGGAGACGCCCACAGATACGGTTGGTGTGCCTCAAGCAAAACAATCTGGGCAGATAACGGGATCCCACAGAAACATGGCAGCCGAAGACAGAAGCCATGGGGTAGCTAATTGTCTTTTGATGGGAGTAAGGAGGACGAGTGTTTTGCTTTACGTCAACCTGGTGCACGGTCGGTGGTTTAGGAGTGTGTTGTGTCCCATCTCTTTGCTCTCAGGATAGTTTCTTTCATGAACGACCTCACGCCGTCTCCTTCTCTGAAGAGTGTGAAATCATGCTATCAAACGCTGACCTCACAGAAGCCAAGCCGCCCACTGCCCAGAGGCTGGAGGTGAAAGGTGGCCGTGACTCATGTAAGGAGGCCTATTATCTCCCTCTTGAAGGCCTGTTTTGGACGTTGCCTGGTTACTCTAGTAAGCAAAACAAGTCTGTCATTGAGTGCCGTACGTTTTCAACAAGTATGATGTATCTGTTGCCAGACGACTGACAGAAAACCTGCTTTGCAAAGTTCAAGAAAAGGGTTTGTAACAGAAAAAAGCCATTGGACTTAAACATCAGGATATCTTGGTCATTTTGCCGTTTCCCACCTGAACTGTCTATTGTAAGTCCCATAACTTTAATACTTAATTGCTGGAGATTACTTTTGTTGCCATAACTCTATCAACTTAAATCCATAATGACAAAGCACAAAGACTAGACGATTTCTGACACTCTTCTTGTCTCGTAGCCTGATGTTAAATCAGCCAATAAAACACCAAATGGAACAGAAAGGCAAACCATACACGGCTGGATCAAAAGCTTAAGTATCACGCTAAGGAGGAAAGGTTTTGTGTCAAATACAAAACAATGTAAGGCAGAGACATCAGCACAAGCAGTTCAAACGTGACAACATATGCTCACATTACAAAAAGTCAAGAGCAGACAGGAAAAGCATCCTGATGGCAGGTCTGGAAGGAAAGAGTGCGAAGGAACGGTAATCCTCGTTTCCTTGAATCCTCAATGCCCATATGTGTCAGAAGAACCACGCAATCATGTCAGAAAGCATTGTGTGGAGTAATGGAAGATGCTTGCTACCACGAGGACTACACTTGGCAAGAAAAGTCCTTCAGTATATGTAAGAAAAAACCAAGACAATTCCTTTCTAAGAGATCTTCATGGTCCATCTCTTCAGAGCTCCGTCAATCAGAGCTGTGTGAAAGCCACCCTTCAGTAAAACACGACAGAAAGAATTGCCATTTGGCGCAGATGAGTCTGAGCACGAGAGGACAATGAGTGTCTCTTCTGACAAGACAAGAAATTGAGTTCTGATTGCTAAGCGCCGTATCTGGCACCATCGCTATCCCTGCGGTGAAGCAACGGAAGATTCAGCACCATGCGGCAGACACTGCGAGACAAGAGGACAGAAAGAAACATGAGCCTGGGCAAATACAGATGTATATCTTGGAGGAAAGGTATCTGCAGTGTGTACACGACCTCAGCAATGATTCACAAAGCAAAATCAGAGCTCTGAGCTTCAGGACAGAACCCAGATAAAAACCTTTTTGTGTGTAAATCGACCTCGAGATCAGAGCTTTCCAACACTTTCCAAACAGTGTAAGGGCTCGAGCTCAGAAGGATTGACACTGTGCAAACGCAGGTGTGCAGAGCTGGTTGCGCCCCGGATGACGCGAAGCAGAAACTGCTGACGGTGCTGCTTCCGTCAGGGGATGAAGAGTCGTGTTACACGTTGTATTCTTAACTTTACAAAAGCAGGTGATTTCACGCAGGGATATTTGTTTTCAAGGCTGATAGAAGACAATCACCGCTCTTATCACCTTCGAGATTAGGCCTGGAAAAGCAGAACGTGAAGGCGTCTGCTGACTGCTTCCCAAAGTCAGTCTGGGTCGCCTCTCTCTATCGGGAAGGCCCAGCCTCTCCAGAAAGCGAGAGGAAGCGGTCCTGATTGAGCTTTGTCTGCCTTAAGGAGCAGAGTCTGCCGGATAGACACAACACCGCCAGATTGCAACCATTCAATAACACCGAGGAGGACAGCTTTGTCTTGTGTAAAACACCTCTCCTTTAAATTGAAGGTATCATTAGTGAATGCATAAAGAAGTGAGAGTCTTTTCTCACTCAGCCGCTTCAAATCAAACGCCCAGAACTCAGCTCATGGATAAAGCTTTGGTTGCAAAGGCGAAATACTTTCCTGCTCTCTTCCTGCACCACAGCTGTTTGACATTGTGTCTCGTGAAGTGGGTTTAAGTCTGTGCGCTGCCTCTGCATGGCTGCGTCTGGGTGGAGAAACACAATGACTGAATGTGCGTGTCACCGCAAAATGGAAAAGACAGCTTACTTTACAGATTGTGCTTAGAGAGGATATGGTTTTTCCAGAGGGTGGATCCACGCTGAGGACGGCAGGAGACACACTCCTTCACGTGGCTATTTTTAGCCGGTGTTGTGCGGTTCATGATAACGGCAGACAGATCTACTTATCTCAGAGCTAATAGAGCCATCACTTTCACTGAGGAGGCTCCTCTCTCTGATTGCTACCAGAGGATTGAGTTAACATCCATGTCCCTCATTATACCAGCTGCATTCTCCTAGGACAGGGGTGTCAAACTCAAGGCCCGGGGGCCAAATCCGGCCCGCGACTTCACTTAATGCGGCCCCACAAGAGCTTGCAAAGAACATACTGTAAGATGTGTATTATGCGATTTACAGAAGCACGTTGCCCATGAACTACATGTCCCACAATGCATCTCAAAATATGACTTTTTTCCTTAGAATTTGACTTTTTCTCAGAATCTGACCTTTTCTCCAAAATGTGGGTTTTCTTTTTAAATCATTTTGTGACATGCGCACTGAAGAGACTTGCAATTATTCACCCCAGACTTCTGCTTTCAGACGTAGTTAATTATGAAGTTATTACCCCTATGGTTATTACCCTATCTGATAATAATCCAATGCAGAGGCAATAATGTAATATAATACATTATTTTATATATATTAAAAACCTATATATGTATTTGTATATAGTCTTATATTTAAAACTGGCCCTTTGAGTGCAGCCATAATGCTGATGGCCCGAGATGAGATTGAGTTTGACACCCCTGTCCTAGGACCACCATTGTCTCCTTGGGATTTCATTTCTTCGCAAATGAAGTGATGAAAGCAGCGCTCAAACTTATGATTGATGAACCTTCACGGTGTTCAGATAGGATGATAGAAATGGCACTTTATCTCCGTTGAGTAGCATATATTTCAAATGTAGTCGATTTTTTAAAAAAAAGCAGTTTTATTGCGTATCGTCAGGCTCTGGGAATTTGCGTTGCTACTTTTGATTAATATAGTGCCCTACTTTAGGAAGGTTCGCATGGTTTTCGACATTATCTGCACTAACACTGGTTTTAGTGAACTGCTAATGTCGTCATGCTTGTAAGGAAAATACATATTTCTACAGTCTGGCTTGTGGTTGCAGTCACACCCATAGGTGGAATTCGCTTATTGACACACCTGAGTTAGCTTGGTGACTGTGTTCCTGGTGAGTGCAGCTGAGGCTGGTGGGGATATTGTTAGGACTGTGATCATAAACCTAGTTTTGACATGACAAGTCGGGAGTCATGGATACATCACCTGGGAAACATGAATGTCTGATATTTCTCTGAAAAGGAGAATACTTTGAGCTGCTGGTGGAATTCGATGCAAGTATGAGGATCATGAATGGAGTAGCATATCTTCTGGGGACCATGAATGAATGTGGAAAATTCCATGGCAATTAGTTGAGATATTTCAGTCTTGTACCAGGTTTGTAAATGTGAAGAATTGCTGTTTTTATTCGTGTATGTGCTTTAAGATTAAATACTAGATGTCTGAGATTATAATCCTTTTCTTTCATTATTTCCTTCTGAGATTTATGAGATTTAAGGTTTGGTTGCAGCTCCAAATGAAACGAGATACAAATAATGACATCAAATCAAAAGGGGAATTCTTTTATTTGAGGTCAATCTAGATCAGGGGTGTCAAACTCAATTTCATCGTGGGCCACATTTGCATAAAGGTTGCACACGAAGGGCCGGTTGTAACTATATAAATATATAATATATATATATAAAATAAAGCATTATATGACATTATTGCCTCTGAATTGGATTATTATCGGATAGGATAATAACTTAGTAATTAACTACGTCTGAAAGCAGAAGTCCAGGGCAAATAATTGCAAGTCTCTTCAGTGGGCATGTCACAAAACAAGATGCATTGTGGGACATGTAGTTTATGGGCAACCTGCTTCTGTAAAGTGGCATGTAACCATATAATAAACGTATTATAATCTTTGCAAGCTCTTGCGGGGCCGCAGAAAATGAAGTCGCGGGCCGGATGTGGCCCCCGGGCCTTGAGTTTGAGACCCCTGATCTAGATCATCTTGTGTCGTAGGAAGGAGACGTTGATCCTTGTGTCCCATTAGAAAAACTAGAATATCTTCTCAGCCATAACTCCCGAAAGACAAAGCCAGGGGGGCCGAGGCGATGATAAATGAGGCCCCACATGGAGTGTCTTCCTCCTTCCCACACTTTTAAAGCCCTTAAGTTTGTCCCTGCTTGGAAAACCCTCTTCTTACTCAACGTGCAGAGCGACGACGACGACACGCTGCATTGTGTTGTTCCCAGAACCCTCCATTATCCTGGCGTCTGACTCATGTGTGTTGGCGAACGTTCAGAACGGGATACATCGTTTAAACGGAGCATGTCGTGTCAGCAACAGACCATTTTTCTAATGATTAAACCAATAAATGCACATCACTTCGACTTCTCATCAAAGATCACCACGCTGCAAAACATGCTTTTGGTTTTTGGAAATGTTGACGTATTCCAGGCGGGCATTCGCTTCCAATAACTTTCATATGATCGACTGAAAGTGGTTTCATAATGCATCCCAGTGAACATTTTGCATTACCTTGAGTCAGATGGATGTCATTATTTTGAGTTACTCAGATTAAATTGCATTAAAACTAGATTACCTAGAATATTTTAACATATATGAATGTAGGTTTTGGATTACCTGTGATTTATTACACTACATAAGCAAGTTTCCTCATTGTCATACCGTAAATCAAACAACGAGATATTTAACCTTTCCGTTGTCCTCAGGTCAAACTTTCCAATTGTTTTTGTGGGAGGCTTTTTTATCGAATTGCCAGGAAGATACCATGGATGGTTCCGTACTAGGTTATTTTCAAGTTAATGTTTATACCTATATTGAGTTATGGGTGTATTATTCCATTTTAAAGCGTCGGCGGTCTTCCGGGGTCCATTTTGTGAAATCATCAACATTTCTGCCCTTTCTTGGAAATGAATTAGACTGAAGGAAGTTGTGTTAAAAGGTGTATTAGAGATGTGGGGGATGATGTATAATAATAATAATACATTTGTTTTGGGGGGCGCCTTTCAAAACACCCAAGGACACCTTACAGGGTTACAGATTTACAATTTACATTTACAATTTTACCTTACAAATTAAAACAGTCGATTTAGTGAAGTATCAGCCGGGGTAAGACAAGACAAACAACAGGAAATTGACTACAAAATATACTATATGTATACTATATGATAGGGCTGCTCGATTATGGCAAAAATCATAATCTGGATTATTTGGGTCAATAATTGTAATTATTAAATGCGATTATTCATTGACTTTGAAAACATCCATTTATTGGAGAAAAACAGTTGATTACCCTGAACTTTAAGTATAATTCAACTGAAGAACAACAACAAAAAGTAATAATAATAAAACAAAAATAATCGTTTTATTTCGATTACGTTGTTTTGTAATCGTTGCAAGCCATAATCGTAATCGCGATTTAAAATACGATTAATTGAGCAGCCCTACTATATGATTGATAAAGAGACAAAAGTTGCACAGTTGACGGAAAGACATTGCCTAGAGTTAGATGAGAGCATTGGTACCGCTCTCATCTGTTTGGTAAACATTAAGCGAGACCTTTTTAAACGGGTTAGCTTAGCATAAAGGGTGGAAAGTAGCTAGCCTCCTCTCCGCCTGATCTCAGTGATTAACTTCATCCATTGTCCGTTCTGTCGTGTGTCACGGCTGATTCAGACGTGCTGTGTTCGAGAATAGAAAAACCCCTCAGAGCTGACAGCCATGTTGCAAAGTTTAGAAGTCGACCTCTCACTCTGTGATTTCTTTGCTACTCCACGAGAGTGATGTCATTCTCACTGCTCAGGCCTCATGCAGCTGAGAGCGGACCTCAGGCTAAATGAGGAGGGGGTTTCCCTCGGAGACCTGCGGAAACATCACGCTGTTTCCTCGGTTCAACACGGTGATGTAACAGAGCTGAAAGAGGATAAGTGCGCATGCATACGTGCTGGCCAGCGAGAGCTTGGCTGTGGTTCCTCTTCAGTCACTGCAATGAAAATAAAAATGCAGCTTGTGGTTGAGGAGCCCGGCTCTGCTTTGTCTGGCTCTCATAATTCCCCACAACCCTCGTCTGAAATCCCATCCTCCGCTTTTTAATCAACTTCAGCACCGTCCTCCTCACGCTGACAAGAGAGAGGCGTCTGCCAGTGGAACTCGTGATGTTGTCCATATTTAACGGTGAAGTGAGTCACAGCATTTCAAGCACTTTTCTGGAGGGTTGTCTCACGATGAGGCCGAGAGACGGAGCTGTGTGAGCGGCTGCAGAGCGACCAGAGCGAGTGGCGATTAGCATTTGATCTTCAAGTGGAGCCGCCTGCCAAGAAGCGTTGGGAGAGTTGGGCTGGCGATCTGTGGGCTCCACGCTGAGCCGAGGGGCCACAGATGGGCCATCTGGTGACTCACTGGCACAGGACAGGGCTTTTCTGTTCGCCGTGTGTGTGTGTGTGTGTGTGTGTGTGTGTGTGTGTGTGTGTGTGTGTGTGTGTGTGTGTGTGAGAGAGTGTGAGCATCAGCGACAGACTGGACCACATGGTGTGAGGAGACCACCTGTCTTGTGGTTCCTCTTCTCTTTCATGTGTGGTCAGCAGCGCCATACTCTGATGCCACAATATCTTACTCTCTTTAGGGCTTAAAGGGGCCCTATTGTGCAGAGCAGACTGGGCTCTGGTTTCAGACAGAGGGTGAAAAGAGGTGCCGCAGCACAGGCATGAGAAAAATAAAGAGCTTTTTGAACATTAAAGCATGGAGACATGTAGAGACACTACGTACTGATATACACCTGAACACCAGCAGGAGAGGACTCTTTAAAGTAGAGACACCACATACTGATATACACCTGAACATCAGCAGGAGAGGACTCTTTAAAGTAGAGACACTACATACTGATATACACCTGAACATCAGCAGGAGAGGACTCTTTAAAGTAGAGACACTACATACTGATATACACCTGAACATCAGCAGGAGAGGACTCTTTAAAGTAGAGACACCACATACTGATATACACCTGAACATAAGCAGGAGAGGACTCTTTAAAGTAGAGACACTACATACTGATATACACCTGAACACCAGCAGGAGAGGACTCTTTAAAGTAGAGACACTACATACTGATACACACCTGAACATCAGCAGGAGAGGACTCTTTAAAGTAGAGACACTACATGCTGATATACACCTGAACATCAGCAGGAGAGGACTCTTTAAAGTAGAGACACCACATACTGATATACACCTGAACATCAGCAGGAGAGGACTCTTTAAAGTAGAGACACTACATACTGATATACACCTGAACATCAGCAGGAGAGGACTCTTTAAAGTAGAGACACTACATACTGATATACACCTGAACATCAGCAGGAGAGGACTCTTTAAAGTAGAGACACTACATACTGATATACACCTGAACATAAGCAGGAGAGGACTCTTTAAAGTAGAGACACTACATACTGATATACACCTGAACATCAGCAGGAGAGGACTCTTTAAAGTAGAGACACTACATACTGATATACACCTGAACATCAGCAGGAGAGGACTCTTTAAAGTAGAGACACTACATACTGATATACACCTGAACATCAGCAGGAGAGGACTCTTTAAAGTAGAGACACTACATACTGATATACACCTGAACATCAGCAGGAGAGGACTCTTTAAAGTAGAGACACTACATACTGATATACACCTGAACATCAGCAGGAGAGGACTCTTTAAAGTAGAGACACTACATACTGATATACACCTGAACATCAGCAGGAGAGGACTCTTTAAAGTAGAGACACTACATACTGATATACACCTGAACATCAGCATAGTAAGGACTCTTCAATATAAGTTTGTCTCCTGTTAATGCTAGGGATGCACGATATTGGTTTTTTGAAACCGATACCGATAACTTCCTGCTTCTCAAGACCGATACCGATACCGATAACCGATAATAAAAATTAAAATTACACCACTAATTATTTTAACGCGATTAACGCATGTGTATTTTTTTTCCTCGGCCGCCCCGTAGCTTCAGAGCGCATCGAGTTTAAAATACCGTCTACAAGCTGATGCTGACAGCCCCGCTCCTGCCGCCCGCTTGTGGCAGACCACACTTCCACGCTCACCGGCAGGCACCGACTGGCCATCTGGAGGACCGGGAGGGTGTGTGCGTGTGGTCCGAGCGAGCAAGAGAGAGACCTTACGTGCATTGTTGTTGTTAGCATCTGGTGCTAGCTAGCTGCGCTAACGGATATAAGGAGCTGTTTAAATGAAAACAGAGGAGCGCTCTATCCACACAACTGCGCCGAGCACTTGACTTGATGCAGGAAGCAGACAGCGGGACATTGGAGGAGAAGTCAGCACACTCAGCAACATGATTGCAGCGTTCAGGCAGCTCCGGTTCGAGCATATGCCTTGAGTTGCACATAGCTCCAACGCGCGCGCAGATACACGCGCAGACACACACACACACACACACACAGACACACACACACACACACACACACACACACACACAACAAGCGCCCCTCACCCCAATCCACCCACACCGCAGTATTTATTTATTTTTTTACCCAAAAAATATATTGTATATTATCGGGGCTATTAATACTGTTATCGGTTTATCGGGATGACGTCATAATTCCTATTATCGGGCCGATAATTATCGGGCCGATAATTATCGTGCATCCCTAGTTAATGCTCATATAGCAGCGTTACTCTTTAGTTTTTAATACCACTCACAAACAGGACACCACAAACCACCCTGTGACTCGGCCCCCAGGCTGTAACTCGTTGAATGGCCTTGTTTATCGCTTTTATGAAAAGTTCTCTGGGAGACACATAGAGAAAGTGTGTGTGGGTGTGTGTGTGTGTGTGTGTGTGTGTGTGGTGTGTGTGTGTGTGTGTGTGTGTGTGTGTGGCAACATGGACACTGGAGATGGCAAAACAAAAAAGCAAATGATGTGTTGAGAAATATCTCGGGGGCTGTTCATGTTATTTATCTCTCTGGAGGCTCTTGAGTGTTTTTCCAGATATTCGAGGGTTGGGATTGATGGTCAGACTCCCACAAAATAAATCTGCTGTACAAGTTTATTTACACGCTCCTTTTTTCAGGCTGTTTTGCATTTTTCTGTTCATTAAGTCCCCCTGCAGCCTAAAGGCTCAGTATATTATCTCCCTGCGCTTTGATTGGAAATCTGCAGTTAATCATGTGACGGCATGTTCGGCTTACTGCAAATATTAATCAGTAACACAAATGCCACAACGGCAGAAGTGAAACATTTGAGTCAAACTGCAGTGCTGCTAAAAGTTGAACTCAGAAAGTGTTGTGTTTAAATCAGGCAGTGACCGGTTTCCCCGTTCTGCATTCAGCCAGAGAAGGAGCTATGATCTCACTGATGTCGGTTCAATTGTACTTCTTCTTTCATTGAGAATAATAATATATTATATTTTATTTATATGGCGCTTTTCACACCTCAAAGACGCCTTACAGTGAGGGAGGGTAGACGAACAAGGACAGGCAAACGAATAAATATAGTAAAATCAAATCAAAGAGAGAGGAAGTTGATTGAGAGGCTTATGCGTTGACTGGTAGCTTATAAATGCTAATATATCAGCTGTAGCAATAAAGTGCATTTAATTCACAACATTCACTGTGTTGTACTTAAAACAATAGATTACATATAATTGTTATTAAACAGGTATTTCAGGACAAATCATATACAACACAAAGTATGCAAAATTGCTAATAGCTAAATATTCCTTCCACATATTTAGTTTGGACTCTAACACAGTCTCCCTTAATATGTTCGATTTGCTTTGCGTCAGACCCTGTAACCCGCAGCTTCCCATTGGTCAGCTCGACAAGTTCGAAGGCACGAACTCGAAACAACCACGCACATTTAAATATCACAAAACTGGACTGTATGTACTTCCTGTTCCCCTTTTTTTCTGAGCTTGCGTTCAAAGGAAATCCACACATGCTTCCCACCAGTGTGTGTGTGTGAAAAAAATCTAGAAGTATAGCCTTTCACTGGATGCAAAGACATTATTCTACTGTCCTGCAGAGTTTAAAGACTATTTTCTGTCTACATTATGGGATGTGACAGCCTCTCTTTTGCCCTTGCACTGCCTGTGCTCGTGGTTTTTACCTGAGACAGGAGGTTAGGCAGACGCCCACCAAAGCTCCTCCGTCATCAAACACTGAGGAATTCCTGTTCTCAGAATCACTAGAAAGAGACATCGGGGCATTCGCAGGATTTCAGATGTCTTGGCTGTCATGTTGTTATTTGTCTGCCAGGAGCTTCCTAAAGAGGAAAGGAGGGCCGTCCTGGTTAAATACAGATTAAATAAATAACAGAAGCGGTGACACTGATATCGGAAAAAAGCGCTTTGTGTTGCAACTACCACCTGCGTCCTGTTTTGTCATTGTTTTTGTGCAATCACAGAAATAATGTGTGAAGGAAAGTGGCACAGTTCTTGTTGGATGTTAAATCTGTGTTGTGTTTTTGCTTTGCCCACAGCATGATATCTTCGCCTGCATTGAGAAGTTGAGCTCTGTGCTCGAGTTCAACAGGGCCACTTCCTGATGATGACAGTAAACATGGGTGAGTTGCATTCGAAAGCAGGTTGCGGTGGGCACAGAACATACATTCAGAGAAACACACACACACACACACACACACCCCTCTCACATCCTCTGGCAGGATCAGTACGGAAAACATGGCAAATGTGTAAAGAGCGTGGGGAGGCTGTTAACGGTTCCAGATGGTCCCGTTTAGCACACGGTTATTTTGGTCTTTTAACAATGTTGTTTTCCTGATTTTTGTTCTTTATTCACAATTGGATGCTTGACTTACGTTCGAGGTGCACACACATATCCTTCCCATGCAAACCAGTGTTTAACACGTATTTATATTCACACCTACCAAGCCTAGGAACACATGCACTCCTGCATTGCATCGCATACTGCTGCTGGTTCATAAAGCACTGAATGGTTTAGGCCCAACATACATGTCTGATCTGCTAAATGATGAAGCATCCAGATCTCTCAGGTCTTCAGGGACTGGTCAGCTTTCCTGTCCCCAGAGTCAGAACTGAACATGGAGAAGCAGCGTTCAGTTATTATGCTCCAAGTATCTGGAGCTCCCAGAAACCTGCAGGTCCGCTGCAACTCTGACTACTTTCAAATCCAGCAAGAAGACTTTTCTCTTTGTCGCTGCTTTGAATTGAACTATTCACATCTTAAACTGCACTGTAACTTTTATCCATGTATTTTTCCTTTTAATGTTTATTTTATTAGCTTTTATTTTTTAATGCTTAATGTCTTTCATTTTTTGTAAAGCACTTTGAATTGCCTTGTGTTGAAAAGTGCTATATAAATAAACTTGCCTTGCCTTGCACCCACGCAACACCTATATAGGCTACTGTGTTCCTCAGCCCAACACAATCAAACAATAGATGTTCCTGTATTGTATGTGCGTGCACACTGTAGGCCCGCAAGAGCTCCCCTCACTCCTGCAAACAAAGACATCTTAAACACATGTTTGTGATACTTACCATTTAAAATGTAAATAATGCACTAGGTCTCATAACTTAAGAGGACTGTTTATATCCTGGCTCTTCATTTTTGACTCTGTGTTTCCACAGATGACGGTCTCCAAAATGGACCGGGACCGCACAGGAACTCACAAGGTAAACCTTAATTGTCTCAGATCAAAAAACAACAATTACAGAAATTGTTTGATATTTTACAAACTGAGGTTATTCTCTTTCTTGCTGAAAGTTAACTGGGGGGGATTGTTGTAGCTTCTGACATGTCGTTTTGAACTCCAGAAAAAGCCATGCTAGCTGTTTCCTCTTCCTTAGTCTTTTTGCTAAGCTAAGCTAACTTTCTCCTGGTTTTGACTCGGATGAAAAAATTGCAATTGCAGAAATAGTTTGACATTTTAAAAACAGTTATTCTCATTCTTGCTGAAAGTTAAATGAGACTATTGTTAGAAAGCTACTCTAATGTCTGTGCGTTAATGCGCTAGCTTAGCTTAGCATAAACAAAGCAGCAGGTCCAAAGTAAACATACACTAATTAATAGCGGCTAAGATAGCTAGCTTTGACAGTTTCCCCCTCACTTTAATAACTTTTTTACTGAATGAAAGTATGTTTTAAAAATACCAGGGAAGAGTTTACAGCCCAGAGAACTGAACGAAGAAGCTCAGGAGACCATGTGTATGACTAGCATATGCACATTTTGCTAGCATGTTAGCAGTCATAGCTACAGTTAGTCTCTACGTCATAATAATAATAATAATAGATTGAATTTGTTAGCGCTTTTACAGGTGCTCAAAGACGCAAGTCTGTAATACTACCCATTTAGTTTTTTAGTACGGGTAGCTAAACATCGCTGGTGTGACCCTGTCTGTTGATGAGCTTCTAATTTATTGTCACGGGTGTCTTTGAACTGCGGGAAAAGCCAGGTTAGCTGTTTCCTCTTCTCTCCACTATTGTTGCTAAGCTAAGCTAATTTCCCCCAGGTTGTGACTCCATTCACTAACATTGAAGTGGTGTGTACAAAAATGCCAGTGTGCATATGTGTGAAGAGATTTGAAGGAGCTCATTACATTTCCATTACAGTGAAGCTGAGGCATACCAGGGCAAAGGGAAGAACATGTCACAGCCTTTAGATATTGAATGAAAGCGTTTGCAGACATTCTCCAATGACTTTCGGTAGAGACCTTGTACAAACATTAACTGCGCAACTATTGTCACAGACCTCCCCGCATTACATCAGGCATTATTGTTAGTGAAAGATTAACTTCAAGGGTTTAGGCGTTACACCCATTAGGTGGTAAATTAAGTGTGTCGCAGTTTCGATAATGAGCAAGGTGTGGAGAGGAGAATGTCGTGTGTGTGTGTGTGTGTGTGCGTGCGTGCGTGCGTGCGTGCGTCAGAGCTCGGCCTCTGCTGCAGAGTGAGGACACGTTTGGCTCCAGCTGCAAATCCTGCTGGATGCCTTTGCCATGATGTGTCTTTCGGCTCCAGGAAATCCCCTCAATGTCTTCACATTCAGGCAGCTTGACACACACACACACACACACACACACACGCCTTGCTTGCCCTTACACACACTGTGTTAGCTTGCAAGTTGCACCACTAGCCTCTTAAAGTCAGGGTTAATAATTAACACACTTTAGGGACTGTCGGTTGTTGTTGCTGCATCTTAAACTCCAAACTCTTTTAGCTGTTCTCCTCTCAATCATAAATGATGCAAAACATGTGTATACGTTTTGCAGAAGCACCGTGAGATCCAAATCCGACAACTGCTTTTACGTAAATAATCTTGGACTGGAGCTCTAACTTCATTTCGCCCTCTGCCACTTTCTTAGCTTAAAGAAGAGAAAAAACAGAAAGATGCAGAGTGGTGATGCAACGCTCGGCAATCAGCCTCTATTGTGTAATGCTGCTCGCTCTGCTCAGCTTCCTGGAATTCCCCCCTGTTCTTATGCTAATCACATTTCAACCAAGAAACAAGAAGCACAGGAAATGAACACAAGGTATCCCGACTTATCTGCATACCAGAAAAATCTCTCCGCCGTTATGGGGTTGGTGGTGGTGTGTGTGTGTGTGTGTACTGTTGCTGCTGGCAGTGGTGGTGTGTGTGTGTGTGTGTGTCTGTTCTCCACTGTGTCGGTGGTTAGCCTTGGCTGGCCTCGGCCTGGCAGTGGTCTCGCACCAGGCCTCGGTGATGTAATGCATTTAATTATAGCCCGACGCTACTGCCGGCTCTGAACGCCACCACGCAATTCTCACACTCCTACCCACTGTCCCCCCTCTGCTATTATCCGTAGGTCACAGCACAGGCCTCACACACACACACACACACACACACACAGACACACGCGCGCAGGCCTGTGTTGTTTGTTTTGTATCCTTGACTTCCAGACTTCAGGGTAGTCTGGAGCCTGTGGAGCAAAGCTCTGAATAAACTCACCAGAGAGAATAAGATGCAACGATAATGAGAAAAATATGAAGATTTCCTCGACCCCAAGATGTCAAATCGCCCTAAATACGATTATTTTTAGGATTGCATTTGAGTGTTTTCTTCTCGTGCTAAAGTGTAAACATAAATTCCCTAATCAATGGAACATCAATTACAAACAACTAAATAAGTAAAAGTAAGTAAAGAAATGAATGTCAGGCTTGTCACAGACACAGAAAGGAGTAAAAGATGTCACCCTGGGCAATATTGTTTTACATTTTGAAAATCATGAATTCTAGCTCAGCTGTCAAGAAAAGTGCAATTTATACAAACAAATATGAATAAACTGCACGCTGTTCTTGTTTTCCACTACAATAGCTGCATTTTGATTATTTTGCAGTCTGGTTACTAAGCGGCCATGCACACACGCTCCGTTCCCTCGTGTCCATCTCTGACTGATTCAATCACAAACCCATTCATTTTCTTGTGTGGAATAACGCGGTTAGCCCTGCTCCGCATGCCGAGCAGAGACGATGAGTCAGTTCCTTCCTGTCGGCAGAGGACAGACCGTCTAGCAGTTAGTCATCCAGCGCCACTGACAGCTTGTATTTTAACTAAAGCGTCCCTTCAGGTCGAGTCCCTCTGGAGCTTTGTGCGGTTGTGTCCTGTGGAGGAGAGCAGGTGCTTGTTTCACTCTTTTGTCAAATGTGTTAAACCACGCATGCAGGAAGGGAGACGCACCTGTCCGTCCCACGCACTGTCTGTCCCACACGCACCTGTCTGTCCCACACGCACCTGTCTGTCCCACACTCACCTGTCTGTCCCACACGCACCTGTCTGTCCCACACTCACCTGTCTGTCCCACACGCACCTGTCTGTCCCACACTCACCTGTCTGTCCCACACGCACCTGTCTGTCCCACACTCACCTGTCTGTCCCACACGCACCTGTCTGTCCCACACGCACCTGTCTGTCCCACACGCACCTGTCTGTCCCACACGCACCTGCCTGTCCCACACGCACCCCACTCTCAGCTGTAAACCTAATGCTACCGAGAAGCGCTCACAGCACGCCTCTGCATTAGATAAGGTTTCTGATTAGACTTTATTCCTACTCATTAAGTGCTGCTTTGGCGCTTTAACATAATATAATATCATCCTGGAATACCACACTCTCGTTCTCTTTCCATGTTTGCACTGCGGCCTGAGATTCTGTGGGTGTAACAGTTACGTATCACTCGGCCGTATTTAGCTTCCCTGAATGAGGGAGTGTGCCGAGTGTTCCTCACGTTACTCTCGCTGCTATATTGGGATCGTCGAACATGACGTCCACCTCGATCCAGATGTTCCTCCAGAGCTCTCTGATTGGGTCAGAGGTGAACGGAAAGACGTCATAGGCAAGGCAATTTATTTGTATACAGTGCAGTGATGCAATTCAAAGTGCTTTACAGGATCAAACAGATAAAATACATTTTTACGATGGTCAAAGTGAGAAGAAATACAAAAACACCCAAAACAATTAAAAGAAAGAAAACCATGTTTAACAGTTCGAATATTTAAATTTAAAAAGCCACGTTAAAAATAAATGTTTTTAGACCTGAGAGGCAGTAGAAGTTAAAAGCGAGTTTTTTTCTCGGAGAAACTTCCAAGAAACGCTGAAATTAAAGTGGGAAAATGCGTGTGCAGTACTTTAGTAGATGTACTACTTAGTTACTATTATTCCTCATACAGCCTTATTTGGTCTGGGAATACTGCATTAGCATATTGTAGCCAAAGGAAGCCAAGTTTACACAGATGTGACATCACTAAGAAAAATAAGCTATTTTAGGCCTTTTTCCAGAGCTCGCCGAAAGGTATTCTGGAAAATAATGGGTTTTCCGAGCCGAGGTACAAATAACTTGGAAAATGTGAAATGACTTCAGAACATTTACCTAGAATTACACCAGTTGAATGCACACCTGTTTATATCTGGATTTGAGATCCACTCACTAAACCGATTCTGCCCTCATTAAACAAACATCATTAGGAAATGTTATATTATATATATATATATATACATTTATACATATACATATTTCAGTGATTATCTTTGAGCAGAAATAGCAGCCTCAGTCTACATGGATTTGACTTCAATCAATCAATCAATGTTTATTTATAGCCCAATATCACAAATGTTACATTTGTCTCAGTGGACTTCACAGTTTGTACAGAATATCAGTATGACAATACGACACCCTCTGTCCTTAGACCCTCTGTCCTTAGACCCTCTGTCCTCAGACCCTCTGTCCTCAGACCCTCTGTCCTTAGACCCTCTGTCCTTAGACCCTCACATTGTATAAGGAAAGACTTTCAGAGAGAACCCACAGTTTAAAGGGAACATGGGAGAAACCTCAGGGAGAGCAGCAGAGGAGGGATCCCTCTCCCAGGACGGACAGACGTGCAGTAGATGCCGTGTGGAAATCCAAGAGATAATACATTTCACAGCATATAGACCGAATGTTAGGAAATGCATGTGTCTGTAATGAGAAGATGAATCCACGAGGATGTCAGCAATCCTGTGGGAGCCATCAGGGAAGTAGTGTGATGAGAATCAGGCAGGACCGCAGAGACAGGTTCAGCCACGACTTGAAGTCCAGGACTCAGATCAGGACTCAGATCAGGACTCAGATCAGGACCCAGGACTCCGGATCCCGGCGTAGATAGACACCAAAAAGAAATGTGGGGAAGCTGGGTTAATCGGAACATGAGAGCACACAGGAAGAGAGACTTGACTTGAATCGGAGGGTCACTCGATTGGACCGAGTAATAGAATAAACCAGGACAAAGTACTGGTATTGCCGGTGCCAGTTCACGGCTCCTTGTACTCGGATGGCTGAAATGCAGGAACTGACTTTCACGGTGTCTGGCTGTGTCGATGTGTGACACTAAAAGAGGCTTTCAGTTGAATTGTCTGTCCAGTCCGTTTGTAACAGCGACAGCAGGACATTTAAAGACACTATATTGACAGTTATGACTATTTTCTGACACGGACAGGTATGACAATTAATCTGGAGATAATCAGCAGAATCAAAATAACCGTTGGTCTGTTTTTTGTCCCTTTTTTTGTGAACCTTACAAACTGACCCAGCGTCTGCGAACAGCCAAGAGTCGCACCGTTAGGATCAAATGGCATCTCGAACTCCATCTGCTCTCCTATCACGCTCTCTGTGTGAATGACAGTCCCTAGTGGTCTCACACACACACACACACACACACACACACACACACACACACACACACACACACACACACACGGATCCCCTTTACTTTAAACCTTTTCTGCCGTTTGCTTTGCGGGGCACACACCTGTCCTGATTTTCAAGCCAAGTGTGTGTGTGGTGTGTGTGTGTGTGTGTGTGTGTGTTGTGTTTTTAATAAAAGTACCCGGGCTCATTTGAGAGGCAGGCGGGAGCGAAGGTCAACGACCTCTTCTTTATATTGTAATCTCCGGGCTCAGTTAATTGCTTCCATTAAAGTCTCTTGATATGGTAATGTGTGACATGCTCATCTGCATGATTGCCCCCTTCAGATGTGTGTGGTGTGTGTGTGTGTGTGTGTGTGTGGTGTGTGTGTGAAGTGGGAGATGAAGAAGAAGCAGCTCAATGCTGAGCGTGGTCTCTTGGTTTGCTAAATGAATTTTTAAGGGTTTTAAATTAATGAATGCTACCCCTCCCCTCTGATGTTGGAATTTAAAACACTTGACTTTCTTAGCTTCCGATATCCCATGAAATACGCCCTCCAACCTGCAGCCATTTAAAATCGGAATTACTCAGCGTTTGACAAAACATATATATTGTTCTCTACAGGATTTCATATTTGAACTCAAGACTTTTCCTTCCTGGAATCACAACGAAGCATGGGTGTGCTTACTAACCGAGCTCCGGGCCACACATTCAAGGCTGCATCTCCCCTGAGACACACACGCACACACACACACACACACACACACACACGTTGCATTATTAAACACCTTCCCAGCTTTTGTATGCAGAGTGCAGAGTTTGAGAGCCACCGGCGTTGTGAGTCTCAGAGTTGCTCACAGCGATACAGATCTGAGAGGACATTCAGGCGTGTGCCGAGAAAACACAGCTTTTATAGCTATTTGATTTTCTACTACAGACAACCTATTCGAGTGTGTGAGGGCACTGTAGCTAAAACATCATGATAACTACAGTATTTATTCTGAACCAGCCGCGTTCCCAGGGATGTCTCTTCAGAGTTCAGATTTTTCTGATTAGAAGGTAGAACCGGACTGCTTTAAACAATGGAAACTCCGCAGATGGCATCAGAACAGGAAGCAGAAGATGCCTCAGGTGTTGCCTCAGTGTCTGTCCTGAGCCAACACAAGCAATGATCCAACACACACACACACACACCCACACCCATCATCGCCCATGCATTACTCTCGAAATGTGCAGGAATGCCCCCATGGGTTCCTTGAGTCCCGCCGGGGGAAAGTGACTTTATATATCTGGAGGTCAGGTTGAGTTCTGATGCTTATCTCGTGTGCTTTAGATGACGAGGAGGCGCTGAACTCCATAATGAAGGACCTGGCAGCCCTGGGCCGCTGCTACACCCAACACAACAGCCACAAGCCCAAAGTCAGAACACTGCTCTACAAACAGGTACGAGTATTTAAAGTGACATTTCTTAACTTTCCTGATGTCCTTGGGTCAGATTTGACTTGTTTCTGATTGTTTAAATGTCAGGATAAGAGGGTTCCTTCATGTATATGGCACAAAGTAAACGAGGATGGTTCCAATACGCCAATAGAATAGACTACTACTATTGAATCAGAAATCGTTTAAATTATGTTTTCCTGCATTTTTTTGTATTACACTTCGACATACACCAAATGTATGCTTTATCCTAACGATAGTGAAAACATATTCAACATTGTTGTCTGTTTAATTCTGTGTACATTGAAATCCAACTCCGGCCACCACGAGGATGAAGTGTGTAAAACATCTACGGCAATCTTCGAAGCACGAATCCGCCTTATTTGGGGAAAAGAAACTGCAATAACGCGGATGTTAAGCGAATGTAAAGTGGATTACGTCGCTTTAATAGCTATAGATTCTCCGCTGTAAATCTACGGACACAGATGTCAACCCAGTCGGATCACAGCTGCTGCTCATCATGTAAACTATCATTTTTTTAACAGCCATCGTCTAAACCTACAGAGGGGGTGAGTGTGGGTTTCCGAGTTAAAGCTGTCCCACATTCTGCTTTATTACACTTTATTAACCCGCCACACCGCACGCTCAGCAGAGCCTTAAACCTTTACCGTCGCTCTGGGATCTCACACAGAAACGTTTTGTTTTTTTTAACAGCTGCCAAAGTCAGGTGAAGGTTGGGCTGCAGTTTTAGGAGAGGATAAAAAGCTCATTTCCAAGAAGATTATGCGACTGCTGCGTTCATTAGAAGTGTTTTTACAGTCTGCTGTAAACGATGCCCGACAGGCGCCAACTGCAAATTTCACTTTGTGACAAATAAAGCGGGTTTCATCCGTTCTAATTTCTCCTAATGTACGTGTTTTGGGCCGTTATAACTTGTCAGCCATCGTATCCAATTGCACATTTCAAAGAGTTGAACAAAGTGCTGTACATCAACAACAAACATAAATACACAAACAACAGACGGGACACGAAACAAATGTAAAACACGAGACAATGAAACCAGATCAGAAGCCAGACTGAGAAACTCTCCGACACGACATAAACCCAAATGTAAAAGCACAAGCGTCCGGTCTGTAGAAGCCGGGGAGGAGAAGTGGGGTTTTAAACGAGATTTAAAAACACGTAGAGTTGGAGCAAGCCTGACCCGGAGGGGCAATTCCTTCCATACCTTTGGAGCTGCAACAGCAAAGGCCTTGCTCCTCGCTGCTTCAACCTTGATTTTGGGACTACCAGAAGGAGTCTGTCAGCCGCCCTCAGTGACCGTGTGGGTGTGCGTGGTTTTAAAAGATCTGCCAGGTAACTGACTGGTAGCCAATGTAACGAGGCGAGTGCAGGCGGGGTCTTAAAAAGTATTAAACGGTATTTTCCAAGGTCTCACATTTTGTAGCTTGTTTCCAATAAGTATCTGAAATGGTCCAGAGAGGTTGTGTTCTGCAGTCTGCCTGAATGTAGTCACGGCGTAGGTGTGTCGTGTGATTCTGTAGTTTATTGATGGCATCCCGTTGGGTTTGACGTCATCTGAACAGGACGTCGCGCGCTCACTGCTTGATAGCGCGCGAAGGCCCGTTTACGCCGGTTGCTAAGCAACATCGTTATGGGGAAATGCAAGTCTGCGTCCAAATGGTTGGAAGAGAAGGAGGAAGGACAATCAATACTGTATATAGTCAATGTGAGGTGTAGTGTGTCGCCAAGGTAACCGGTTAAAACTCAAAGTGGCGATGAGGTGTTAAAATGTATGGAAAGGGTCTTAAGAGGTCTTGAAAGGCACCTGAGTTCAGGCCTCCTGCAGAGACCCCGAGTATGTAGCTGCAGATGCACACAAACAAAGCCAATTACGTATCTCTAAAGGATCTTTTAATAACCTGAACATACATTTGCAAAGTCATCCCTCACACGGCCTGCCTCTTTCCAGGATTTTGTTTATGTGAATGACTTTCTGAAGTTGTGTATCCGTGCGTTTCTTCGCTCTGTGGAATGATAATCGGTAAGTCCTCTTGAGATGTTTACGATGAGCCGTAAACAGACGGAGAAGAGAAGCAGAGACTAGTTTCCGCTTAGCGTTCGGGGTAAACCCCTACTTCGTTTTTCAACCCATCGCCGTCCATCCCCATGATCTCATGCCGACTTCAGGCTCCTCCACATTCCTGCTCCCTGAAGCCATTCTGAAAACTGTTTGGTTTGGAAGATAATGCCGTCTTTGTATTGCAGAACAAAATGCAGCCATGTGTCGTTACAATGTCGCTTACAATCCTCTCCTCTGCCCAAACCCCACGTTCTAACTCTCCACCTCCCTCTGTTGTCATCCCCCTCTCAACAGGATTTAAGAGTCAAGCTGGAGCATGAGAGAGAGAAACGGTATGTATTGTTTTTCTACTCCTCTGTCCAAAGCCTGACCTCCTTCTGTTACGCCTCGCCGCGCCTGGGGTTGTGGCGTCTCGTGGAAATCACCGCGACGCGCCAGGGTAGCATCAAAAGAGAGGGGAAGAACTCCTGCTTTGGACATGTTAGCCGTGTTTCTCAGGCCGCTTGACAAGGGGAAAGAAAGGGCAGACCTCCAGGCAAGCTAACACCACTTCCTCTATCACACCGCCAGAGGAAAAGCAGGGTCACCGTCTGGAGACGTCTTCTCCTCCTTTTATTCTACCCGCCTCACCGTTTGTTTACTTCATTGAAAGCTAAGGCGCCCAGTGTACATACTTACGAAGAGGCTACCATGTAAGGATGCTGTGTGCAGGTCTGCTCTTCAGCGATATGTCCACAGACACACTCTATCCTGGTTCCAAAGCAACTCTTTAAGGGGGGGGGGCAACACAGAGTGAACTGTTACAGGGAAACACATCAGAGACTGGCCAGACGCGCTTTGAGCGAGGCTGTGATTATTAAAACCACAGGCTCTCAGGGGCGAGGAAGACGAGGGAGACGGCTTCACATCAAGCCTTCGCCGCCATAATTGGCTGCTGCTGCGAGTTGTTTGTGTTCCTGGCTCTCCGTGCGTCTCTCCAAAACGCAGCTCGCCCTGGAAGACCTCTTTCATTAACTCTCATTTAAATGTGTTCATCCTAACAATGGATCAGATAGTTGTGTCCTTATGAACGGGCTGCTGGTGGGGAGACATCTGGAAACACGAACAGCGTCTCAGTTCCTGGTGTTTTTCTCCACCTCATTATTTTGGTTTCTGATCCGGTACCGGCCCGGTTCTGTTCACTTTCACTTCTATGTCTTGCATCCAGCTGTTTTCCACTCTAAAAAAACAACAGTGCGTTACCGGGCAAAGACCGAACGAAAGACAAGCGAAGTTAGCGACTAGCCGGTGAACAAATCAAATCTATTTTTATAGCACATTTAAAAACGATTCCCGGTCGAGCCAAAGTGCTGCACATGCAGATAATAAATAACACATTACTACCGATGTAAACAGAAGACAATAAGTTACAACAGCAGTCGTGCTCCGCTCTGACTAGGAGGCCAGGGAGAAGAAGTGAGTCTTTAGTGTAGATTTAAAACCCCCAGGGTCTGGGCCGACCTCACATGGAGGGGCAGAGTGTTCTAGAGCCCGGGGCCAGCCGCCGCGAAGGCTCGTGACCTCGGCTTCTGAGCCTGGTCTTGGGCACTACCAGCAGCAGCTGATCAGCCGACCTTAACGCTCTGCCTGGGGTGCAGCGCTGGAGGAGTTCTGCTGTAGGCCGGAGCCAGCCCATTCAGGGCTTTGAAAACAAATAAAAGGATTTTAAAATCAATGGAAGCCAGTGCAGTGAGGCCAGCATTGGGGTGAGTGAGGAGACGTGCCGCTGCGTTCTGCACCAGCTGGAGGCGTCTAATTGAGGAACATCGGAAGCGTTAAGCAGCTTGATCCGGTACCGGCCCGGTTTTGCTCACTTTCACTTCTATGTCTTGCATCCAGCTGTTTTCCACTCTAAACAACAGTACGTTACCGGGCAAAGACCGAACGACGTTAGCGACTAGCCGGTGAACATAGGAAGCGTTAAGCAGCTACGGAGACATATTTCCTCTTTCAGGAGTTAGCGGAGACCAAAGACAGAGCCGAGAGAACTCCACATGGATGCTCAGGTGCGTTATGAACTTCACACGTGCTACATCGCCAGTGTTGTGTTTACACCTACTTTGAGTGCTCAACATGTTTCCACGGAGCATCAGCCAAACATGTATACGATTATCTCGATTATCTCATTTCTGTGTGTGGTTAAAGCAACACTCGGCTCGGTTAGAAGACACACACAAACACACGACGGCGGTATCGCATTAAAAAATCCCATAAGCTGAACGAACGCTACTGAAAAACAAGAAGCGCCTGAAGCGAACGTACTTTCTTGTAATCTTGAAACACTGAGGTTTCTTCTTCCTATTTAAGAAACCACTTCATTGGGCTCCGTTAGCTGAGCCGTACGGCGTCTTTCGACACTGTCACTTTAAAAAAGTCACCAAACGAATCTTTAAAAAAGGAACTTAACAGTTTGATCGAGATCCAAGTCGCAGCACCAGTGTGAATTAAACGAGCTATTAGGAGTCCCCGAGTCAGGGTAACTGTTATCTGTCCACAATGGAATCTAATTGGACGCTCTGTCTTTTCATTGGCAAGCGCTGAAGGTTTGAGGCAGGAAATAGGAGCTGCCCCCCCCCCTTAGGGTCTCCTGCCAGAGAGTGAAGGAACAGAGCCAGACCTTCCTCTAGAGTTTTCTCTCTGCTGGTGTTCACGAGAGAAATCATACGAGAGCATTCCTTGCACTCTGCGAATCTGTGTGTGCACATGCTCGCTCGGAGAGGAAGGAAAGCCGTATCTTTTGGAGCAGCATCCTCGCCCCCCCGCTCCCTCCACATCCCTCTCGCCCTTTATCAGACACATGATCGGCGAGTATAAACAGAGACGGAGAGCTGCTGCTGCTCGCCTCTGATCTGCAGCCGGCCTCTTCCCAGAATCCTCTCTGACCAATGAGCAGTCGTTGAGATAGGACGAGCCTTTGATGAGGGAATTACGGGATACAAATCAAGCTTCTTCTTTTATCAGGACACTGTGAAGAGATGGTTCTTCAAAAGCAGAACGAGAGGAGAAGACACGCAGGGGATACTCTCAGGACACCTCTTAACGTAGAACATTGATGTCACCAGTAAAAGACGTTGACAGGACGACAGTGCTGCTTCTCTGTATCTGTCTCTCTGCGAAAGAGCAAAGACACACATCCTGCTGCTTTGCCGCCCGCTCCAGATTTTTTTTCCTCTTCTTCCCCCCCTCTTTTTCCTCTCAGGAAGTTTCCCATCTGCCTTTGTGCTGGCTTAGCGAGAGAGGCCCTGGTGTTGAAACAGTGGCCGATGCACACACTGATTGGGAAGCACACTCATGCATGTCGAGTTTTACCAACACGCACGCAGACATATATATAACGGCCGCCGATAAGCCCGACAGGCCGAACACTCAGTCATACGCGCAGCCGAGCGGCAGATAACACACTCTGTCTCTGTTTTCACTGCGGTGATGAATCCCCCCCTCAGCATCACATCGCTCCTCTCCTTGACCCAGTGACCTCCGCGTGGTTCCTCGTGTGTTACACTGAAGTAGAAGTGATACTAGTGCAGTGTTGAAATACTTAAACGTCCTGCATTCGGAAAAGAATGGCAGCAACATCTACAACTTCTCATTATCCAAAGCGGCCCACTTTTGGAAACGTATATGTTATGAAACTGGTTGATAATTAGTGATGCATTCATGTTAGTTTTGCAGCTGTTAAAGGATGATATAACATTCATATATGTGTGTATACTGCCTGGTATCTCCATCTGTAACAGTGCCATCGTGATTTATGTTCATATGTATCATCATAAAGTAGGGCTGCTCGATTATGGCAACAATCATAATCTACATTATTTGGGTCAATAATTGTAATTGCGATTATTCATCGACTTTGAAAACATCCATTTATTGGAGAATTTCTTTTGAACAGTTGATTACCCTGAACTTTAAGTATAATTCAACTGAAAAATTATAAATAATGTAATCGTAATCGCGATTAATTGAGCAGCCCTACCATCAAGTAGCATACAAAGGAAATACTTAAGTTAAGTAAATGGACTTCCCACCACTGCCTGTTACCGCAGGTCATTAAATGGATTTGAAAGATACTCTTACACAATCTGGAAACATGTTAAAAAGAACTCGATTTATAACTAATTCTCTCTTTCTAAATCTTTTCTCTTTTCCCATTTAACTTTTCGGTGAACTATGAGTCGTATATCTGCCAGTCAGCTGCTTCTCTCTGTGGAAACCCCCCCCCTGCCCCTCCCGTCACAGCCTGAGCTCATGAATGTCCCAGCCAGACACAACAGCAGCTTCTTTCTGCGACCTCTGACCCCCCCCTCTCTCTCTCTCAGGATCATCCCGTTCCAGAGGCCGCTGAAGATCAAAGAGCTGCTGCAGAAAGTGACCGAGGCCTTCGGGCAGCAGATGGACATGTTCTTCATGGAGAAAGAGGTACAACAGCAACATATAACGTATGCAGGTTCATTTGCACCGTTTTACCCTCTGTCAATGCGTCAGCAACTTCAAAATGTCATTTCAAATTATGACTTTTTGCAAACCACTGTACCAAATCGTGGTTTTCTTTAAATGAATGTATTCTCTTCCATTAGCTGAGGCTCAATTTGACTAGAAGTAATAGTAGTAGCAATTATTTTTGGTTCATATCGAGACATTTCAATAAACGCCATAAAATAAAATACATAAATATGATAGAGGTTTCATGTTTGACTGTTTTGACGACACCGACAGTGCGTGTGCTTATACACGCCGCCTTTCCTGGCGCAATGGGTGATCAAAGGTCATGTGACGTATGTGTTCTTGTCCTTGCAGCTGCTGCAGCCCCTGAAGACGCAGGAGGACCTGGAGCAGGCGGTGCTGACGCTGGGCTGCAGCCCCGGGGCCAACGGGCTGCTCAGGATCCTGCTGAAGACCCCCAAGAACAACCATGTGAGTCCCTGATCACTTAGACCAGGGGTGTCCACACTTTTATCACCGAGGGCCACACACAGAAAAACATACGAAGGTCCGGGCCGCTCACTATTGCCTCATAAGTTCAGTTATAAGTTCGCAAAGTCAATCAACTGCAGGGAAATGATGCTTGATACACAACAGCCTCCATTTCATTTATTTAGTTGGTTCCTTAAAACAGAAGCTCCAGATTGCTTATAAAAAGAGGAAATACAAAGGGTAGATTTCAAGCTTGTGATGTAAATATAGTTTATCGGGCTTTTTTTTATCAACTTAGATCATTTGAAAATGTTCCCAACTTGAATTGACTGAATTTATTCCATTATACTTTTTGAATTAGCTGAGGGCCGATTCAAAATGGTCCGCGGGCCGCATTAGGCCCCCGAGCCGTAGTTTGGACACCCCTGATTTAGACAAATAGAGAAGTAATCTTATCAAAGTGTGAACGCTGCAGTAGGAAGTCATTGTCTCTGTGTAACCCTGATTCCTTTTCTTTCTCCACTTCCTGTGCACGCTTTCTCTCTGTAGTACCTGCAGGTGAACAGCAGGGACAAACAGAGCGAGATGCGGTCTTCACGGTCACTCGGAGACCTCAAGGGTTCCCTGCTCAAAGGCTCCGAGAGGGTCCGCAAACACTCAACAGGTGAGATCAACCGTAGAAACACACACAATTTAAAAAGCCAATGCACGTGAAAGTCATGGCTTCAAGTTGGTTTGTTCACCTGCTCAAGGGTGGCTTGTCGGCGTCAATTTACGAGATGCCAAAGTCACGGGAATGTTAATGGCGAGATGAGGGATGGACAAATGCAAATCTGAGCTGAAAGTGACGAGTGTACCAGCCAGAGGGGTGTCAGGTCAACGCAAGGACAGGTGTCTGCTCTCATACCAAGCAGCTCTCCGTCTGCATCGCCACCGTGGTGATTGTTTAGCGCGTTGAATCAGCGGACGATCTGTCAAGCGGTGACAAAATGAGACTTTAAAGCTTACTGACGAACACGTCTCTTGCATCCCAAGTCAAGACGGGCCGTGCAAGTCAAGTCGTGCACTTGAAGTCCTATAGCAGTCAGTTATCCCCTGTGGTTTCCTTTGTGTTAACCACCATATCAGTTTTGTCAGATTTGAATACAGCATGGTTTCATGTTTCTCTCGAGGAACTTGATTTGTCGTCAGATTGCTTCAGTATCAGCTGATCCAGGAAGTGAAGCATAACTAACAAGTTGTGGAACACTTTTAAAGTAAAGTACATAGTTAAGTTGAGACACAACTTGTAGTTTGTTCACTAAGGTTCTTATATGGATCAATAAGTAAAATAAAACATGTTCATTTGTGAGCTTAAGTACTTGTAGGAAAAGGATTTCTCCCTTAGGACGGAGCCATGCTAGCGGTTAGCTTAGCTATCTCGTTTAGCTAATCAGATTCCTCGGCTCTATCTGTATGTTTACCAGATCATCGAACAGATAAAGATGTAACTTAAGACGTTTCCTTTTAGACAGACAAAGGACTTTCTGTTTTCATGTCACACTCCGCTTCCTTTCTGTTGTCCCTCATAGCTCCTTTGTTACCATAGCGACAGGTTTATTTTGATCTGTGAAATCCCGACCACTGCCATTTCTGTCTGAATCTCTTCTTAACGCCCTTTATATCAGGTCTTTCCAGAAAGGTCGATGATGCAGTCATCAAATCAAATCAAGTTTTATTTATAGCACATTTATAAACGATGTTTGGTGTTTGAGCCAAAGTGCTGAACATAAAATAAAAATAGCCAAAGTCGAGACACTTTACAGCAAATACAACGACACAGATTGATCATAATATCAGTATGAGAAAAACTACACCCTCTGTCCTCAGACCCTCTGTCCTCAGACCCTCTGTCCTTAGACCCTCTGTCCTTAGACCCTCTGTCCTCAGACCCTCTGTCCTCAGACCCTCTGTCCTCAGACCCTCTGTCCTCAGACCCTCTGTCCTTAGACCCTCTGTCCTCCGACCCTCTGTCCTCAGACCCTCTGTCCTCAGACCCTCTACCCTCTGTCCTCAGACCCTCTGTCCTCTGACCCTCTGTCCTCAGACCCTCTGTCCTTAGACCCTCTACCCTCTGTCCTCAGACCCTCTGTCCTCAGACCCTCTGTCCTTAGACCCTCTGTCCTCAGACCCTCTGTCCTCAGACCCTCTGTCCTCAGACCCTCTGTCCTTAGACCCTCTGTCCTCAGACCCTCTGTCCTCAGACCCTCTGTCCTCAGACCCTCTGTCCTTAGACCCTCTGTCCTCAGACCCTCTGTCCTCAGACCCTCTGTCCTCAGACCCTCTGTCCTCAGACCCTCTGTCCTTAGACCCTCTGTCCTCAGACCCTCTGTCCTTAGACCCTCTGTCCTCAGACCCTCTGTCCTCAGACCCTCTGTCCTCTGACCCTCTGTCCTCAGACCCTCTGTCCTTAGACCCTCTGTCCTCAGACCCTCTGTCCTCAGACCCTCTGTCCTTAGACCCTCTGTCCTTAGACCCTCTGTCCTTAGACCCTCACATCGTACAAGGAAACACTTCCAGAGAGAAAACCCACAGTTTAAAGGGAACATGGAGAAACCTCAGGGAGAGCAGCAGAGGAGGGATCCCTCTCCCAGGACGGACAGACGCGCAGTAGATGCCGTGTGTGAATCCAAGAGATAATACATTTTACAGCATATAGATAGAGGATCCAGGACACAGGACTACAGCAAGAGGATCAGCCTCAACTCCGGATCCCGGCGTAGATACAGACACAAAACAAGAAGAAAGATTTGGCTGGGTTATATAATGCAGCTGAACCCGCTGTGTGATCGCTGTCAGCGCCAACTTTTCACACGTAGCCTCGTCACCATCCCGAGACGTTTAAATTGTACACCGGCCCTCTGTCAATTCCTCCATTAGTCTGAGAGATGGAGGGTGACAGCACAGTGGACGTCTGAGTGAAGACGTGATGAGAGCCTCTCTGACGTCCAGCAGAGAGAGGGGGAAAGAAACTGTGAAGGAGTTTTAGCTTCCAGTCAATGGGTTTTTTAATGTCTGTTGGTGAGATGCCAGAAACGAGGTCGGGTGTTAGTACGTGCGTTTCTACGACATCAAATACATCACTGGCGAATGTCTTCAACGTCTTTGTGTCGGCGTTAACGGCATCACGCAGCACAAAGGCCTTTTAATTTCCAACCGTTTTCTTTGCTTGATTGAAGACACATACATTTGGTGCATTGATAGGTTAGATTGAACAGTTCAAAGCTACTAGTGTTCAGCGTAGTCTCTACTATTGTACATCAATTGACAAACCATACGTCGTTGATCTTCACTTGAAGGCGTAACCATGGAACCGATGCAACAACGTCCTGGTTGGTTTGCAAAAATCCCATTTCCTCTCGTTTTGACCCCACTCTTTTCAGTACGACTGCCATCCAGTGACAGACTCTCTGTAGGTTTCTAACGCTGCCAAGGACGAGCGCTCAGCCTCCGCTCAGCCTCCGCTCAGCCATGGCAGCGTTAGTCACCGTGATTGAGGTTAGAGGTGGCGGCTGTGTGCTTTAGTAAATCACCTCTCGTTGAGCTGGCACTGTTGAACTTGTTCCCATGAATAACTCTGTGACGCTCCCCTCTGCCCCTTTGCTCTCATCTCCCCCTCCTCGCCTTCACCACTCAATTTCTCATTTTGTTCCCCCTGCCCCTCGCTCCAGGGTCCCTGCACACCGGTCGGACGTCCCCTCCTCCCGGCAGCGTACCCGAAGAGCAGCAGCAGATCGCTCGCCAGGGATCCTACACCAGCATCCACAGCGAAGGGGAGTTCATCCCAGAGCACGTAAGGGCGTCGCTACGACAACACAGACTGTATATTTCATATTTCATATTTGGACAACATAAGAACACACATACAGAATTGCAACATGTACATACTCTGTGTCTTACAATCTTTCTGCATCGAAAATTAGACATTACTAATCGTGCAAAACCAAAACACGAACAGACGTGCATAGTCCTGGAAGAGTTATGGAAAACAATATTTTTCAAAGCCATGGAAATGTAACTAAAGTTGCATCAAATATAATTTATATTTTATCTAATCGCTGAAATAGTAATACTATAACGATAATAAATACTGTATCGTAGAGTAATGAAACGTAACATGGCACTTAACTGTCGAGGTGTGCTGCTGGTGAGAGATTTGAGTTGAAGCTAGTGAGATTTGTTTCAGACCGTATTCTCCTGCCCCATGCGGCACCGCTGAGAGAGTAATGTTTGTGGTCATGGAAAATAAGGTAAAGGTCGTGGAGACGTCATTGAAAATCATTTCTAAAAAGTGTACGAACCCTGAAATGAATCAAGACAGCATGTCAAGTTTCGGGGACTTGACCTTGATCACTGGTTCTCCCTTTTTGCTGCATTGCACACACAGTACAGGGAGGCTTGCTTTTTAGTGCATTGCCAGCGTTCACTCTCTCGGTATCCGTGGATATGAAGTGCAGTATAGTATTAGTATTGATAGTAGCTATAGTACCTGCCTGCCTAATCTAGCTGAGTATGAGACAGACAGTGCTCATGCCCCTCCACATCCTCTCTGCTTTACATTCTGTCCCTGATGACTGACCCTTCATTGCCCCTGTGTTATTACACCCGTCAGATGCTGGATCCATTCGGGAGCGCGGACAACTCGCTGTCGAGCAGCTGTCAATCAATAGATCAAGCCCTGGACAGGTGAGTCATCGCGCCGTGGGAGATTCACGAGTCTGTTTGGATCGGGATGTAAGAAGCGCACGTTCATCTGGGAGCTTGTGCTTGATCACGCAAACGGGGATGGGAGGGTTACTTAAACACGTATTTTATTACAATCCCCCAGTATCAAAAAAACCCTGCAGTAGCGTGTACACCAACAACGAGACACACGAGCACATACTACAGATTCCTGTAAACAGTGTGAGAGGCCAGCAGAGCTCCCTGACCCCGCAGGAAGGAATCAGGTCACAGACTCTCTTATCTGGACGCCTGGATTCCTCCGCTATCAAGACATGGACAAAAATGGGAGAGTGGGGTGCAAGACCATGACGAATCACATGGTGAATAGAGCCGTGAAATAATGAGAGAGAGAGAGAGAGGGGGGGGGGAATCAAAAAAGAAAAGTGAGGTTCAGAGAGCGGAAACGGCACTACCTGCACGAGGCTTATCTGGGCTCCAGGCTGCAGGACAATGGCAGGAAACGAGTGCATGGAACTTTTCCCTGCGAGCGGGCATGCGTGCCCCTTATCCAGGGTCTCGTGGCCCCGCGACGCCCTGCGGTCGACAGAGACGTCACTCTCTGTCGGGTCGGGGGGCGACGGGGGACACACACACATTAACTGCATGTTGGAAGTTAGTTTCACTGCCACTTTTTAGCACCAGGTTTATTTGTGTGTGTCTCTACCGGGACGTGTCTCCGTGCTTTAATGTTCAAAAAGCTGCAGAGAAACCTATTGTACACACTACAGGAAAGGAGAAGTCGTTTTTAACTTCTCCCCTCTTCTCTCTCCAGTCCTCCTTTCTCGCAGAGCAACCGGGACAACAACTACCTGAACCTCAACTACGAATACAAAGGTAAGAGAGGAGAACCTGCCGCTCGCTCATCGTCAGGCTGTGTTTTGATGCCATCACGTTCACAGTCAAAGTTCTGTTCGCGCTGCTCATGATAGCCTGATAAACAATCCCCCCCCCAGTGGCGTCCTGAGATTACTAATGAGGCAGGGGACGATGCGACTGGATGTTTTTATCAGGCGGTAAATACTCCAAATGAAGAATGGGTTGTTGTGGAGGTGTTTTAATACCTCGTGTGTCTGAGCAGGGGATGAAGCAGTGGCATCGTAACTCTTCCTGCTCCATCTTCCACAGTCTCCTCTGTGTACCCTCTGAGCACCTCATTTGTCTCGCCTGCTTTAGACATTGCCGCTTCCCTCTCTTGTTCGCGAGCACTTCCCTTCCCTGTCCCTCGGCTCCCTGCGAGTCCCTCTCCTTCAGAACGCAGATCAAGTGGCTCAGGATGAGAGATAACGCCGCGCTAATCCTCACCAACAGACGCGCTGCAGCCGCTCTCTCAATCTGGTCATTTCTCTCCTCCCCCGCGCTGTAGATTTAAAAAAGAAAAAAAAAGGGAGTGCTACACTTGTGTACACAGACTTTTGCAGCACTTAAAGACTCACTTGGGGCACGTACACACACACACACACGCACACACACACACACTCCCAGATGTGGAACTGTGTGGCCCTTCCTGCTGAGGGCTTCAGTATTTGTTTACCATTCCCTGTGAGTGGATTTTTCCTCTCCATCCCGCGTTGCCAAACACAAAAAATAACTCCCGTCTCCCTGGGATACGGCCACGAAAACAGCGTGAGGGGAGGCAGTCATCTGACAGAACAGCTGCTTTCAATTGCATCGCTCTCCCCTCAGTGTGTGTGTGTGTGTGTGTGTGTGTGTGTGTGTCGGCGCTCGCCTGCGTCAGCACTGCTCCCCACCTGCCTTTACTTACTGCTCCACTGGGTTCAGAGCTAACGCTAAGCTAGCACACATGAGCTGTTTTTCTCTTGGCTGCAGCGAGGCGATACACAGCTCTGCTCGGTGTGTGTCAGTGTGTGTGTGTGTGTGTGTGTGTCTCCCTTCCATAATGCTGCTCCTCAACTTTGATTTGACATGCAGGGATGAAGCAAAAGTCAGTGTGATGTGATCGGCTGACATGTGACAGCAATATGTTTGCTTTTAAGAAGCTCTGTGAAATTAAATCTGCTTCATAGAACGTGAAACTGTACATCTAGAAGTACTGTAACTATTAAAGGAGATTTCAGTTGTTGTTGAGGCTTTTTTAACTTCATTATTGCTCCCTCTTCAGGTCGTCACGGGAAAGGAGGGACTTTCCCCCGGCAGTTCCAGTTGCCCAATCGCAGCAAGGATTATGGAGACCGTAAGAAACCGGCTTCACAACACTATCGTCGCACAGATTGAACAGACACCAATCATAAGTCATACTGGAAACATGTGAAATGCAGTATTGGAAGAAGTACTTTACAGTAAAAGTACAAATACTATGGTCTTACCCCTCCTGTTGTCTTCGGGTCAAATCTGACCGATTTACTACTTTCATCAGTCATAACTTTTTAGTTTTACATTCGATTGCATTCAGGCTTCATGATATCCTTCACAGGAGACATTTGAACATATCAAATTGCTGATCACCACTTTCATTGCATTCTGGATGATTTAGTCAACTTTGTAACACCCATAGTGCACACACACATACACACACACACACACACACACACACACACACACACACGGAACAATTTGACACATTTCCCGCTCTTATGTGCCCCTCCCCCCACATGGATCACACCTGGCACACGCAATACATGTTCAGTGTCTGTTCTTTGTATATTTACGGCAGTTGTTCGTGTGTACCAGTAGTCTGAGACAATACTTACTGCTTGAAAGGGTGCTAAATGACATTTGGTGGTGATTAATGGTTTTTGTGGTAATGGGGTCATTCTACAGAAAAGGTGGAATCTGGGTGATACAAATCTGCTGAAATATATCCCTTCTAAAAACATCTAAAACCTAAATAGCAATAACTAACTCTTAACTTGATGAATCCACAACAAGTAGAGCTTAAAATATTTGTATTATTTGTATACTTTATACAAAGCTTATTTGTATAGGAATGTCACTGGTGTTACGTGTTACCAGGAAGAAGAGTAACACCAGGGACAATTTGGAGAAAACACTGCCATTTCAACAAAATGGCTGCCACGTGTCAGACCAAATATGGCTTCAGTCAACATCAACATCGTGACAAGGCAGTTCCTTCAACTTGGCATTTTAAATAAATTGCAATTTACGTATAAAACCATTTTTTATTTAGTACCATTGCAAAGACAATCTCTATTTATTCAACATATATAATGAATGTGAGTATTAGGTCAACGTCATGTATTTTGGTGTCTGCAAAAGTAAGTGACGGCACTTCCACCTTTTCTGTAGCAGTTAAAACAGGACCGGTAAGTAAGGGGACACGGGGGACGAAGACAATAGGAGGGTTAAAACTAAAACACTCCATTACAAGTCAAATTCCTGATTTAAACATTCTACTTCAATAAAATCACATAGTTATTAAATTATCAAAATATACAGAAAGTAAAAGTACTCATACTCGTACTCAATATACAGTATTATCAGCTAAATATACTTCAAGCACCAAAAGTAAAATAACTGGTTATACAGAATGGATCTGGATATGTAGTGGAGTAGATGTATAAAGTAGCATTTCATGGACATACTTAAGTTAAGTACAAATATGTGTACTTGAGTACAATACTTGAGTAAATGTACTTTCCATCACTGGTGAAATGGGACACCCCAAGACGCTTGAGAATACTCGCCAAGACATTAAACATTAAGTGTTAACATTACATATTATTAATACATCTAGAGTTGGAGAGGGTTTATGTATAATAGAGAAACATTAAAAGGCAAATACATGTGCTAAAACTAAACTACTAAAGCCCGAATCCATGTACACATTGGTATAATAGGTCAAACACATCGTAAGGGAAACTAACGGTATATATAAATACATAACGGAGTACACTTGTACAGAAGTCCACAGCAGCACGAAACGCAAATCGTTTGCGGCGCCTCCCCCTCACACCTTTTTCATCGCGTCCAGATCAAATATCTCCAAATATGTGCCTCTGTCCTCCCGCTCGCTGTGGGTGGACTTGGAGTGCTGGCTTGCTGTTCCAGGCAGCTGCTTGTAATTGCTTACTCAGAGGCTAACCTTGGCTAGCAGTGATTTACGTTTCCCCGCGGTGAACCCGAAGTTGTATAAAAACACAGCGCCCTGCTTCCTGTCTGAGAGGAAGTGGGACGGAGCGGCGAGAGGAACTCTGCTCCTTCTCGGCCAAGAGCTCGCTTCATGCACAGTAACATCTGCAGTGTAGCTGTGAGACAACATCATCCACAGAGCAAACACAACAATGAGCAACATGTTCAAAGGGATGTGCACGGGTTCAGAATTGAGATGCACTAACGCGCATTCTCAAGATATTGAAGTGACTGTTATTTTGTATATTTTGATTGTTGTGTTTTTATTTAGGTCTTAAATGTAAAGGTCTGCACATGTAGAAATGTTTCTTTGATATACATATTTGCACACATATTTTCACATTTGTTTTTATATTCAGGATTGTGGGAAACGGTATTTCAATCTCTCTGTGTGTACCTGTGGTCTGTACACACAAAGTGAAAGATTGACAATAAAGTTGACTTTGACTTTGATGTGTGTGAAGTCATTACTGTGTCCGTGTGTTTTCAGGACGCAGGACACTTCCTCGCAGCTTCATGCCGCAGGAGAACCTGTTCCAGCTGGTTCCTTCCAGCCGGACGCGCAGCTACAACGGGGAAAACACGCTGCAGTACGGCGACCTGCGCTCTCTGGGACGCACCGCCGAGAAGAGCTGCCAGCGGGGGTCGGCCAAGTGTAAGTAGATCCCTGAAAACTTAAAGTGTCAGGAAGCGGTGAACACCAAAACACAGAGACGGACTCACACCAAGTGCATTGTGGGTCTGTGTTGTTCATCTGTGTTATACCGGTCTGGTTCCTGCGGATAATAAGACATAAACCAGTTTAGACTTGTTTTCCTCTGCAGGTCAAGAGTAGGGCTGCCGGAGTATCCACTTGGGGGTTTGAACTTGTATACCCAGTCCATTGTTAAAGGCGTCCTGGGTGCACGACAACATATAGAGACATAACAACTTACATAATGGATTTTGCAGGCAATTTACATTCACGCTATATAAAACCCCCAAAGGCCTCTTTAAATTGATGATGTATACAAAAGAATGACAAGAATTTGTGTAACGTCAAGACAGATTGAGCTCTTCCAGTAATATGGCTGATAAGAAGACACATTCCTCGCAGTGATAGGGAGTATAAATAATGTTAAGGAACACAGAATTCCCTCTCACCGCCTATCCTCTCGCTCTCTGATCACATCTGTCTCCAGTCAGTCCTCGCTCTGCCCAGAAATTGTCTTTGTCACGAGACAAAAGCCCAGGCGTCTGCGTCTGCTCGCCCACACGAGACCAAACCGCCGCAGAAAGGCCTGTTAATGCCCAAAGTCTCAGAGAGAGTGAGGAGGTGGAGATGCTCTCGTTGTGGTGACATGTCCCCGTCTGAGAGGCTCTGCGGTGGGGGTGATTTAACAGGGTTTCTGGTGGGAGAGCTCCAGTGGATTTTGACGCATGCTTCAGTGTTTTATTCTTCAGTGGATCAGTGTCTGCCTCCAGGGGCTTAGCGAGGCCAATGATTTACTGGTGTTCATCATGCGGTGTGTCTGGTTTCTGCAGCGCCGCGGGCTCCAGTCAACTGGCGTCAGGGAAAGCTTCTGGGGAGGGGGGCGTTCGGGGAGGTTTACCTCTGCTACGACGCCGACACCGGGCGCGAGCTGGCCGCCAAGCAGGTGCCCTTTGACTCGGACTGTCAGGAAACCAGCAAGGTAAACGAGACCGTCCTCACCCCCTGCATGTTTTAAAGGTCACCTCTTGTCCAAGTGCCTTTCCTAATTGAATGTCCTCTCTGCAGGAGGTGAACGCTCTGGAGTGTGAGATCCAGCTGCTGAAGAACCTGCGTCACGACCGCATCGTTCAGTACTACGGTTGTCTTCGGGACCTCGAGCAGAAGAAACTCACCATCTTTGTGGAGTTTATGCCCGGGGTGCGTACTCTCAGACTGCTCAGATTTATAGGTCCCCAACAGCCAGGCAGCGAGGTATCATTGAGACCCGATGTTCGTCACAGTGTGGCCGCAGAGATAGGCACAAACAAACATCCAATCGAACCCCATAACAGCCACATCTGCTTCAGACCAGTTTTTGAAATGTCCCCAGCTGTCAGTAAATGTCCTGTGAGGTCGATGTCAGCACCACAGCGCGTTTATGAGATCACTTTCTGTCTAAACGAGCGCCGTAATGAGCTGTCGCCCCAGAGCCTGGTTTTAATATTTCCTGGGCGATTTTTTGTTTTTTTCCCCCAAGTGGCGTTGAGCGTCTTAGTCACACATTGTCTGGAAACTGGAAATGTCTATGTTAGTGTTTCTGGCAGTGGGAAGAGGGAAGGTGACAACGCAACGTGTTTGTGTGACTGCGGCTCCAGAGAGTAGGCTGTTCCTCTGAGAGCTCCGGAGCGCTCCAGTTTTGAGTCGAGTCCGTAACTGCGTCACAGGTGTCACTGGATCAGGTCCTGCCATTTCCTCCCGAGGAACCGAGACAGGAAATGAAAGGAAATGCAGGACATGGAAAGGTGTTTGGACTCGAGCAGATTTCTCTCGGCACATCGTGTGTTTATATACTTTAAAAACTGGCTCGGAGGCTGCTTGCACTATAAAACCAAAATGAATCCGCTCCAGCTGGAACAGTTTTTGCAAGTATCAAACACATCCTTCTATACTTTCGTACCCAACAGCTGTAGGAATAATTTAAGTTAACACTGAAGCCAACAGTAAGGTCATAAATCCGGAGAATGCAGTTCCTGAATAAATTGCGCTGAAAAGCTGAAAATGCTGGCTTAGATTTTGAAGAATGATAGTTCATATTTCTAGAATAATTAAAGTCATGAATGTCCGGAGTAATAGCACGCATTGCCCTTATTTAGCAGCCTGTCTTGATGTTGGAACAGAGAATCTGCGATGTAGAATGTGGGAGAAGAAGGCAATCAAAAGACAAGGGGGAATATTCGCAACCAACTGCCTCAACCTTTCCTAAACTCCACTCTCTGTGGCTCCGCAGGGCTCGATAAAGGACCAGCTGAAAGCCTACGGGGCTCTGACGGAGAAGGTGACCCGCAGATACACCCGGCAGATCCTCCAAGGAGTGTCCTACCTGCACAGCAACATGATCGTACACAGAGACATCAAAGGTAACGCCGACTGCTCGCTGCTGAAAGTCAGGGTGGGTTCAATTGGATTAGAAAAACCAGGGGACATCCTCACTCGAGGTGACTTCATGGCTCAGTTTGCAGGCAGGAAAAAGCTCCATTCATTCAGTCTCACATATCCTTCAGTTGGTTATTCACCGGCTCTGGAAAGTATGTGCTATTTTGATCTCCCCTTGGAGATATATTAGGCTTCATGCGGGTGAAAATCGGCCAGTCTAAAAATGTGCAACACCGGATGGAAAGTAGTTTGGCGAAGAAGAGGGAAGCGTAACCGTCTACTGGGGAAAAGATGGCATGTCTCACAGGGCAGCAGTCTGTGGGTGGGATTTTCCACTTAAAAAGCATGTAATATACGGCGTGTGCTCGTCGAGCGCACAAGAGCTCCACTGTGCAGTAAAGGAGCTGTCAGCACAATCAAATGGAGCTGGATGTGGATGTGATGTCCCAGGAGCCGTAAAGGTGATTTATAGCAGAGTCTCATTGTCGCAAGGCGGTGGAAACAGGTTCAAGAAGTTAAGGTCACATGTCGAGTCTCTCAGGGGCGAGTGGCGTTCATCGGTCACTGATCAAACGGAGCCCGACGGAAACGGAGTAGACATGGAGGACCATTTGTGAAGCAGCAGGGTGTTGGGTCCGACCCACACGGAGCAGACTGTTGGTTTTAGTAAAAGACATTCCTCTCATGTGAGAAAGTGTTTGTGAAGTCGAGTCAAAGTGCTAATTATGTGCATCTGCAAGCGTTCAACCGGCGCCGACGCGTCAGGCCGTCGGAAAAGTTTACCTTTTACGTGGTTTTTCGTTGAAGTGCTGGCACATGCACTCTGTAACCGCACTGTAACTGCATTATTTGAACCGTCAGAGAAACCCTTAAAGGTTATTGACGGCCCCCCCCGAGACCCCTGAATAACGCTGAGCTCATTTTGTTTGGTTCCTCCAGGTGCTAACATCCTGAGAGACTCGACAGGGAACGTGAAGCTGGGAGACTTCGGAGCCAGCAAACGTATCCAGACCATCTGCATGTCAGGCACAGGGATCAAGTCTGTCACCGGCACCCCCTACTGGATGAGCCCCGAAGTCATCAATGGGGAGGGGTATGGCCGGAAAGCAGATGTGTGGTGAGGAATGAACATCAGACGGGACTGTTTGGGGTGAAATATGACTTTAAATGACATATAAGTGAGCTCAGTCTGTAGGGACTTGGCTTGGGAGTCCTGATTGGACCATAACATACAGAGTGTGTATTAACTAATGCCTGATTGAAAGTTGTAGATGTTAGAAAGATATTTTTTATTTAGTTATACTATTCGCAGATTTTATTTGTATTTGTGAAATATGTTTCCAGACCTTTTTTATACTTCTTTTGTGAGTTTACAATTTTGCATTCGTGGAAGGTGCTTCAGATTTAAACATTACATATTTACACACGGATTATTGATCTGTATACACAAATAATATTGAGACAAATCTACCTCCACACCTTGGGAGTAAATACGTCTTATTCTTGAAAAAACTAATTTGAATTAATTTCTGATTTTATAGTTACTTATTTGTATCTTTGATTTTATCCTTAATTGTATTAATCTATCTTATGCTCTCTGTCCTCAGGAGTGTTGCCTGCACCGTGGTGGAGATGTTGACTCAGAAACCTCCGTGGGCCGAGTACGAGGCCATGGCGGCAATTTTTAAAATCGCCACGCAGCCTACGAAGCCCATCCTTCCCGACTCGGTGTCGGACGCGGCGCGGGACTTCCTGCGGCAGGTGTTCGTGGAGGAGAAGTGGCGGCCGACTGCGGACGTTCTGCTCAGCCACCCCTTCGTTCTGGGCTGTTTCTGAGGACCCTCACCCCTACTCTCCCCTCCTCTCCTCTCCGGGCCTCCCCCTCCAACTTCCTGCCCGGAAATCTATCACCAGTGTCTGCCTTGCCAGGAACGCTGCATCCCTCAGCAACTGCACTGAAAAAACTGAACCGTTGACTTTAATTAAATGTATTATGTCAACAGATTTCACATAACTGTATTAGGTTAGTTGAAAGCAATAGTATTAAGTTTAAATACAACATATCAAGTTCGACATAATAATAGATAGATAGACACTTTATTGAAGTAGTAGAAACTTATATACATAGGATAGTATATCAATTACAGATGTAGGTAGCTGTTGTGCAATTACTAATACAATTATGTGGAATCTGTTGACAAAATATTTTTATTTAGAGCAAGCATTTCAGTTTTTTCAGTGTAGATGAAGCCTGATTCGTCACCAAGAGGCCAGGTCGACGTCGAGCGTTGCCCCAAGAGGGCAACAACGAGAAAGCCCTTAGTGGCTTCACAAGCTACTGACTGAAAGAGCAGGAAACGTGACGCCTCAAGATTTTGGGGGATTTTACTTATGTACTGCCGCAGAACATTGTCCAGGTTCACCCTGACAGTAATGTCGACCACATCTGATAGTCGTGGAAGTCAGTGGTTCCCAACCGGGGGTACAGGGGGATATGTAGAAAGATTGCGATTTATTCCCACACAAAAAATACTTTTATATCAATTTTCATAAGTCTGGTATAAGACTGATAGTGGGAAGTGAGTTTCAATAGAATTTCTTCTGCTAAAATAACTCTAAATGTCAAGGGTGAGTTACAGAAGGGATTTCCATCTCATGAGCAGTTGGGTTGAATTCAATTACAAAGGGTTTAATACAAGAAACATGTCGGCGATGATCACAGATGGGTGAGGGGAAAGGTTGGGAACCCCTGCTGTGAGTTACTCATCAGCTGTGTGTAGAGATGGTAGAATATATTTTATGACATACAATACAAAGTTTTCTATCGTCACCTGAAAAAATGTCAATGTATTTTTGTCAACGCCTTACAATAAGAGTTTGTAAGTAAGAATGTCTTTTTTTCACGGCACTCGGAAACCCCCCCCGTTTTTAGAATGGTGCGCTTTTGATATCATGCATTGAAACGTTTCCAACGTGCAGGATAATCAACGGAGATATTTTTCTATTTGAAGCATTTTTTTTTATATCATTGAGAATTGTTAATAAGCAATACCAGCTGTACTGTTGGAGTCATTCCAGCTTCCCATGCAGCGAGCCTTGAGTCCGATGGAGAACCAGGAGCCAAAGAAAAAGTGTCAGAAACTTTGGGCTATGTTCATGTTCAGTATTAGTCATTATGGATCGATTTCTCACCTCAGAGCCCTATACGCCTTTTCTATGTTACGGCAGCTTGGTGCACAGTAGTCTGCACAGACCAAATCACATTGTATCAGTCTGAAAACAAATTCAATTGAAGTGTTTTGTTCAGTTTGAATCCAGTCACCCCATGCCTTCACTTTGATTTAATGACCACTTGACGCGACACCTCTCTCTCCAATAATACCGCCAAAAAGGTTGGAAATCCAGAGCTAAATGCTGACATCGTTAAAATGGAGGTGTAGTGATACGGTGGCACTTAAAGAATGATCAAATCTTTTTTCGACCCTTGTCAGTGCCTTATCTGAATCTGCTTGCAAACACTTAATGTTCACTGCCAAAGCAGAGAGCTTTTTTATAATAAGGTGAGCAAAAGAGAGCACACACAGGATTTGCTGAACTTCTTTTATATGAAAAAAAGATTATACTGTAAATACATATTGTTCTGCACTTTTGTATGAAATTTCTTTACATTCTATACAAATCTATTTGATGAAATAGCTACGTTATACAGTAGGTTGTACTGTGATTTAGACGGGAGTGTCTCTTTGAGAGCTGTCAGTAGGCAGTGAGACGGCTGGAGGCTTTCGATTGGGACAGTTCGTTTTGTCTTGATGACGAAGCCTTGAAACATGAAATGTATCGAGTCATTGATCTTTTGTACATTTAACTTAATAAATCCAAGGTCTAAGACTACTTCCCTGTGTACTGTTGTTTGGTTTTGAAGTCACTTATATATCTCACACATACATTTAATCTCAGAGCTAATATCTATATTTGCATCACATTATCTATATGCTTTTGTCATATTATACTGTACCTAGTTTTCATACGTTTAATCTATATTTCATGTAAATATCTCTCTATATTTTAATGTTATCATCATTCTTTTTAACTAGTTCATTATAATTGTTTTATTTGTTGTTCCTTTTCTTACAATTTATCTTCTTTAACCGTGTTTATGTTTGCACCGTACACACCAAGGCAACATTTATGTTTTGATTTCTCCCACGAAAGCTAATTCTTGATCCTTTTTTGTTTCTAATTTGTTTAAATCATGGCAGCAGCTCAACAGCTGACAGGGAGAGAAATGTGCTTTAAAAACCTTTCATTTAGTTTCATAGGGACAACTATCACACAAAGAGTTGTACATGGATTTAATTAAGATTATACACTCAGTGGCCACATTGACACAATCTACTGCAATCCATTGCCTTTCCATGAGTTTTGTGTTTCTTATTTTCCCCTCTGTGTGTATGAAAAGTTTAAATACAGTTATGGTAGAATCAGAACACGCAAGCAAAAGTCCTGCATAAAGTGTGTTGTTTCCATGTTTTTTCTATTCATTTTTGCTTGTATAATGTCCATGAGTAACCTAAACAGGGCTCTTTGCATAATATGTATTAGATAAGCTTTAAATGCAGAAAGCAATTAATTGTATTTCCCACTCATAATCTAGATCTATTCATGAAGGCTATTTGAGTAAAAAAGGGTGCATTATTCAGTTGTGAGAGCAACACCTTAGGGGGAAATGTGTTGGTGTTTTCTTTACTATCCTCTTGTATTCCTGAGCAGCTGTTGAACAACCAGCTTATGAAACCTGGCGTTTTGTAACGACGTGACAGATACGTGCCACCCGGAGCCCCGACACACGGGAGGAGCTGCTCTCTCACACCGAGCACTGCTGGGTGTAATTAGCTACTATTAGCTACATTAATATACAACTATGTCTACCCCCCGTACAATCATATGTTTACTGAGGAACGACTTGCGTCTGCACGACAACGAGGTGAGTCTGAATCTGTACCGAGTCTTTTATTATGAAATTCGTCATTTAACTTTAAAGAACTTAACGTTATTTGACTTTAAGTAACGTGTGAACATGTCTGTTGCACAATATGTGTCAAAATCCTTTCTTTAAAGCACATATTAAACATATTATTGAGAAATCTGTTTTATGTTAGCAGAAAGCTAGTTTTGTTTTACCAGCAGCAGCACCACTTCCGGCCTTCCTTCAGAATAAAAGCCTCTTCTTCAAAATAAAAAGACCAGCAGCTTTGAATTAGGAACACACGTTGCTTATTACATGTCTGAATATTCTCCACGAACTTCCTTTTGTACTATCCACCTTTAATAAATCAGTATCAAGTCTAGCTATCAATACAAATACCACAGACGTACTGGAGACTGCACTACATCCGGTTGCATATTTCAAAAATAAAAGACCGCCTTCCCAAATATAGAAGTGGAAAAAATACGTTTCTTATTTTTAGTGTCCTTCAAATAAAATATCAGGTAAGGTGTAAACTTGCTAATAGGGTTTAGTTTCCTCTCACAATTAACTTAAAGAAGCCATTTTTGTATACACATCAATTGAAATGTGCTTGCTGTAATCATGCAATTATCACTTTTTCTTATAGAGGATGATATATTAACCTACGCTATTTACTCTCTACAGCTTTTCCACTGGGCTCAAAGAAATGCAGATCACATCGTCCCGCTGTACTGCTTCGACCCCAGACATTATGTGGGAACGTATAACTACAACCTGCCAAAGACTGGGACCTTTCCGCCTGCGCTTCCTACTGGACAGCATCAGGGACCTCAGGCGCACGCTGCTCCACAAGGGCAGGTAACTAAACAGCTGTTTGTTGACAACATACGTGCATATATAATGGACAATTTAAATGGCTGACTCCCCAGAGTTCAGCTGTGTCCTTGTAATGTCAGTAACGACCTATAATCTAATTACAAGACTCGTGAATGTAATTATCACGATGTTGTTACACTAATACTCGGTACAGACCTTGTCCGCAGCTTTCTATGATTCAGCTGAAACAGGATCAGGACACAGCTGAGCTCATAGAGGGCTGTGTTTATGTTAACACGGTGCTGCACACACTGTTCCTGTCAATTCTCAGGTCATCCAGCGGGAAGCTAGTCGATTTCTAATCAGGATGCAGCTTGCCTGGCGTGTGTGTGTGTGTGTGTGTGTGTGTGTGTGTGTGTGTGTGTGTGTGTGTGTGTGTGTGTGTGTGTGTGTGTGTGTGTGTGTGTGTGTGTGTGTGTGTGTGTGTGTGTGTGTGTGTGTGTGTGTGTGTGTGTGTGTGTGTGTGTGTGTGTGTGTGTCCTAGCATTACTATACAGTATGGGGACAAATTGGAGGTCAGGGGAATCATTAATTGTAGGGTGAAGACTTGGTTAGGTTAAGGGTTAGGATAAGTCTCCAGGAAATGCATGTAAGTCAATGTAATGTGTGTGTGTGTGTGTGTTTTGTGTGACAGCAACCTGGTGGTGAGACGGGGGAAACCAGAGGAGGTAGTCGCGGACCTCATAAAGCAACTGGGCTCCATCAGTACCGTGGCTTTCCATGCAGAGGTAGTTCTAACTGGTTTCTCTTCATGTAGTCTGTATTGCCTCGTGGGGATTTGGACAGTTTGTCCTTCATGCGCTCATGTTGTGTTCCAGGTGAGTTCGGAGGAACTGAATGTGGAGAAACGAGTGAAGGATGTCTGTGCGCAGATGAAGGTCAACGTTCACACTGCTGGGGGTCCACACTGTACCACAGAGACGATCTTCCATTTAACAACATGTCCAGGTGAGAAGATGTGGCTCTCTCCAGAACCATGTCCTGTTGTTGATTGTGGCCATTTTATTAGGGATGTAGATTAGGAAATGTGTACAAAAATACACAGCAGGCTCCTCCAACAATGTAACATGTGCATAAAAGGCATAATCATGAGCCTAACATGTCTCCTTTAAACATGTGTTGTCCATATTATAATTTCTCAGGCTGCCTGATGTGTACACTCAGTTCAGGAAGGCGGTGGAGAGCCAGAGCCGAGTGAGACCGCTGATCCCAACACCTGAGCAGCTGAAGCCCCTCCCCCAGGGGCTGGAGGAAGGAGGCGTCCCCACAGCTGAAGACCTGGAACAAACGGGTAACGGCTCCTAAAAGTATATAATAATAATAATAATAATAATAATAATAATAATAATAATAATAATAATAATAATAATATAATAATAATATATAATTGGATTATATATTTGGATTTTATATGGATTCATTCATAAGATAAGACTTCATTTATCCCGAAGGAAAGTGTTGTGCCAGAATTACGAAAATACAACAACACAGCAGCATGATAGAGAAACTGTACACCGACAGTGCTGTAAAAAGAGCAATTAAATATCTACAGGACACAGACGGTGACTTAATTAAATACATATTAACAGTATTTAGTAGTGCAAACAAAACGTAGTGGCAGATACGTAATTGCACGTTATCATAGCACATTATTAATATTAATAGCAGCGAGTGTTTTGTATTGATGATATTTATATTGCACATAATGTTCCATTCTACATGAATCAAACTTTGTGTCTTTGTTTCCATCCACGTCTACGAGTATCACCAAGTCACATTCTTCTGCTTGTATTAGATGGATGTGTATGGTCATGTCTGCTGGCAATAATGGAATACATATTGCTCGTGTTATGCAGCCCCATCAAGTAAATCCACACGCTGCTACTTGGAGAATTCAAAAGGCCGACTGCTGAGCGTAGACCTCCTCGCAGCAGCAGAGTGGCTCAATGTTCATGTATATGATTAAGCTTTTTACGATTCTGCTGGTCTCGATGCACCGGGGGGAGAGTTTAACGGGTGGAATATCGGTGGGATGCTAAAATGCTTCCCTTGTTTTCTTCTTCCAGAGCCTGTGACTGATCCCCGGTCAGCCTTCCCCTGCACCGGAGGAGAAAGTCAAGCTTTGGCCAGACTTAAACACTATTTCTGGGACACCGTGAGTCCATCTTCCGCAACAACCACACATATCAATGTATTTTCTACTATGCACTGTCGCTGTGATAAATATATGTTTTTGCAGAATGCAGTTGCAGCCTACAAGGAGACTCGTAACGGCCTGATAGGTGTGGATTATTCCACTAAATTTTCATCATGGTGAGTGTTCTTCTATCATGTCTTTTCTGAATAATGTTCCATTCCTATAAACATATCAGTATCGGTGCATCTCTGGCATTCTGCAGGCTGGCGTTGGGTTGCATTTCACCCAGGTACATCTACCATCAGATCCAGCAGTATGAGAAGGAGCGGACAGCCAATCAGAGCACATACTGGTGAGCACACTCGGATAAGTCGAAATAAACTCCATTCCATCAGAGGGTGCAATATGGTTACAAAGTGTCCTCGCTGCTGTCTTTCAGGGTCATTTTTGAACTTCTGTGGAGGGATTACTTCAAGTTAGTCGGCGTCAAGTACGGGAACCGACTGTTTCAGATCAAAGGTAAAATGCTCAAGGTTTTTTTTTAACATGTATACTCTATGAATGTTTATTGAACTCATGATGATTGTATTCCAGGACTTCAAGACAAATCCGTTCCATGGAAAAAGGACATGAAGCTTTTCGATGCATGGAAAGGTTTGTGGCATTTCCCCCTCACTATTTAAGAGATGCATTGAAAGCGTATGTATCAGTTTGTGAAATACATGTCATGTGTTCTTACAGAGGGACGCACAGGAGTTCCCTTTGTGGATGCGAACATGAGAGAGTTGGCCATGACGGGCTTCATGTCCAACAGGGGGCGGCAGAATGTTGCCAGCTTCCTCACAAAGGACCTGTGTCTGGACTGGAGGATGGGAGCGGAGTGGTTTGAATACTTGCTGGTAAGTGGCTTTTAAATCAGCATAGAGAAGTCGAACTGTATTTTTAGGATGTCAATTATAGGGTGATACTTATTGTATTATTGATATGTTGTGGAATAACTAGTTGTTTGAGTAAGTTATACATAGATGGTAATACTTACAGGTGGTAAGATGGCGCCGTCGTTGTGTGCTTTTAACTTTGTCCGCCAATTACTTGTAGACTATTCTGCACTATTTCTATTATACTTTATTTTATTGACTTGCACTATTATCTGTTTTATTTATGTGTTGCACTGTTGGAGGAGCCTGTGTCATAACTACACTGTAGCTATGACAATAAAAGCCTTGAATCTTGAGGTGTGTTAAATGTCCCTCCACAGATTGACCATGATGTCTGCAGTAACTATGGTAACTGGCTTTACAGCGCGGGCATCGGAAACGACCCCCGAGAGAACAGGAAGTTCAACATGATCAAGCAGGGCCTGGACTACGACAACAATGTGTGTTTGAGAAAATCAAAGTCAACTTTATTGTCAATCTTTCAGTTTGCTCGACAGACGGAGAGATCGAAATACCGTTTCCCACAATCCCAAATACAAAAACAAATATAAAAATATGTGTGCAAATCTATATATATATACACAATCAAGACACATTTATACATATGCACACATTAAGACCTAAATAGAAGCACAACAATCAATATATACAAAATAACAGTCACTTCAATATCTTTGAGAATGTACATTAGTGTGAGACTGTCCGTAGCAGCGTAACAAATGTGTTTTGTCCATTTCCATTGACATAACTAAGTGAGGAAAGTTTAGTGTTTCCTGCCACTGATGTGTTTTGTACCCATGATTCAGGGTGACTATGTGCGGCAGTGGGTCCCTGAGCTGCAGGGCATCATGGGAAGTGACGTGCACACGCCCTGGACCCTCAGCACCGCCTCTTTGTCCCACGCTAACGTCTGCCTCGGAGAGACCTACCCCGCCCCCATCGTCATGGCGCCTGAATGGAGCCGACACGCTAACAAGAAACCGGTGGGTTTTTAGAGAAAAAGGGAAGTGGATAGTGAGAGGAGGAGGAGGAGGAGGAGGAGCTCGAGCTGCAAAGCTTTTTAGAACTGATGGAGGGAAAACAACCGTGTGAGAAAGTACCTTTACACTGCTTGTCTTTGTCAGAGGGATGTATTGCATTTTTACTTCGACTACACTGCATTTATTTCTATATCTAACGTCCTTTAAAACGTCAACATCCATCAGACCACAGGGAGGAAGAATATGGCCACTTTCTGGTTCTGTCATTTTAGAAACTGAAAATATCAGATATCCCTTAAATGACCCCTCAAAATCACGCCAATATTTCCCAAATATCAAACCATTTGTTAACTATAGTCCATTTACTGCAGGCTATCATGCTAATTGATGCTAGTCAACGTAACTTAAGTTAATGTGCACATTGTCCAACATATGGAAGTTAGCGTCCGGCCCTTTCTATGTGCGTGGGACGTGTACTATACATTTCTAACATAAAACTTTCTAAAATGTACTTTTAGCAGATATTACTTCTTCGTTTCTAATTGGTAGGATTTCCAATGCATGATTTTCACTCTGATAGAGTTTGAGGAAATGCTGTATCACTGCCTTCTTTGAAACCATCACTCTACATGTTTTATTCCTATGATTTGCAGAGCGGCGCGGGGCCTTCAGCCAGAGGGAAGAAGGGCCCGTCTCACACTCCCAAACAACACCGTGACAGAGGCATCGATTTCTATTTCTCCAAAAGCAAAAACCTGTGATGCCCTCACAGTGAACACGGGAGGGAAACTCCGGTGATGCAAGCTTGGACTGTTGCTGAAACATCCGCGTTCCCTCCTGGGATGTTGCTCGAAAGGTTTTCAGATGAGGGTTTTAGGAAATGCACGTTCCTACTTATGTTTGAGTGCACAGACGTACCTTATCTACACGTATATCGTACCACGGAGCGCCTTTTACGGCCGCGCTTCCTGTTGGACTGCAGTCATAGTGAAAGCAGTGGTTTTCCTGCAGTCAGTCAGATGATGATTTTACTGCCATTTCTACATGTGTTTTTTTTAAGTTGCCCTTTTATGTCTGTTACACAATAACATTTCAAAATGGAGTTGTTTTTTGTCGTGATTTTGTTGTGTTGACAACTTGTTGAGTTTTAATAAAAGTATGTGTAATGCAATGCTTTATGGGGTAAGTTGTTTGTGAGCCGGCACGCAACTAAAGGTGCTTTAACATACTGTACTAACACAAGACTTACAGAAAATATGACATTTAATTCAAGTCTTCATTTGTTGTGTTTGTACAAATATAACAACATTTTTATTGTACATTTAGTGGAGTAAAACGTACATAATATTGTTCTTTTGAATTATTGTGTAAGAGTATAAAAGTGGCACAGAAGGAAAATACTCAAGTAAAGTCTGAGTATTTTAAATATTGACTAAGTGCAGTTGGGCTACTTGACTAAATGTAGGGGAAGGCGACATAGGCAACAGAATGAATACAATACAATTAAAGAAATCCATCAGTTAAAGTAAGAAATAAGTAATTACAAAATATAAGCAAAATAAATAAACATTGAATACAAATAATGACTAATAAAAGGGGGTATTGCAGGTTGAAAAGCCATGTTCAAAAGTGTTTTCTCAGCAACAACCCTCTCTTAAAGGGAATACCGACAGTTAAATCATTGTAATGTACTTTTTAGAGTGTGTGTGTGTGTGTGAACAGTGGATCTCCTCCCCGCTGTGACGCAGTGCTCGCATCACTTCCTCGTTCTGTTGTCAGGTTGTCAGTCTTCCGCCACAATGTCCTTTATTAGTGTTTAAAAACTCTCCACAAACTTCCCAAAACATGGCGTGCGTGGACTCGGAGGTGAACTTATGGAGCATTCCTCTGGTCGCCCTGAATGTAACGGTGAGGAAGAAGCTGGCTCTGTATCTGAACCCGAAGAACACGGTGGCTGCGGACTGGACCGCTGTAGCGGAGGCCATGGGCTTCTCTTACCTGGAGATAAAGAACCATGAGGCGGCCAGAAGTCCCGCTGAGTCGGTCCTGGAGAACTGGCAGGCCCGGAGCTCAGAGGCCTCCGTGGGGAAGCTGCTGTCCGTCCTGAACGAGGTGGAGAGGAAGGACGTGGTGGAGGACCTGAGACCCCTGATAGGTGAGGACATGTTGCTAAATGCTTATGTTGTTGGTGCAATGTCATGTCAAAGTTATGCTTGGATCTGTTTTCATCGACTCCAGGAAGTGGTTCGCATGCCTGAAATCCCATATTGCAAAAACTATTTGCACACATTGTTCGAACTGTGCTAGACATAACATCAGTTCAGCTGTTCTCAGTGTTTCAGCAAATGGGTGCTAATTCTGGATGACTTTAGAAAGACACTTGAGAAAGTCCTTTGATTGGCTAAACACAAACAAATAGACAACAAAGACTGCTAATGGACACAAAATGTCCACACAAAGGTAAACAATCCCCAAAAGAGATGCAAAACGACTGACACACCAAACACCAACAAAGAAGAGGCAACCCCCCCAGAGTCATTTCAATGCTATTACAGTCCTCCTAAGTAGTCACAGATTACATATTTACCTGTTATTGACTCCTTGAGTGTGTTGACTATATATAAATAAGAATAGATTACTTTCTTTAACTTCCAAAGGCTATATCTGTATGCAAACATATGTATTTGTGTCGTGGAGATTACTAGGTATTACAATACACTTCTACAGAGAGAGATGAAATGCATCTGGAAGAGATACAAACAAGTACAAGACAAACAGGAAAACACAAAGAGACACAAATGTACAAAAAGCAACTACAAAGAGACACAAAACCGCCCCCCTACAAAATGTCACTAGACCAGAAACATACAGCAACCACAAAGAAACCAAACGCAACTGCAAAGAGGCAACACATAACTTTAAAGGGCCCGTGTCATGGCCATTTCCACTGATCATAATTCCATGGTTGAGGTCGACTAGAATAGATTTACATTGTTCAATGTTCCAAACTCACATTGGTCTCTCACAGCATCTCTGTATAGTCTGTGGATTCACTCTCTGTCCTACACGGCTTGTTGGAGCTCCTGCCCCCCCCTCCCTGTGAGCCCACTGTGCTCTGATTGGTCAGCTCGCCCACTCTGTTCTGGTTGGTCAACCACCGTTACAGCGGAACATCAGTGATTATGTGTTACCATGGCGTTTGTTAGCAACCAGGAAATGTCACCAGTGATGACAAACAGACGCGAGTGCTGCGTGGGGTCTGGGGGCCGTGTTGGCCGGACGTTGCGGGGCTCGCCGCTCCGCCCTTTGAGGCTCGAGGGGCGGACGGTGTGAGCTGGGTTACTGGTGTAGCTTCCTGGTTGCTGCGCGGGGTCTGCGAGACAGCGAGACACGCGGAGCTCAGCCTGAGCACACACACGTGAGTGGGTGGCGTACTGTGGGCCGTGGCTGAGAAAAGATAAGGGTGTGCGTGTGTGTGTGTGTGTGTGTGTGTGTGTGTGTGTGTGTGTGTGTGTGTGTGTGTGTGTGTGTGTGTGTGTGTGTGTGTGTGTGTGTGTGTGTGTGTGTGTGTGTGTGGTGTGTGTGTGTGTGTGTGTGTGTGTGTGTGTGTGTGTGTGTGTGTGTGTGTGTGTGTGGTGTGTGTGTGTGTGTGTGTGTGGTGTGTGTGTGTGTGTGTGTGTGTGTGTGTGTGTGTGTGTGTGTGTGTGTGTTGTGTGTGTGTGTGTGTGTGTGTGTGTGTGTGTGTGTGTGTGTGTGTGTGTGTGTGTGTGTGTGTGGTGTGTGTGTGTGTGTGTGTGTGTGTGTGTGTGTGTGTGTGTGTGTGTGGTGTGTGTGTGTGTGTGTGTGTGTGTGTGTGTGTGTGTGTGTGTGTGTGTGTGTGTGTGTGTGTGTGTGTGTGTGTGTGTGTGTGTGTGTGTGTGTGTGTGTGTGTGTGTGTGTGTGTGTGTGTGGTGTGTGTGTGTGTGTGTGTGTGTGTGTGTGTGTGTGTGTGTGTGTGTGTGTGTGTGTGTGTGTGTGTGTGTGTGGTGTGTGTGTGTGTGTGTGTGTGTGTGTGTGTGTGTGTGTGTGTGTGTGTGTGTGTGTGTGTGTGGAGCTCCTCGGATTGGTCCATTTAGACCTGGGACTGGTCACGTCACCATACTCGGGAAAAATTAAAAAAGAAAACTGTCCAACGAGGCGTTCTGGGGCAGCAGACGGGTCACATGCAGAGCAACCTTCATAACAACAAGGGGACGGGTAGCAACTGGAAAAGCATGACATGGCCTTTTTAAAAAGACCACACAACAAGATCACTTAGAGACACAAAGTGAAAGACAATTTCATTAGAAAACCACAAAGACCAAAGCAACTGCCAGAACAATTCAGTAAAACATTTAAAACTGGGGCTACAGTCCTAACAACTGCAAAGAGACACCGCCAACCGCCCCTCTGGGTCTTGCTCCTGTGGGGGACATATGGAGACGGGGCTTTTTGTACGTTATCTACCAGTTTGTGTGTTTATGTGTTTGTCCATCTGTCTCATACGGCAGATGAGGACGTGAGGAGGTATTGTGAGAGACAGAAGAAGCCGCCTGAGCCCCCCCTCCAGGTCGCTGAGGTGGACAGCTGTGTCCCCCGCACCCTCGAGAAGATCGGCATCACCCTGGACGACGACCCCGAAGGTCAGTGTTTATTAAAGGGGACCTATTGTGCAAAATCCACTTCTCCATGTCTCTTCCACATCAACATGTGTCCCCTCTTCTTCGTGTCTCTTCTACATCAACATGTGTCCCCTCTTCTTCGTGTCTCTTCTACATCAACATGTGTCCCCTCTTCTTCATGTCTCTTCTACATCAACATGTGTCCCCTCTTCTTCATGTCTCTTCTACATCAGCATGTGTCCCCTCTTCTTCGTGTCTCTTCTACATCAACATGTGTCCCCTCTTCTTCATGTCTCTTCTACATCAGCATGTGTCCCCTCTTCTTCGTGTCTCTTCTACATCAACATGTGTCCCCTCTTCTTCATGTCTCTTCTACATCAGCATGTGTCCCCTCTTCTTCATGTCTCTTCTACATCAACATGTGTCCCCTCTTCTTCATGTCTCTTCTACATCAACATGTGTCCCCTCTTCTTCATGTCTCTTCTACATCAACATGTGTCCCCTCTTCTTCATGTCTCTTCTACATCAGCATGTGTCCCCTCTTCTTCGTGTCTCTTCCACATCAACATGTGTCCCCTCTTCTTCATGTCTCTTCTACATCAACATGTGTCCCCTCTTCCTCATGTCTCTTCTACATCAGCATGTGTCCCCTCTTCTTCACGTCTCTTCTACATCAACATGTGTCCCCTCTTCTTCGTGTCTCTTCTACATCAACATGTGTCCCTTCTTCTTCGTGTCTCCTCTACATCAACATGTATCCCCTCTTCTTCATGTCTCTTCTACATCAACATGTGTCCCCTCTTCTTCATGTCTCTTCTACATCAACATGTGTCCCCTCTTCTTCATGTCTCTTCTACATCAACATGTGTCCCCTCTTCTTCATGTCTCTTCTACATCAACATGTGTCCCCTCTTCTTCAGTGTCTCTTCTACATCAACATGTGTCCCCTCTTCTTCATGTCTCTTCTACATCAACATGTGTCCCCTCTTCTTCATGTCTCTTCTACATCAACATGTGTCCCCTCTTCTTCGTGTCTCTTCTACATCAACATGTGTCCCCTCTTCTTCATGTCTCTTCTACATCAACATGTGTCCCCTCTGTGGAAAGACACTCTGAAAGTTTCAGGAACAAAGATTCTCTCTCTTTTTGATCCATTTCTATAAAATCCTGTCTGAAAATGATCCGATCAGATTTTGTCCACTTTATGATGTCATAATAATAATGTCGTGATATATATATAATAAGTGGGTTACGCAATTTCAAAAGCATTTGAATTTGTGATCGCCGCACAGGAAGACAAGACTGATAAGTCATTTCCCACTTCCTTATGATGTATTATCATTCTCATAATTTGCTTCTGTGAATTATATTTATTATATAACCCATATTTATATATCTGTCTTGAAGAAAAACATTTTTTGTTAATTGTGTGTACATCTTGTCTTGACTTGCAGGCAATACTGGTCAAATATAGTTATTGGTGTAGATAGATGGATAGATGGATGGATGGATAGATGGATGGATAGATGGATAGATGGATGGATAGATGGATAGATGGATGGATAGATGGATAGATGGATAGATGGATAGATGGATGGATAGATGGATAGATGGATAGATGGATGGATAGATGGATGGATAGATGGATGGATAGATAGATAGATGGATGGATAGATGGATGGATAGATAGATAGATGGATAGATAGATGGATGGATAGATGGATAGATGGATAGATAGATAGATGGATAGATGGATGGATAGATGGATGGATGGATGGATGGATAGATAGATGGATAGATAGATGGATGGATTGATAGATAGATAGATGGATAGATGGATAGATGGATGGATAGATAGATGGATGGATGGATAGATGTATAGATGGATGGATAGATAGATGGATAGATAGATAGATTAGTACGTTATTGATCCCAATTTGGGAAATGTTTGCGTTGCAGCAGCATAAATAAACAAGGCAATGTACATGAGAGAAATGAAGACACTAGAAATAATCAAAGTAGTAAAAAGACCCAGATCAATAAGACCCAGCACGGCGCATTTAGTGTTATCGATTTGAATGTTGATTGAATTTCCTCCAGGAGCTCCGGAGCTGTTTGACGCCTTCATCTGCTACTGCCATAGCGACTTTGAGTTTGTGCACGAGATGATCCGCGAGCTGGAGCAGACGGAGTGCCGCCTGAAGCTGTGTGTGTTCGACAGAGACGTGCTGCCGGGGTCGTGTGTGTGGACCATCACCAGCGAACTCATCGAGAAGAGGTGGGACAATGTCACGTTAGATACTCTTGTAGGAGCCAAAATGGGTTGTTTCCGGTGATTGTCACATGGGTGTGGTTATTGGTATGTCGGGCACCAGAGGCCTGTACGACGAAGCCGGATTTTCGCTTAGCGGCTAGATCTCCATGGTAACTTATGCTAAGCGGCTAGCCTGGTCCGGAGCAGGTTAGGTTACAGGATAAGAGATCAACTCAGTGAAAGCACCGCCTGCTGACCAATCAGAGCTCAGTGTGCGGAGTTTAAAGCCATCAAGTCATATTACAGGAGAAAGGAAATCACTGACTGTGTGAACGTGAACATTAATAGAATATCACCTCCATCTTCAGAGCAACCTGACTATTATAACATTAGCGTTAAGAAAGCTTACTTACATATCTGCCACAACATCAGTGGCACGACGCTGCGCTGTCAGTACGCTTCTCCATGTTTGTGATTGGTCAAATGTTGCTAACCCCGCCCCTTTATGTGAACGCGCACCTAACTAGATAGGACACGGCGGCTTGAGCGATCCACTTGATAACCCGCGTCGTAGGACCGCTTAGCGAGAGCGCGTATGTTTTGGATTAGGCCAACCGGCTAACTCAAACATATCCAGGTTAGGTTGAACCGGCTTCGTCGTACAGGCCTTCGGTGTATGTGGAGGTTTGTTAGCGTGACACTGGGGGTGAGCTTAACTCTGATATCTTTTGTTGACCGTATGTTTCCGTTTGTTTCGATTTCCAATATTAAATATCCTTAAAACGTCAAGATCAGTACAGACTTTATTATTTATACGCGTCACATCAGTGAGCGGAGTTTAGCCTCCGAGCGGCCGTATTCTTTGGGAACATAGCCGCTCTTATTGGACGGAACATTGTGCCAGAAATAATAAGAAGAGATAAGAGAGTATAAAGTAATAAAGTAATCTAGTCTAATAAAATGTACAGTGAGATTTTAAGTCCAAGAGAAGCTAAACAATAATATAAATACATATAAAACTTGGCAGCTTCTGCTTATCCGGCACTTTTGAGGTATTGTTTGTTTGCAAACCGTTCGTTTCAGCACAGGAAGTGAAACAGGCCTGCTTTCTATTATCAGTAAACCGAATATATTCTGCCGCTATTAATAATCTGTAGAGGGGGAAATAGAAAGAGGAAGTGTGAAGACTCAAAACGCATGGCAGAAAGCTTAATATATATTTGTATGTAGTTATAGGAAGCAGCAGAGAGGATGGATTTAGAAATGTCTCTCTTCAAATGTGTGCAGGTGTAAGAGGATGGTGGTGGTGATCTCTGATGAATACCTGGACAGCGACGCCTGCGACTTCCAGACCAAGTTTGCTCTCAGCCTTTGCCCCGGTGAGAAACATCACATGAAAGGAAACGGCGTCTGACAAACCTGTGCATGCATGCGACTGTTTTGTATTCAAACATTGACAGGTTTAGAGAGCATGGCAGATGTGACAACGATTGTGACATTGCAAAAATGTACAGATATTGAAAGTAAAAATGGTTTAATGAACATATTAAAACATCTATTGACCACAAAGCCCTGCTGTTATTGTCTGTAAGCAATCAGGTCCTAAAGAAGCTGCAAAGGGACTCCATACTTTATTGATATATATGATTTAGAGCAGGGGGGTCAAACTCAAACACACAGGGGACCAAAATAAAGAAAATGGGTGCTAGTCGAGGGCCGGACTGGTTCAATGTTTACTGCAGAACTTATTGAAATGAACTTGTTGCACATATTAAACCTGGAACTAACAGAGCTTAAATTATTGCCTATAAGAACAACATTAAATAATCAGCTGCATTCATTTCTCACGGCTCTATCTGCAGCTTCTCCAGAGTCACTTCTTATGAGTACATTTCCCCACAGGCCAACAACAGCTTCAACAAAACTATCCCCCTCAGAGAGAAACCCAAACATGCCCTGCTGTCCGAGAGAGAAAGTGCAGAAGGAAGCATCCATTGAACTCAGGTTGCTGCTCTGAGATGCTAGCTCAGATACTTGGCGTCTCATCTCGGGTGCAAGGTCATCAATGTTTGGGGTCAGGCTCTGAGCGGAGGAGACCCTCAGGATGGAGGGAAGGTGTGCGTGCAATATACCGGCGAGCCAGATCTAATAGGAATTAGAAATTATCCTGCGGGCCGAAATTAAATCCACCACGGCCCTGATTTGGCCCCCGGGCCTCGAGTTTGACACATGTGCTTTAGAGTCATATTTGGGGGATTTATCTATGCCTAAAATTACAATTATTTGCCCCTTTTTGTTTGTTTGTTCACCGTGTAAAGCGGCGTTGGGTCCCTTGAAAGGCGCTATACAAATGTAATCTATTATTATTATTATTATTAAAATGCACAAGATGTTTACTTTCTTACCAATTATGTTATTGATTTCTTTAAGACCCTCTTTTCAGAATTGTTGGATATATGCACATTTTTAATAAACAGTTATTTAGCACTTAAATCCGGCTTCATTTTGCCGCGTCTCACTGGTAGTCTGACTTATCTTAAGTTGAAGTTCCTTTGCTCTATTAGTTGTCAAACAGCCATATAAGTTGAGATAATTTCACACCTTACTCTCAATTTCAAAACCAAGTCATTCTCCCTTTCTTTTGTAATTGTAGCCGTGTTTTTCTGCATTGTCCTCGAGAGTAACCCAACATTTTTTTGAATACTTGTTCCTCTCAGGAGCTCGAGGGAAGCGTCTTATCCCAGTGAAGTACAAGCCAATGTCGAGGCCGTTTCCCAGCATCCTTCGCTTCCTCACGATATGCGACTACACCCGGCCGCTCACACAGGACTGGTTCTGGAAACGTCTCGCCAAAGCCCTCTCACAGCCAGCCAGTCATATTTAAAGGCGCCTTTTTTATATATTAAACATCATATCGTTAAAGTACGTGCAATTGCTTGTGTCACTTTTAATTTACTCGTCTATTTGTGTTTCCTATGAGGATGAAATGGTGATTATTATGAAGCTGCACAGGGATACCAAATATCAGGTTGCTGCTGCTGTTTTGTATTTATGTGAGGTGCAATGCGAGGAGGAGGTGTTTGTATTCAGAACCGCATGTACCGAATTCTCTGTAAAAGCTGTTTTTATTGCGCTTGCCACTTCCTGTTACGAGGCAACTTCTCGATGAGATTGTATCTGAAGAGGAAGAGATTTCAGATTGTTCCACTAAAGTCTACTGACACCTACCTTTATCTCTCTTTCTGTATCAGTCATCACAGTGGTTTTACATTTGATACTTTTGTATATGCTAAGATGTAATGTATTTGACTTTGAAAATAAATTGAATGAGTATTATTTCTTTTAATAAATGTATCACATTTTTAAAAGGCAGTTTCCTTTCATTTCAGAAGCAGAATTCATGTACTATTAACCCAGAGGGAGAAATTAGATTAAAAAGAATCTGTGCAGTATTAAAATAAGAATATATTCCAATGTTGTCCAGCAGGTGTCGCCAGTGTGCAGAAAAACGTTATAAAATCAGAGGTGTAGTTAATTGAATGCTATAAAGAAGACCTCAGCCTAGTACATTTGACAGTTAACACATCCACATCCAATCACAGAGCAGCATTTGTGATACCGTCCAATCAGTGAACAGTGTGGTCTGGAGAAACGCCTCTTTTCACACGGGTATTTTTTTGTTAATATGTGCCCTGAGTGTGGCCTGTCAGGTAGAATTTCCCAGCCTATGCTCAACATAAAAGTGCTTCATCAATGAGATTATTTTGGGTTCAAATGGATTAAGTATGGGATGTGATTATTTGAAAAAAATCATGTGGTTTGTCGGATGTATGAGAAGAATGGATGCCTCTAAGTCCTTCAACTGGGAAAATTAATGACCTAGTATTGAACAGCCCGCCATTGAAAGTGTGGCGGAACCCACACGCCTTATTCGTTTTTAACCTAATATTAAAATACTATTTGTAGTGTTTGCTGGTACCTAGAAGGGGAAATGCAAATACATGCAGTCTCAAGATAAATAAAGCTACATATTTGCATAACAAATCTTTCAAAAAGTCACTGTAAACTGGCACAGTCAGGGTAATTAACCGCCAACCTGAGTTAATAATAATTCCCCCTTTTTAATGACTGTATTGGAATTCAGGATTTACGCCCCTCACTCAATATGGCGACCGGGGAGGTCCACATTTGCTCAGTAGGAATGCGGTAGGCGGGGCTGCGAGGCTCGTGTCAAACTTTGGGAATGACAGGAGTGCTGCAGGATTCGCAAAGAAGGGGAAGTGTCGCCCTCCTGTTTGGATTACTTCTTTTACGCACAGTGTATGGGATTGACCACATTTTCTGCAGATAGTAGACGGCCCCCCAGCACACTCCTCAGCCATGTCCGAGGACCAGAGCCCCCAAACCTGGTCCATCAACAAAGATGACTATGAGCTACACGAGGTGATTGGTATGTATGTGGTCCTTAGCTTTGTTAGCTCAATGTGTTAACCGTTGTGCAGTTAGCTCCATTAAAGTGACAGTTTTAATTATTTCACGTGTGTACATCAAGAAGAAGGCATGTTATATTTTCTGGAGCTAGGATAAGTTCATCGCGTTTGGCCGACTTGGCCATTCTAGCCGGGCGGTGTTGTGTTTTAGTCAGTGATACGCTAACCCCGTCCACCGGGGCCACGCCGGGTAATTACACGATTACGTTACTATATTCAGGTACTGACTATTTGCTGGAAAAAAGCTGCTTTCATTGAGTATTTGAATATTGATTTGAACTGCTATTCATAGTACATTATAGTATAGTTTTTTCTTATTTGAACACTAAAAGGGCGTAGTATCAATGACATATAGTGGTGGAAGAAGTACTCTTATAATTTACTTAAGTAAAAGTAGCAATTCTGCAGTGCAAAAATACAAAAATAAGTGAAAGTCCTGCATTCAATCTGTACTTAAGTAAGCGTGCAAGTATTAACATCAACATATATTTCAAAGTATGCAGTATGGTCCATTTAAGCACCATATATATTTGTAATGTCTGTATTAAAATGATTGGTGCATTAATGTGTTCAACCCTTTTTAATGTTGCATAAAGTGGGGTTTGTATGAATGACTTAACATTTAATAATATATGTTTATTTATTAAGTACAATACTTGAGTAAATGTACTCAGTTAGATTCCCCCCCATTCCCAAATATAATACACTTCATATTAAAGCATATCACTTTTTCCAAAACACCGGTGTTGCCACTGCAAAGTCCAGAGATTAGTCTCGATGGTCCTTCCCAGAGTAGAGCTGTTTTGGGCAATTTACTGCGTGAATGAATCCAGTTATGTGAGAGCAGTTGGAGAGGATGAATCAGTTTTGAAGGGCTCTTAAACACGTCTCTAAAAGGAAATGAGCAATTTGAGAATTTGCTGGGAAACATAAAAAATGCTTTGTTTTATCAGTCTGCTTTGATGTATCACTTTGGACACATATAACACACCTTTCCAGGCAGCTGTACTTTAGATGTTCTGATATTTACCACCCCACCCCACCACACCTATAACCTGACCCTGTCGTCTGCTCAGAGGGAAGGAGTGTGTAACATATAAGCAACGTTTTGTCCTCTCAAATCACTACATTTGTGCCTCTGGTTGACTTTAAGTGGTGCTTGCTTCCTCTTCAGGGAAGCTGTGCATACAGAGGGTCCATTCTGCAGGCCTTTTGTATATTTTCTAAAACATACCCAGATTCAACCATTTCTACTTTCTTGGAACATCTCATCTGGGGTCCCTCACAAGATATACCCTGCAATTTAGCATGAACACAGACAAAGACCCCTCTTGTATGGAAAGGCATTTCTCTACTACGCAATGTGCGACACAGATTGTTTGGTGAGGCTATGTCCAGGTTGTACTGGGTAAGAAGAATATTAATTTAATTATTGACACAAAAGCTGACCACTAGTTGCCCTTGTTTAATATCCAATCGTAACTCTCTCTAGCTGTGGTCCAAGGCTCCTCGTAAACACAAGTTGGACAGGAAAAGTCCTTCTGTGTGGCATCTGCTTCTGGTCAGGTTTAACCTTGCGGAAAGTCCTGTGGAGTTGTCCTGCTCTCTGCCCTCTTAGACAGTCCTTTCTATGACTACCTTATTTCCATTGCAGCTTCAAAAAATGAGCGTTGGGTCTGAGGGACGCCTCGAACTAGATAATCAGTAAATCAAACGATAGTCAAGTTTTCTTCCATTTCCTTTATCCATTTTTAGTGGACATCTCTTGCTGTTCTACCAAATCAGAATGACTTCCTCGGATCATTCTCCTCAGGTTACCTTCTTAGCATTTGCTGTCAGCATTTTACAAAAATATTAGCCTCAAGAGAATATCTACTGCGGGGGAAAGAGATCGGAGCCTCAAAATGGAGGTTTTTTTTGTGTTTGGACGATCTTCTCTTGGTTGCACAACAGTCAGGGCTTGTTTTGGAGTGTGTATTTTAGAGGAGGGTTATACACATGCACTCCTTCAGATAATTAGTCCAGCTCACGGTTTGTGCGAGTCTTGCTGTTCTCTGCTTCCAGCATCACTGAGTGAATAAAGAAGTTGCTTTGATTTGATTGGAAATGTTCCTCACAGTCCGTTCACGTCCCATCAGAACGTGCACTACGGTACGTGCACACATGGAAGGAAATTGTGAAAAGAGACCTTCTTGTTTGAACTCAGTGTCCAAGAGATATTCGAGTCAAAACAGCCTGGAGGCGATCTCATCAAATTGTTTGTCCGACTAACTCTTCAGATTCTCCTCAGAGTTTTTAACCACACAAGAGAAGCAGAACATCCCCAACATTTTAAAGCTGAAAACTGGAAGTATTAGGGATGTAACGATACCAAAAACACACAGTACGATAATATCGCGATAACATTAACAAGTCCACGGTACGATATTTATCGCGATATGGAAAAAAAAGTTGCACAAAAAATTATATATTTTTTTGCCATTTTTATTTTATTTTATTTTTAAGTTGAATCTGATTTGTACAGCATTTTAGTAGGATAGTAGTATTTTAAAGTGTCAACAATATAATAATCAGAGTCAGACCCTGCAATATAATAATCAAGTTTCACTTTAGTTTTTCAAGTAACTCGCTCGCTCGCTCGCTCACTCTCTCACTCTCTCACTCGCTCACTCTCTCACTCTCTCACTCTCTCACTCTCTCACTCACTCACTCACTCACTCACTCACTCACTCACTCACTCACTCACTCACTCACACTCGTCCACATTTCCAGGTAGAAGCTGGGATGTTTGAGCGTTTGCAAACCCCCTGCTGTGGAAACGACTCTCTCGCTTGGTACTGGTGTTGCTGGTACTGGTGTTGCTGGTACTGGTGTTGCTGGTACTGGTGTTGCTGGGACAGAGAGACATGCGTTGCCCTGAGTGACAGCAGTGGGTCAAACGGTGCATTGTCTCTCCACCACTTCAACAACAATACAGTGTTTGCCAAGAAGGTGAGGCTTATTGACAGGGCGAGATATACTGTTGGTACTTGTCCATGTCTCTGGGTGTGTACATGTCGCCCCTGTACATACGATGTCCTTTTGTGTTATCTGTTGTTTTATGTTCATGTCGTAACCTGCTTGCTGCCATGTTGGACAGGTCTCGCTTGAAAAAGAGATTGACGATTTAGTCAGTCTCACGGCGGTATTGAGACATTTATTTATCGCGATATATCGTTACATCCCAAAGAATTATCTGTCATGTTTGCTTCAAATAATGACCGGTCCCTTAGTGGTTTACAAAACTCCAGGAATATTATATTCTAGCAAACTTATCAGACAATCAAAAAGCAACCGCTAGACTACAATTTATTGTCAACATTAAAGCTGAGGCCATTTCAAGTATTAGTATTCTGTGATATCTGTGGAACACACACGAAGTCAAGTAACAAGTTTACTCAACAAGAGATAATATATTTAAGCAATAGCTCACGACAGGCCGTGGTCATTATATCACAGCTAAGGGGCGTGGTTCGGCCCGACGCGAAGCTTTTCAGCGCAACTGTATACAGTTAAATCGCCCGGACTTCTTTCTGCAGATGTGAGCGTCCTTAACAACGGTCAATAAGTCCTTGCTGCACATTATCCCTTACATGTTTCCGTCTTCAGCTTTGTTACTTAGTTAGTTTCGTAACGGACGTAATGTTGTAACGGTTGTAGCTTTTCTCAGATGCGGAGGGATACGGACTTGTTGTGAAAAGTAACTACAATTCTACCCGTGGTATACGCTCATTATATGACGGCTAAGAACCAATCAGATTGCTTGATTTGACTTGTCCGTTTTTATAATATGACAATTTGACCCAGTTACATTTATATCAACTCACAAAAACCACTAAAATATGATTTGACAAATTAATTCCTGGGCTCTCGCAGACATTTAAGTGAAACACTGTTCTTTTTAATACTAGCAATAAAATAGACCTTGTCTATAAAGTGCCACATCGCTCAATTTTAAGTACTGTACTGGGTTACATGCCATGGGAATGACTTTGGATCAATGTTGAGTCAGAGGCTACTGGTAAGAAGAAGTCATGTGTGACATGTTCTCGTTGTACCTTTCTATGAATAATGGAGTGACATCCAGGTATGCAGAGGAAGGACGTCAGGCGCGAACTGGCCCGGTGAGAAACAGACACACTGATAGTGACCTCACCCATGAAGAAGCCAATCAAAGACGAAGCTAAAACGATAATTGTACCTGGCATAAATATTCAACAAGTATCCGTCGCGTTTTCTGATGAATGAAAATATCGTTTTTTTTTATCAGACTTCGTTCTGCGGATTGATATGGCCGCACACCGTCCCTTGATCCTCCTGAGCAACAGTCTTTTCTCCTTGTCTGCTATCGTAAATCAGCAGACCACTGGAATGCCCCGTTGACCAATCAGAATCAAGTATTCAACCTGAGCGGTGTAATCATTTGATCTTATCTAACGAGTACCACGAGACGCGCAGATTTAAATTGTTTCTTGTCATTTTAATGGTGTTTTAATGATTTAAATTTAGTGTTATGCTGGTTCTTAGTCCGCGTCCTCGGTAAGCTCATCAATCTGTCGACTATTCCCTTGTGTTTCCCCATCTTTTAAAAGACTTCTTCTTGGCCGTGCACCAGAATAGAAAGAATGCAAACATTCCATACTGGGACGTCAACTCCCTTAAGGGCAAACATGTCGGCTATCGGCTTGACGGCAAAGCAGCTCACGAGTATTTGGGGTTAAACGGGAAAGTTCATCTGAAGAAGAACCTCTCGCCCGGCCCGTGCACACTTCGCCCGGTCGTAGTGTGATGATCTACGGGCTCCACTTGTTTTGAGGAAACATGCTTACAGAAAACATTGGATGCTTTTTTCCAAAGATCATGATTGTTTTGTCAATGCGTCCCTCACAGCGTGGTCACGCTCTCGTCCCCTCTGCGGCCGAGTTCAACATCCAGAGAGATGCGATTACATTTATGATATAGTCAAACGTGTGCAAAGATTGAATCGTGAAGTAAAGTTACTTAAATGTACAGCGAATTGTATCTTTGAGAAGATGTTTGAAGTGTTTTCGTCTGGGCTGCCATTTTGAACGGCGCCCGGGGGAGCAGTGTGGGGAACGGTGCCTTGCTCAGGGACACCTCGGTAGCACTTGGTCTTGCCGGGACTTGAACTGGTGACCTTCCAGTTGCCAAGCCGAGTCCCCATGGACCTTACATGCAGCCTTTACATTCGTTCCAGCAGATTAGATGTTGACTCTTTCGAAGCCCCGGCACTAATGCAGTTTCTGTTCCTCCTCCCAATTCGGATGAAGACGTTTTGTGACGATCTTATTTTCTACGACTGACTTGTGTCCCCCTGTGTGCATCGTAGTATAATCACTGCAGCTTTGCTTCAAACCTCAAAGGCTTCTCTGAGTATTTTCATGTAACTGGATAGTAGAGACGTGACTCCTCTGAGCCGAGCAACCTTGTGCTAAGCTTGGAATCAATATCAAAGAGCATCAGGTCCATGTTAACTCACGGCCCTGACTAGCTGCTGGATGGCTCCTCTTTTGGAGACTAATTGGCTGGCCTTGGTGCCCCTTGACCTGACCCAACAACCCCTCCCCCCCTTTTCCACACACACACACATGCACACACACACACACACGCTCTCCAGCTTGTCCATCCACCCTTGGCGACTGGCTGTTTGTTTGGAGCAATTTACACGACAATGTGTACCAGCGGAGCAACTGGCTCCCATCACTGGCCGCCCTCCAGGGGGTTTGTTTGGGTGGTGGTGGGGGGGGGGCTATGGAGGAGATATTACAGCCCCTTGTTTCGAGCTATGGTGGAGTTATCTGTGATTTCTTTAATGCGGGATAACTCCAAGCATTAGATGGCACCCGCTATAGCTTCAGGAAGTAGTCTTTATCAGCCATATTCAAGATTCAAGGCTTTTATCTTAGGTCACAAGCTCCTCCAACAGTGCAACACAATAAAACAGATAAAATAGTGCAAGTAAATAGAATATAGTAGAAATAGTGCAGAATAGTCTATATACAATAATTGGAATATTGATATATATATATAAGTTGCAAACAGATGAATGTTATGGATGTTCTTTCAAAGGTTCGGGTGTTTAACTGTCTGTTTTTGCGGGTATTAAAGTGACTTTAGTCGATTAGGGTTGGAGATTTGGGAAAAAATGACTTGCTGCAACCCATTAGATGGATAGTGCCTCTTCAATATGATTTGCGATATGTGAGATACATTTTTTTGTGTGCATTATCATAACAAAATATATTAAAATGATTTGTTTTCTTTGAGGAGAAGGTGAACAAAGTTCAGTCACTAGAATACAGTTTTGTTGACCACATATTTAGCCTTTTACCGTATGTTTTCCTCACTGCATTTTAGATATTGCACTGGTCCAAACTGTTTTACTCAATTTAGATTAAACTAATAGTGCAGCCCTCGTGTCAAATACAGGAAATTACAAGGAAATGGCAGCGGTTAATAATCTCAGTTGCATCTCGTTATCCTTTGCTTCTCCCACGCAGACCGCTTTACTTTTTAATTAAAATCAGGAAACAGTGTAGGTCTTTTTTGAAAGCCTCCCGACAATGTTGTTGTTAATATTTGGCCGCAGCTAGTCAGCTACTAAGAGCGAGCAGGAGGTTAGGAAAAGGTTACTGCGGAGTGAACCAACGCACCGATCACTCTTTCAGACCTGCTGCCATCGGACAATGTGCTCCAGGCATCGCTCAGCATCACGTATACTCCCGAGGTCTTTGGAAAGTGTGTGAGTGTGTGTGTGTGTGTGTGTGTGTGTGTGGTGTGTAAAGAGAGCGGGGCAGTGACCTCACACGAAGCAGGAACAACAGGCTCTCTTAGGAGGGAGACAACAATCCTTCACTCTACCACCAATATCCAGGATGAAGATTAGTCCACTCTTGTTGGATTCAAACTTTAATCCGATTGCATTCATGCGTTCTTTGCTTGTTTTTATCTAAACAGCTGTGGTTTGAACTAGCGTATATTTCACAATACTATATTATATGATACAACTTTTAAGAAGTTAGCATGGGCAATAATCGTGATTACAAAGTGGTGTCCAGGTTTTGAAATCTGTTAAAGGAGGCCTAATATGTTCACACACGGGACATATGTGTGGTCTCCTTCTTCTGTCCAGGGCGTGACAATAACACGCTGAAGGGAAAACCCCCAAAAGTGTCTCCTTTAAAAATCCAGACCACATTGATATATTACTACATATATTATTAAAGGTCCAGGTCGTGCTTTTCCGGTTGTTACCCGTCCCCTTGTGTGTTATGAAGGTTGTTCTGCGTGTAAACGGTCTGCAGAGTCACACACCCTCAAAGTGCACCCTGTAGCGAGTAAAGCTCTAACCCCTAGTTTCCACCGGGTCCGCCTGCGGCGCGTTACGGCTGCGCCGCGGTTTTGGTCCGGTCTCCTCGGGGTCATACCCTACCGGACGCGTTTCAGAAGCATTACGGAAGCGGAGCGTCGTGCATGCCGGCTCGCAGTTCTTGTTGATTAGGGCGGTGGGCCGGATGCTGTCACCGTCCACTTCCTGCCCGACATTACCTTAGGGCTGCGTTGCGTCGAAAAATAGACTTCAATCCTATTTCAAGTGGAGCCCAGCGACGAGACGCTGCTGGGACGCTTCTGAGCCGTAACGTGGCGCTTCTGGTGGAATAGCACCCATTGACTAGAATGGCCGCGATCTTTGCGGACGCCGCGGCGCAGCCGCAACACGCCCGTAGCGCGCCGCAGACGCTCTCTTTTTCCATTGTTTGCTTCTTGGGTATCGTGACGTACCGTTACGTATTTCAGGTATAGTGACGTACCGTTTGGACCAATCCGCGGACTTCCTCACACACACGCGGCGGGACGTTGCGAGGCTCTCTGCTGCGAGGAGCGGGACACTGTGAGCTGGCTCACTGGTGTGGGGTCGGCGAGACAGCGCGGAACTCAGCCTGGGCACACACACAAACTCCCAGCCAAGCTGCGGGTGTGTGTGTGTGTTTCGGGCTGGGGTTCACTATGTCTCGCTGTCTCGCAGACGGCCACTGGGCTCACGGGGGGGGGTGGGCTGGAGCTCCAACAAGCCGTGTAGGACAGAGAGTGAATACACAGACTATACAGAGATGCTGTGAGAAACCAATGTGAGTTTGGAACATTGCACAATATGCATTTATTCTAGTAGACCTCAACGATGGAATTATGATCAGTAGAAATGGGACCTTTAACATAAAACTGCCATCGTGTCAAGAATAATTGCCCTTTTTCAAAAAAGCAGTGAACACAAACTTCAATGTGTGCCACGAATCTACAAAAGGGAATTTGGTTCTCTTTCAGACAACCCTACCCCTAACCCCTACCCTATCCTCCTGGGGAAGTTTGGTTGAAAGAGTCACTCCGTCCCAACCCTCCATCAGGCAGGATTTGGGAAAGCTGATTCATAATTGATGAACAGAAAGTGAAGCTTTGCCAAAGAGAAATCGGATGAACTGTGAAAAGCAAAACTGTGCTTAACCTGCCTGAACTCGGGAGGATTTAAAAGTGATTAAAGTTTGTAGACGGGTTAGGGAAGGGGCAGACCGTTACACGAAGCCTCAGGATGGGAATATGACCTCGAATGATTGGTCCAAAGTTAATTTCCACGACGGCACTGACGGTCTTAAACCAGATGATCATTATTGTACTGAATATTAATCCAAGTGATGTTTTTCTCGTGTGTTTCAGGGAGTGGGGCCACGGCAGTGGTTCAGGCAGCGTACTGTTTACCACGCAAGGAGAAGGTGGCCATCAAACGTATCAACCTCGAGAAGTGCCAGACGAGCATGGACGAACTCCTGGTAAGAAACACAACACAGAATGTGATATCCTGTTGCATGTAATGTGTTACTTACCGATAGGCATGTCTTTGGTTTTAAAGGGTTTAGTGCATTGCTAAGGTCATCCTGCAGGCTAGCTAGCTAACTGAGCTAGCCACTGATGTGCAGCACGTTACACACCGAGATGTTAAAGTACACACATCCTTTATTCAAGTAGAAGTACAGATACTCGTGTTTAAACATACTCTGGTGAAAGTAGAAGTACTGACTAAACTTCTTTACTCAAGTAGAAGTAAAGAGGCTTTGAAGTGTCCTTCAGTAGAAAGTACCCATAGCTAGCAGCTGCTTTAAAGAGTACCTGACCTCCCTTTATATCAATAGAACAATAATGTCATTGTTAGCTAATGAATGTTTCCATGGTGACCAACGGCAACATGACAACGTTTCCATTGGTCCCTCTTCTTTAGAGAAGACCAGGAAGTGATGGATACACGGATCGTGCTCCAACCAATAGGCACGCAGTGACTCTAAAGAATAATGATCACGCCACAAACACACATTCAGACTAAAGGAACCAGCTGTTTGGAGAATGAGAGAAGTAGAAAGTACAGGTATTTGAGTTCAACATGAGAGAAGTAGAAAGTACAAGTATTTGAGTTCAACATGTAAGAAGTAGAAAGTACAGGTATTTGAGTTCAACATGTGAGAAGTAGAAAGTACAGGTATTTGTGTTCAACATGTGAGAAGTAGAAAGTACAGGTATTTGAGTTCAACATGTAAGAAGTAGAAAGTACAGGTATTTGAGTTCAACATGCAAGAAGTAGAAAGTACAGGTATTTGTGTTCAACATGTGAGAAGTAGAAAGTACAGGTATTTGAGTTCAACATGTAAGAAGTAGAAAGTACAGGTATTTGTGTTCAACATGTAAGAAGTAGAAAGTACAGGTATTTGAGTTCAACATGTAAGAAGTAGAAAGTACAGGTATTTGTGTTCAACATGTAAGAAGTAGAAAGTACAGGTATTTGAGTTCAACATGTAAGAAGTAGAAAGTACAGGTATTTGTGTTCAACATGTAAGAAGTAGAAAGTACAGGTATTTGAGTTCAACATGTAAGAAGTAGAAAGTACAGGTATTTGTGTTCAACATGTAAGAAGTAGAAAGTACAGGTATTTGAGTTCAACATGTAAGAAGTAGAAAGTACAGGTATTTGAGTTCAACATGTAAGAAGTAGAAAGTACAGGTATTTGTGTTCAACATGTAACAAGTAGAAAGTACAGGTATTTGTGTTCAACATGAGAGAAGTAGAAAGTACAGGTATTTGTGTTCAACATGTAAGAAGTAGAAAGTACAGGTATTTGAGTTCAACATGTAAGAAGTAGAAAGTACAGGTATTTGAGTTCAACATGTAAGAAGTAGAAAGTACAGGTATTTGAGTTCAACATGTGAGAAGTAGAAAGTACAGGTATTTGAGTTCAACATGAAAGAAGTAGAAAGGACAGGTATTTGAGTTCAACATGTAAGAAGTAGAAAGGACAGGTATTTGTGTTCAACATGTAAGAAGTAGAAAGTACAGGTATTTGAGTTCAACATGTAAGAAGTAGAAAGTACAGGTATTTGAGTTCAACATGTAAGAAGTAGAAAGTACAGGTATTTGTGTTCAACATGTAAGAAGTAGAAAGTACAGGTATTTGAGTTCAACATGTAAGAAGTAGAAAGTACAGGTATTTGTGTTCAACATGTAAGAAGTAGAAAGTACAGGTATTTGAGTTCAACATGTAAGAAGTAGAAAGTACAGGTATTTGAGTTCAACATGTAAGAAGTAGAAAGTACAGGTATTTGTGTTCAACATGTAAGAAGTAGAAAGTACAGGTATTTGAGTTCAACATGTAAGAAGTAGAAAGTACAGGTATTTGAGTTCAACATGTAAGAAGTAGAAAGTACAGGTATTTGTGTTCAACATGTAACAAGTAGAAAGTACAGGTGTTTGTGTTCAACATGTAAGAAGTAGAAAGTACAGGTATTTGAGTTCAACATGTAAGAAGTAGAAAGTACAGGTATTTGTGTTCAACATGAGAGAAGTAGAAAGTACAGGTATTTGAGTTCAACATGAGAGAAGTAGAAAGTACAGGTATTTGTGTTCAACATGAGAGAAGTAGAAAGTACAGGTATTTGAGTTCAACATGTAAGAAGTAGAAAGTACAGGTATTTGAGTTCAACATGTAAGAAGTAGAAAGTACAGGTATTTGAGTTCAACATGTGAGAAGTAGAAAGTACAGGTATTTGAGTTCAACATGAAAGAAGTAGAAAGGACAGGTATTTGAGTTCAACATGTAAGAAGTAGAAAGGACAGGTATTTGTGTTCAACATGTAAGAAGTAGAAAGTACAGGTATTTGAGTTCAACATGTAAGAAGTAGAAAGTACAGGTATTTGAGTTCAACATGTAAGAAGTAGAAAGTACAGGTATTTGTGTTCAACATGTAAGAAGTAAAAAGTCATCAGAAAAATAAGTAGTGGAGTAAAGTATTGATACCAGAAAAATGTATTTGTACTCCACTACTTCCCACCTCTGGTTACACAAACGTTCCTGCTAATGGCACGTGGGTGGAGTTATCTGCCCGTGTGGTCCTCTCTCTTCAGATCCCCCATCAACACGCCGTCTGCACCTGACATGCAGGCTACAGCACACGTTTCTTTACTTGTCCGTTCCCTCAGGTGTAACACGGACACCCTGTCAGCCGCTGTCAATCAAACACACAGGAGGAAAAATGCATTTAAAACGTTTCTTTGTATTTAATTTGGCGGCTTTTTTAAAATACTTTTTAAGATGCAACTAAAAGAAAACCAAAAAAGAGACGTTAAAAATAGCATAAATCCAACCCCGCCCACCCCTGCCTCCAGACACGTCGGCATCAAAGCAATAATGTTGAAAAAAACACGTATTTCTGACGTCAGGGATGACTTGATTGTCGATGACCTTGTGTGTGACCTCTCTCCGTGTGATCAAAGAGGGCTGCTCTAACACACGGCTTATCTGAGGTCATGTTGGTTCCCACCTCTGCTTTTCATTACGAGCCCTCCTCCAATCATCCCTGTCACTTCAAACACTATTCTGGTGGTCTCTGAAGACTCCTCTTACTGCCAGGAAACTGTTGGACCCACCGCCATCTCCCGGCACGGTGTCTTTATTTCCACTTTGCTATCTCAAACCCCTGCGTTGGTAAAAGTTAAGATAAGATATTCCTCTCGATCCCAAATTGGGACATGTTTCCGTTGGTAACGCAGTTTAAAAGTAGGATATTGGTGTGCAATAAAAGGCATATTAATGAATGTACAGTTATAACTAGTCGTCAGTGACCTTTTTGTTCCACATGTACCAGATGGTTTGGGGCTGTTGATTATTGGATGTTTCCTCTCACCACTTCCCAACCCAAAGTCCTGGGAAGTAGGAAATACATATTGTGTATTTCGAGACGACGGCCTGGGGATTAACGGCCGATTTCTCACAACTCACTGGCGATACTGAACCCTAATTTTCCCCCGACCCCCCCCCCGATGAATCGGGGGAATGCTGCTCCCGGATTCTCGGAGCTGGCGGTCACATGGACGACAGCGAGGTCGGATTTCCTGCCTGTGGTTTCCCCCCTAAGTCCCCTACCCGGGTTCAACGGCAAGGAAGCGTTACGTTGAACCCAGATCGCTCCTGTGGAGAATCCTCTCATGATGTAATGCGTTGCTGTAATGGCATAATATATGTACCTATTTTGGCTTCAGTGTTTTATAACCCTATTATTGGAGCTGAGGTTTATCTCTGATCATTTAAAAGCCAAAAAAGGTTCCTAATTGGGCGACAGTAGCTCAGTCAGTGTGGACTTGCCCCCCCCCTCCCTGTGAGCCCACTGTGCTCTGATTGGTCAGCTCGCCCACTCTGTTCTGGTTGGTCAACCACCGTTACAGCGGAACATCAGTGATTATGTGTTACCATGGCGTTTGTTAGCAACCAGGAAATGTCACCAGTGATGACAAACAGACGCGAGTGCTGCGTGGGGGTCTGGGGGCCGTGTTGGCCGGACGTTGCGGGGCTCGCCGCTCCGCCCTTTGAGGCTCGAGGGGCGGACGGTGTGAGCTGGGTTACTGGTGTAGCTTCCTGGTTGCTGCGCGGGGTCTGCGAGACAGCGAGACACGCGGAGCTCAGCCTGAGCACACACACACGTGAGTGGGTGGCGTACTGTGGGCCGCGGCTGAGAAAAGATAAGTGTGTGTGTGTGTGTGTGTGTGTGTGTGTGTGTGTGTGTGTGTGTGTGTGTGTGTGTGTGTGTGTGTGTGTGTGTGTGTGTGTGGTGTGTGTGTGTGTGTGTGTGTGTGTGTGTGTGTGTGTGTGTGGTGTGTGTGTGTGTGTGTGTGTGTGTGTGTGTGTGTGTGGTGTGTGTGTGTGTGTGTGTGTGTGTGTGTGTGTGTGTGTGTGTGTGTGTGTGTGTGTGTGTGTGTGTGTGTGTGTGTGTGTGTGTGTGTGTGTGTGTGTGTGTGTGTGTGTGTGTGGCTCTATAGTGGCTTCTCTGTGTGACTGTGGCACCAGTTTGTGACGGTATTCCCTTTGTGACAATAGCTCGTTTATTTACTTTGGTGCTCAGTTTCAAGGTCTTCCGACACGCCGAATACTGACTGGTCAGATCTAAATCAGTAGAAAAACAATAGTGTGGCCCGGTGTTTACCTCCTATACAATCTAAGAAGGCTTAACCAAACTGAGCTGGATAATCTTATTTACTTTTGAGATGTTGGAGAGATATCAGTCTATTAAGCAATGTGATTTCCATTAGGCAGAGAGACGGTTTCATTAGATGTCTGCTCTGATGTTGCTATGGATCAGATGTTGAGTTTCTAGGGATGCACGATAATTATCGCCCCGATAATTATCGGCCCGATATTAGGAATTATGACGTCATCCCGATAAACCGATAACAGTATTAATAGCCCCGATAATATACAATATATTTTTTGGGTAAAAAAAAACAAATCCTGCGGTGTGGGTGGATTGGGATGAGGGGCGCTTGTTTTTCACTCGGCTCCTCCCGTGTTGCCAGTACTGTGGTGTTAGTGGTTTAGGAAGAGGGGAGTTCTTCACAAATCCAGCGCTCCCTAATACTTCGAACCTGATCAGTCACCTGAAACATCGCCATCGCTACGATGGTGTGTTAAAAGCGTACGAAGACAATAATACAATACAGTGTGTGTGTGTGTGTGTGTGTGTGTGTGGTGTGTGTGTCTACGCGCGCGCATTGGAGCTATGTGCAACTCAAGGCATATGCTCGAACCGGAGCTGCCTGGACGCTGCAATCATGTTGCTGAGTGTGCTGACTTCTCCTACAATGTCCCGCTGTCTGCTTCCTGCATCAAGTCAAGTGCTCGGCGCAGTTGTGTGGATAGAGCGCTCCTCTGTTTTCATTTAAACAGCTCCTTATATCCGTTAGCGCAGCTAGCTAGCACCAGATGCTAACAACAACAATGCACGTAAGGTCTCTCTCTTGCTCGCTCGGACCACACGCACCCTCCCGGTCCTCCAGATGGCCAGTCGGTGCCTGCCGGTGAGCGTGGAAGTGTGGTCTGCCACAAGCGGGCGGCAGGAGCGGGGCTGTCAGCATCAGCTTGTAGATGGTATTTTAAACTCGATGCGCTCTGAAGCTACGGGGCGGCCGAGGAAAAAAAATACACATGCGTTAATCGCATTAAAATAATTAGTGGCGTAATTTTAATTTGTATTATCGGGTATCGTATCGGTCTTGAGAAGCAGGAAGTTATCGGTATCGGTTTCAAAAAACCAATATCGTGCATCCCTATGAGTTTCTGCTCTGCTGTCTGGGCCCCACAAGAAACATACATTTATTTTGGCATGTATTGGTAAAGACGCACAGTAGATGCAGAAAATAGAAATATGAACCAGAAAACCAGGGCCTCTTTAACACGTCTGCTAGATTGCATTCAGCTGGTTCATGCAAAAGCAGAGGAGGAAGAAACACACTATGCTAATGTTATGCAGCTCATGAGCAAAACAGATGGTCATTATTAAAAAGCGACTTGACAATTATGTCCGACACACGTCACCTGGTTCTTCTGCTGCTGCTGCCATCAGTGACTTGCATATTCAAAAAGACAATGTGATGGTGAGTGTGTGCTGCAGACGGGCGTGTCACCTGTGGTCTGATTCAAAAAGCCCCGAATGTTTTGTATAGAATCAGAAACGGGTTTATTGCCAGGTAGGTTCGCACATACTAGGAATTTGACTTGATGTCATGGTGCATATATAAAAAACAAGAAATCTAATATAAAACTACAAATCTTTTACACCGTAATAAAATACAGTTAAATAGCAATACAAATGAAATAAAGCAGTCATTTACATGGAAACATAAATGTATTTTAGAATATTAACTATGAAATATGAATATGTGCAGAAAGGAGTATGAACATTGTGTGTGTTAATGTAATGCATATAGTCTATGATGTGGCGGAGGTGAAGTGTCAGCGGGGGGGCCGGGCCTTGTTTAAGCGGCCGGTAGCGGAGGGGAAGGAACTGTTCGGGTGGCGAGAGGTATTGGTCTTGATGGGGAGGGGAGGGGGGTGAACAGTTTGTGTCCAGGGTGGGAGGGTGTCGGCCACTATCTTCCCGCCTCAGGGTCATAGGGTAGGATAGTAGTAGGATAAGTGCAATACAACACGACATAACATCAAAAAGTACGATTGTTTATGTTCATATTTAGATCTAAAATAGATGATTAAACAACTAAAGCCCTTAATAGGCACTTATGGTGCATTTCCACTACAGCGCGGTTTAAGCGTGCCGTGCCCGGCCCGTTTTTGGTTGCGTTTCCACTCGGCGTAGTTCCGGCTAGCGGGTACACAGTTTTTCTGACTCCAAAATCGAGGTTCTTTCCGGGCCAACAACCGGGCTGAGTATGCTAAACTAGTGGCAGCTACAACAAACTTAACATATTTGACCGTGATTTAATTGTAATACACGTTTCAAATGATGCCGAAGTAACAACACACTGTTACCGACAGTGATGTACCTGAACGCGTTCAATGAACGATCGTTCATGAACGCGTTCATATTTTGGGCGAACGTGAACTGAACGTACTGTATTTCCGCTGGATGAACGTAATTGAGAACGCGTTCATTCTCAGCGCTGTATAACGGCGTTCAAAAGTGCGTTCATTCTCAGCACTGTATTATAACGGCGTTCAAAAGTGTGCCAGATTTCATATGCCTTTCAGCCGAAACCCCAGTTAAAACACACCGTAAACAGGCTTCAAAATAATGCGGAAAACCACCCAATCGCTCAGAGTGAGTCTCCGGCCCCCGGGCCGTATACGGCCCGCGAGACAATTTGGTACGGCCCTCGAGGTAATTTATAAACACACACAAAAAATAAAAAAATGAAAGAAATCTAGACCGCAAAAAAATAAATAAACAAGCGAGTGCCTGTTTTTCCTGGCCAAGGTCAGGGTCCTTGAACACAACACGAGCCTAACGATGGTATATGTCTCGACTGACAGGGGTGCAGTTCTGACGGAGAGCACCAGACGCACTCAGCACTTCAGAGATTGCAGTACCGATAAGTCCATACACATGCCGCAGTTTCTGCGTGTCTGTGTCTCTAGCTGAAAGCCCAGTGGCGATCTGCTCATCTGTCACACTGACCAGACAGTCAATAACTGTGTTGTTATCATTAGCATCTGGTTAGCTAGCTATGCTAACGAATATAAGAAGCTTTGTCTACAACTAGTGAGGGTAAAGGCACATCTTTATATGATCATTATAGTTATAAAAAAGATAAGAGAATACAGTAAACGGGTATAAAATACTATATGACAGTTATTAATAAAGAAGAATACAGTTTGAAAGGGGAGTGATTTGTCAAATATCCATAAATTACAGTTGTGTTTGGGTGTTGAGAGATGTGTCCATAGATCTCCTCATGTTGCTCTCAAGTGCACCAGATTGATGCTTTAACTTCAACATTTAAAAAAACAGAATTAAATGAATGCGCTGTGATTTTAGTTTTTTTAAGCAGAGGTCAATAACTGTGTACGGCCCTCTGAGGATATTGTAAAAATTGAAATGGCCCTTGAGAGGAAAAAGGTTCCCCACCCCTGCTCTACGGCGTCGGCGTGTGAGCATTTAAAAGAGTTTCACGTTAAAGTTAGTACTGACTCAGACGGAACAAATCAAACGTTTGCCTGTAAACTGTGTCCGCCCGGTTTGAAAAAGCAAGTCCGTACATCGACGACGTCGACAACAAACCTTAAACGGCACATTGAGAATAAGCACACGACGAGCCTTTCACGGTATGTGCGAGTGGCGAATAAAAAAGAGAGCCAAAACAGATCCACTACCACCCAAATCCATTAACATCGTACAGGAGACAAATAATAGCTCGCAGCAACGTATTGAAAAAAGAACTATAAACTATAAATTCGTTCATTTTTGAAACCATGAACTTTAGTTCAACATTTTGAATTATGAACTATGAACTGAACTAGTTCATTTTAAAATGTGTGAACTGTGAACTGAACTAGTAGAAATGTGAACTTTCCCAACACTGGTTACCGGTTAGTAAGAACCATGAATTAATACTTTGACGAGTCTGCAGACAGACGGCAGGCGAAACACCTTTTTAAAATGCGTGTTTTCTGAATGGAGATCAGCTAAGCTAACGTTGTATGCTCCGACCGTCCACACTCACAACAACGGCCTATACAGACATAAATAAACCAGCGACTGTATCCTCCATGACTCAAGGCAGTCTGTGGTTTGAACTTGTTTAACTTGTGTCTAGTTTCTGAACAGATATGAGGAGCTGTGAGCTCTGAGTGCTAACAGCTAACGGCTGATGTTGGTTTTGTGTTTCGCATTGAAGATGACGTCACGGCTCCGCCTACACTGCGTTACTATAGTTACTGTCCCAGTTCCTAAACTGTAATGGAAACACAGCATAAAGTGCCTAACTATACCGTACTAAGCCGAGCGAGGCCCTGCAGTGGAAAAGCGCCATTCATTATATTTAGCATATGGTTAATTAAATGTAGAAATGCACTGGCTCTAAGAAACTAAAATACTTGTATTGTTTCCTGAACTGCTTGTATAAGTTTAATTTGTTCTATAAAGATAAACTTATAGTACAACTGATGTTATTAAATGCCTTCATGTACTTTTTAAAGGACTGTACAGAAAGATTAATACTTGTTTCAAAAAAGCAAACACATTCCATCACATGTCAGTCATTTCCCTAAACAATGAGGACATTTCCACTGTCTTTGCAGCAGCGTACAGTAGGGTTACAGTGACCTAACTCCTCAACTCAACAACAGAGTCTCTGATTCACACATTGTCTGATGAGAGAACCTGCCAACTGCCAGAGCACGATATCCTCCTGTTCTCCCATTGTTGTCCCTTTCTGGGGTTACCCTGGCCCTCAGAGCTGAGCTGACCTTCCCTTTCCACTGAGCTGAGAACAGAGGGGGGTGAGGCGGTCATTATTGTTCCCTCTCAGCCTGGAGCATTCAGAGACAGAATGACAGTGGGGACACAGAGATGGTGTCTGGACTGGGAGGTATTGGACAGCTTGTCAGAAAACCACATTTATTTATTTTTGTTAAATCTTGTATATTGGGTTTTTTCAACATCTCCAGGGGGTCCGCGGGGTCTTAAAAAGTATTAAAAGTTGATAAACAACATTGTTATGGGGAAATGCAAGTCTGCGTCCAATTGGTTGGAAGATAAGGAGGAAGGACAATCAATACTGTATATAGTCAATGTGAGGTAAAGTGTGTCGCCAAGGTAACCGGTTAAAACTCAAAGTGGCGATGAGGTGTTAAAATGTATGGAAAGGGTCTTAAAAAAGGTCTGACATGTGACTTCAGGATTCCTGCAGAGACCCCGAGTTATTCTCTCAGAGCGTGTATCACAAGTAGGTAAACAAATGTTCAACAATGTAAATACTGCTTAACACCAGGGCAAACAACATTTCACACAGACAGAAGACAGACATACAAAAACAGACAAACAATTAAATAAATGAATAGAAAACCTGTCAGCTTAAACAAAAATGTCAATGATAAACATATGTCAGTACGGCAGCCCCCACCCCGCAAAAACCATGGATGTTTTAAGTAAAGAAACAGCTTTGACGTTCAGGGTGCATTCCTCTTATAGTTGCTTTCCAACTGACTTGGTACTTACCCACGTCCATGTTTTTGGTTAGAAGCCTGAAATAAGATCGTTGGTTAACAAAAGAGTACACGATTGTAGTTTAGTTTATTTGTTTATAGTGTCGTGGACAGTCCCCATTGATCGACTGTCACAAAAAACAGTAAATGGTGCAGCTTTAGCCAACATGTAGCCAACATCTGTCCCCGGTCAGATGACACCTTTCAAATCACAATACATCAATCAATGTTTATTTATATAGCCCAATATCACACATGTTACATTTGTCTCAGTGGACTTCACAGTGTGTACAGAATATCAGTAGGACAATACGACACCCTCTGTCCTTAGACCCTCTGTCCTTAGACCCTCTGTCCTTAGACCCTCTGTCCTCAGACCCTCTGTCCTTAGACCCTCTGTCCTCAGACCCTCTGTCCTCAGACCCTCTGTCCTCAGACCCTCTGTCCTCAGACCCTCTGTCCTTAGACCCTCTGTCCTTAGACCCTCACATCGTACAAGGAAACACTTCCAGAGAAACCCCACAGTTTAAGGGAACATGGGAGAAACCTCAGGGAGAGCAGCAGAGGAGGGATCCCTCTCCCAGGACGGACAGACGTGCAGTAGATGCCGTGTGTGAATCAAAGAGATAATACATTTTACAGCAGATAGACCGAATGTTAGGAAATGCATGTGTCTGTAATGAGAAGATGAATCCACGAGGATATCAACAATCATGTCGGAGCCATCAGGGAAGTAGTGTGATGAGAGTCAGGCAGGACCGCAGAGACAGGTTCAGCCACGACTCGAAGTCCAGGACTCAGATCAGGACTCAGATCAGGACTCAGATCAGGACTCAGATCAGGACTCAGATCAGGACTCAGATCAGGACTCGGGATCCCGGCGTAGATAGACACCAAAAAGAAATTTTGGGGAAGCTGGGTTATTCGGAACATGAGCACACAGGTACAGACAGAGAGAAGGAAGAAGTCAGGTGTCCCCGACAGTCTAACCCGACAGCATTAGTTATACAAAAAGGATGAAAGACAAGTAGATGCAAGCGAAAGGATAAAAGATAAGAACAATAAACAACACACGTTCCACACATGTCACATTTCCAGGAGTATGTCGGTACTCCACTCGTGAAGGTTTGAAGCTTCTGTGTTTCATACAAATTGAGAAATCCCATTGTTTTGGCGATGGAGCCTTTTGGATGCTAACTTCGTGGATGAAGAATAACTCTTGATTTAGCTCGTTTTACAACTTTAAGGACCCTGCAAATGGAAATAAGGGCAATTCAAGTGTCCGTATTTCAGTTAATTTGGCCAGGAAATAAATAAAGGCGTGTCTTTTTCAATGTTAGTCAACTGGAATAAGTATTTTCCGGCCCAATGGCGCCTCAGACCGACACAGAAGTTGTTGTACCACCTATTGGTCAATATGAACATGAGCTTTTACGCCCAGCTCACTTCCTGTTGCCTTGCCGACAAAGTGGTGCTGCTCAATCTGAAGGGTGGTGTTGTCTTTGACTCGCACTCCACCTTTATTACGACACAGGTCTACTCTGCTGTGGAGACAATTTGGAACAGCTATTGGTCACTACGGAAAAGGAGTTGAGCAGGATGAAGATCCTGAAGGTTTGACCAAAATAACTTTGAACGCAAGCAAAACCAAACTCATAATATTTGGGAATCGATCGACCAATACAGAGACGAAACTCACTATAAATGGCGTCCAATTAGAATCGGAAATACAATTCCTTGGAGTAATCATAGACAAAAAATTAAGTTAGAAACCACATAATCAAAATATCCAAATCAATAGCAATTCTGAATAAAGATAAATACCTATTATTAAATCGAGCTTCCTTGTTTACGCTGCACTGCTCCTTCATACTTCTATACATGATGTACTGTTTGGGGGAAGACATATAAAACAAATTAGGGCTGCCCCATATTTGAAAAAACTGATATTGCGATATATATTTTTTTCCATTGTGAAATGAAAAAATACAGGAATTGAAGAAAAGACTTTGTCCGCACACTTTCTTGAACTTTAATGCTATAAAATGTATTGTGTGTTTAAATGTATTTTTTTAACGATATTTAACCGGATGAAGGATTTTAGTCACGGACTTCTGGATCTTAAGTTATCGGAGCAACAAGCTGAGCTAGCTCGGTTATCCTGCTGGGATCTGATCAAGAATGGTTGTGATTGGTGGTTTTCTGAGCATGCAGAGTCACTCACTCAAGTGCCCCTGACATGAGAGCCGCGAGAGTTTTCCTTTTGTAGCGAGCAGCGAAAGAATTGTAACATGACATGTTTGAGTTCATTTGTCTACTTAATATCGCACAAAAAAATACATTACTTATCAAACTTAAAACACTAAAACTACAAGACCTGGTTGACCATAAAACTATCCAAATTATGTTCAAAGCCATAAAATAAAGAAATGTGCGTTTCCTGCACATCCAGCCTCACTATGACTCATGTTTCAAGCCTTCCTTTGTCGAGCGTTCTTCCCTCATTGCATCACGAGGCCTCTCACCGAACGCTCGATAGTGATGACTCGGCGACAGATGCTGCTAATGCACACAGTGTGAGCCGAGCGTTTATGCTGATGGAACATTAGGCTTTTGACCTACAAGCATCTATTGATTAATGCCTTTAACAAATGTTTACAGCCGCAATGTTAAGGTTGAGGCTTGTGTGAGGCACGTGTCACGTTACAACACTCTATAGCCATTAGAAAAAGCTGTTTTACATTTAAGGAATAAGGTTGTTTGTGGTGAAACCTGTAATTAGTGAGAAGATGGATATTGATTTTCAATAAAGGGCTACTCATGATAAGCTTAGCACACAGAGTGGGAAAAGGGAAAATAGATAACAAGAAGGAAGTCCTCTCTGAGTGTGACTTTGATCACTCCTTAGGTTTGACAAACTATTATTAAATTGAGTAATTTAATTGAAATTACTACGAGGAACTTTCATTTTGGAGTTGATTTTGGCGACCCCTGTGGACAAAAGCGATATTGTTTACAGAATATTTTAGGTATAGAGCGGTGCTTCTCAAAAGCCGCGTTCACACTGCGGTACTTTTCCCACAAAGGTTCATGCGATGCGAACTCTTTAGTTCTCATGAACTAAGTACAGATCGCGTTCACACCAGAATAAGTCCCTGGGGGAGGATTAGGCAAATGAAGCCGCTGACGTCACTTCTTCTTCTTCTGCTTTGGGTTTACTGGCAGGCTGCAAACCACTTCACGGCGTATACTGCCGCCCAAAGTCCCCGGCCGGAAGTCCCCGGAGTTGGGGAAGGCTTCAGTAGAAGCTGCTGGGAGTCCCAGCAGCTTCTACTGAAGCCTTCCGAGTAAATCGCCAGAACGCCAACACCTCCTCATCTCCACCGCTCCCATGTTTTATGTTGTGTTGCCATAAGTTAGTCTCTCTGCGTTTCTGCGCTGGGCTAATGCTAATGCTAATAATGCTAATGCGAGGATAATAAAATGGCGGCTTCACAAAACTTTTTGGGAGTTTTACGGGGCGTGGTTTGCAATCCGCCCAGCCAATCAGACATATAGCTCTTTTCTCAAAAAAGAGCCCCTCGAAAGTCCCTGCTCTCTAGCAGGGACTTTCGAGGGGATTAAAAGGTTCGCATGAACTACTTTTAGTACCGGCTCTTTTTGGTGTGAACGCGAGCATGAACTATGTTCGCATGAACCTTTGTGGGAAAAGTACCGCAGTGTGAACGCGGCTATTGTGTGGTCCCGTGATCCCCCCCGTGATCGCCCCCTAGTGGTCCGCGGACCACTGGTGGCCCGTGATCGCCCCCTAGTGGTCCGTGAGTATATTGGTAAAATTTCACATTTGAAAAATAAATATATTTAAGTTTTCCGCACGGGAATATCCGCAATGGAGCGAGCTTAAGTGAAACTGGGATTTTGGATTTTTGTGGAGTTAAGTGGTCCTTGGTATGAAAAAGTTTGAGAAACACTGGTATAGAGGCATCAGTACTCCATTAAGAATGTTTTATTTACAGTTTATTGTCCTTTTAAGCCATTTTAACTTTATATAACATGTAAAAATGTTCCTTTGACAGGTCACTATACCTCAAGGGCGCTATCATGCAAGGATATCATTCAGGAGTGTAGTGTTTGAACAAAGTGTCAACAATGAAGGATACATTATTAATAGTAAGACAACAAGTGCTGTGCTTCAGTATGGATCCCGAATAACTCCTTCAGTCATTTGTTAAGTGCACCGACAGAAGCGAATCAACGCACTCTGCAGTCAGCACGATTTCCTTTCTCTTAGCAAGCTCGTCGATCCTCGGAAGACTTTAGCACTGTTGCTGAAGTGAAGGATTAGACTTCTGTGCCAACATTACCTCAGCTCCCCTGCTTTCACACACACACACACACACACACACACACACACACACACACTGGCTGTTTTTCTTTCTTCTGCATAGATGTGCATTTTGTTGACCTAGCCTATTTCTCTTCTGACTCCCGACGTCATGAAGATCTTTAAACATTGCACTAGATTTCAAGAATAGCTGCAGCCTTGAAGGATACACATTTACTGTGACCGCAGTCGGTGTATTTCCTCGGGGCTTTGTTCTCAAACTGCTTTATGGGATTCAGTGAGAAAGTAAGAAAACATAAGGAAAGGTTTATTGTTGTGTGTTTCATGGAGGCATCTTACAACCACTCTATTTGACTTGAACCCATTTCCACCTGCTCTTATAGGTACAATAAACCGTCTGATTGATTGGTTTCTGTCTCTTTTCTATTTCCTCCCACAGAAAGAGATCCAGGCCATGAGCCAGTGCCACCACCCCAACATTGTGTCTTACTACACCTCCTTCGTGGTGAAGGATGAGCTGTGGCTGGTCATGAAGCTGCTCGGAGGTAAGTGCATTTGTCTTTCTCACACTTCCCCTTGACTCCTGCCTATCAACCTCAATCTTTTTACACTTCCTGCAGCGCTGTATTCGGTCACAGTGTGTGAACGCTCGTCCTTAAAGTCATAATCAGAGGGTCCAGAGCTCTTGGCAGGCGTCCCCTCACGAGGACAGTAGGCAGCGCTGCTGCTAGTGATTGCAGGGATAGTGACAGCGCTGATCTTCATTGTGTCCCATGTGAGCTGCAGCTCTTTTCCGGCTTTAACTCGGTAGCTAATGACAGGGCAGAGGTAATAACAGCCCCGCAGGCAGACATGTGGCAGCGCGGCAATTAACTAGTGAGAGGAGCACGAAGTGGAGGCCACCACGGAGAGGAAGAGCGCACAATGCACCCGCTGTATTGTTTTGTTCGTTATGGAGTGTTTATGGCTCTGGGTGAGCCTTTTAAGAGTGTTTGAGGCTGTAAGACACTTTCAGCTCGAAGCGGAATGTGTCCTAAACAAAGCATTCGACAGGTTTGTGAGGTAGAGCGTCGTCTAACAATCGATGGTGTGATTCCCAGCTCCTAAAGTCAACATGTCGATGTATCCTTGGGCAAGATCCCCGAATAGTTCCCGATGGTGTGTGAATTAGTGTTGCACGGTGTACCGATGCTTGAAAGGTACCGCGATACCCTGCCGTTAAAAACATTACGATTCCTCCCCTCTCTCAAGCACGCTCTAAGTCCCTCCCCTCTCTCAAGCACGCTCTAAGTCCCTCCCCTCTCTCAAGCACGCTCTAAGTCCCTCCCCTCTCTCAAGCACGCTCTAAGTCCCTCCCCTCTCTCAAGCACGCTCCAAGTCCCTCCCCTCTCAAGCACGCTCCAAGTCCCTCCCCTCTCAAGCACGCTCTAAGTCCCTCCCCTCTCAAGCACGCTCTAAGTCCCTCCCCTCTCAAGCACGCTCTAAGTCCCTCCCCTCTCTCAAGCACGCTCTAAGTCCCTCCCCTCTCTCAAGCACGCTCCAAGTCCCTCCCCTCTCAAGCACGCTCTAAGTCCCTCCCTCTCTCAAGCACGCTCTAAGTCCCTCCCCTCTCAAGCACGCTCCAAGTCCCTCCCCTCTCAAGCACGCTCCAAGTCCCTCCCCTCTCTCAAGCACGCTCCAAGTCCCTCCCCTCTCAAGCACGCTCTAAGTCCCTCCCCTCTCTCAAGCACGCTCTAAGTCCCTCCCCTCTCAAGCGGGCGTTAAGTCCCTCCCCTCTCAAGCACGCTCTAAGTCCCTCCCCTCTCAAGCACGCTCTAAGTCCCTCCCTCTCTCAAGCACGCTCTAAGTCCCTCCCCTCTCAAGCACGCTCTAAGTCCCTCCCCTCTCAAGCACGCTCTAAGTCCCTCCCCTCTCTCAAGCACGCTCTAAGTCCCTCCCCTCTCAAGCACGCTCCAAGTCCCTCCCCTCTCAAGCACGCTCTAAGTCCCTCCCCTCTCTCAAGCACGCTCTAAGTCCCTCCCCTCTCTCAAGCACGCTCTAAGTCCCTCCCCTCTCTCAAGCACGCTCTAAGTCCCTCCCCTCTCAAGCACGCGTCTAAGTCCCTCCCCTCTCAAGCACGCTCTAAGTCCCTCCCCTCTCTCAAGCACGCTCTAAGTCCCTCCCCTCTCTCAAGCACGCTCTAAGTCCCTCCCTCCTCAAGCACGCTCTAAGTCCCTCCCCTCTCAAGCACGCTCTAAGTCCCTCCCTCTCAAGCACGCTCTAAGTCCCTCCCCTCTCAAGCACGCTCTAAGTCCCTCCCTCTCTCAAGCACGCTCTAAGTCCCTCCCTCTCTCAAGCACGCTCTAAGTCCCTCCCTCTCAAGCACGCTCTAAGTCCCTCCCTCTCAAGCACGCTCTAAGTCCCTTCCCTCTCAAGCACGCTCTAAGTCCCTCCCCTCTCAAGCACGCTCTAAGTCCCTCCCCTCTCAAGCGGGCGTTAAGTCCCTCCCCTCTCTCAAGCACGCTCTAAGTCCCTCCCCTCTCAAGCACGCTCTAGGTCCAACAACACTAGTGTGAATGTAAGTCTCCTTAGCAGGTTGCGTCTACACCTCTTTGGGTGAATCCCGACGTGTAAATGTAAGCTGAATCAGAATTCCTTTGCGAGTCCCGCAGCGGGGAAATGTACAGTGTTGCAACAGAAGGTAAAAAAAGGCCATCAATATAAAGACTTATATTGATGGGAACAGAGCCCGCCTTGCGACGCACGAGCAGCAGGAGCTGACACCACTTCAGACTGCCTCTCTCTCCTTCCCGTTAAACACGGGCCCTTGATGTGGAGTTTTATTGTGCAGAGTAATTAAATGATGGCCATGGCGACATCTGCCATGGAGACAGGCTTCAAATTAGGTTTATCGACCATCGCTCCACGGGGCAGAGCATACCGTCAGGCACCCTGTCTTTGTCCTCTGCTATCGGAACGCTGTTAACAGTTGATCTGACAAAGCTGTGGCATGTTTTGATACCCGCAGCGTTCGTATGTAAAGTGCTCTGACGGATCAGCATTCCTGCAGTACAGGTGTCTGTCCTTTGAGAGGAGAATGCTGTCGGACTACGTGAGCTCCGTTTATGCAGAATAATTGCATTGACATTTCTAAATAACTTCAACGTGTGTCTTGGCTGCCGCGATGCAACCCATACTGACGGCATGCTACATTTGCGAAAGTGTTTCTTAGCGGTCCGCTTTCGGTATGCCGCTGCTGGTTTACTGGCTTGTGGCACTTAGAGAAGGTATGTCACTCATGTTGCACTGGCAGATGCCTGGCAGCGTGATACTGAACCCCAGAGTGCACTGCAGCAGTTGCCAGGGCGTATGTGGGAAGATACTGGAGTGGCACAGCTTAATTAAGAACACAAATCACTTTATTGTTAAGTAAATAACGTTGTACGGAAAGATAACACAGTATGCATGAACATATTTACGTACATACATACATACATGTGCCACCTCATATTTAGCAGGACAGCAGATACAGAATAAAACATTTTAGACCGATGCATTTTGTCCGAAGCCTCGAGGATGTTCTGTATACTTCAAGTTTGACTTTTTCAGGCTTTTTCTATTCTCCATGCACCTTTTTGGAGTAGTGGAATAAGTTGTGCTGGAACCCCCCGTGGCATCTAGGAAAACAGTTCGTAAGCAAGCAGGAAAGTAAAATAGATACTCAATGACAGAAGTGGAAGTATGACTGCATCTCGACTACCACTGAGAGTCCTTCCTTCATCTTTGACACTGCTGTACCCTTGAACCTAGGGCTGCTCAATTAATCGCAATTACGATTATGGCTTGCAACGATTATGAAAACAACGCCATCGAAATTATTTTTTTATTGGTTTTTCAGTTGAATTATACTTAAAGAAATCAACTGTCAAAAACATAGTGTTCCAATAAATTGATGTTTTCAAAGTAAATGGATAATCGTTTTTAATAGTCAATTATTGACCCAAATAATCGAGATTATGATTTTTGCCATAATCAAGCAGCCCTTCTTGAACCCCCTTTTACAAATAGGAAGTTAAAGGGAAAGCCTCTTAGATACAAGTCTCATTTGTGAACTTGTGTATCTTTGTAAAACCGAATCAATGCCAAGACCTTTAGAGTTTTGTGCTGTAGGTAGGTGCACTGCTTTTCAAGAAATTCCTGTTCCGATTGTGACATGAGAACAACTGTTTCATTAGAGCGAGGCATAGCATGGCACTGACTGAATACTCTCCGACAGGCAGCCTCTGCTCCCCACAGAGACAGAATATGAGTCCGCCAAAGCAAGCCAGTGTAATGTGTCCCCTCTCTGGCTGACTTCACTGCCGCCCGGCTCAATTAAAGAGCACGCCATTCAAGGCATTATTGACTGTTTCAATTTAGCGTTTGAAAGGACTTGGTGGAGTTTGGAGCCAGTGGATCTGTCACGTCATGATGTCACCTTATAGAGAGGCGGAGTCCCTCCCTTTCCTCCATGGGACCTTATTGCAGAAAAAGTGTGTATTGAAGTCAATGGAGAGAGAAAGATTATCTTTCCATCCCGTTTGAATTGTGCCACGAGTTACACTTATGGTGTTTGTCAATTTTAAAAGACAATTTTTTTTGCAAGAACGAGGCGGAAAGTATTAAAAGAGGTGAAAATCACTCCAAGTCTGGGCGCGTTGAGAGCTGTACAAGAGGAGTGAGTCGGTTCCGTGAGAGCCAGCATGCGGGTCCGGGACTCTGGGAGTTGTAGTCTTTCTAGTTGCGTATTTTTCATAGTGTTATATTTCAACAGTTTTACGACAAACTGTGACTTTTTTTACATGGAAATGATTTGTTAAGATTGACAAACATCACGTGTGTAATTCGTGGCACAATTCAAACGGGATCGAAAGATAAGTTTTCTCTCTCCATTGACTTCAATACATACTTTTTCAGAAATAAGGTCCCATGGGTAGGAAGTAGATGGGCGGGACTTCGCCTCTCTATGCTGATGCCAGGAGGCTGACAAAGAGCTGTGATTGGGACTCAAATACTTCCGTTTGGTTTCTTAGAAATCAGTTTTCTCGGGGCATTTTTAGTCTTTTATTCCTCTCTTCTATGCCTTCCACCTATGCCTCTCCCATGCCTCACCCTCCCACTCCCCTTTCCAGCTTCTGCTTGGCATTCCTCATCGGCCTGGCGCCAACTTTGATCTCCCTCGTCTGCTTTCGCCTCCTCCCTCCTTCCTCACCCCCTTTTTTTTACTCTCTCATCCTCTCCCTCGGTCTCAAAGCTCCGGCTCCGACCAGGAGAACGGAAAAGACTAAGTGGGATTTCTCTGGATGAAGTGAGAGTTAAACGGAATGGCTTTACACCTTCACAGTTTGGGTTAGAAATCCAGACAGAGACGGAGGATTTGATTTAATCCAGCTTGAAACCGAACTGAGGCTTTTCCCTAAGTTTTTATTCTCTCCTCTTTCAAGACTTCCTTTATCCCCTGTGGTTCGTATAACTGTTCCTCTTACGGGTTTGGGTAGGCAGCATACAAACCAGGCCAACAGGTGTCATTTATCTTTTTCCCATGCATAATAAACCTTTGGGTTGTGGCGCTGTCGGCGCGTTGGAGCCACCTAATGGAGCCACCTAATGGAGCGTGGAGAATTCAATCAGATGGCTTTGAAAGAGGCTGACATTTAATGATCCTCCAAAGCCTGAACCACGCTGTGCGTGCACTTAGAAACCTTTTCTCCAATCGGTGCCAACAGCTATTTAAGTTTGTTTGGTACCTCGCCTGCCAGCTTGCACCTTGTGGGGTTTCTGCTCTTTCCATGGAAGCAAAGTCAAAGCTGAGCTGTTTCACTATCATCACGTGAATACAGCTTTAGGGTAGGGCTGCTCGATTATGGCAAAAACCATAATCTCGATTATTTGGGTCAATAATTGTAAATGCGATTATTAAATGGGATTAATTCATTGACTTTGAAAACATCCATTTATTGAAAGATGTGAACAGTATGTTTTTAACAGTTGATTACCCTGAACTTTACATATAACTCAATGAGAAAAAAAAGAAAGAAAAGTATTTAAAATAATAATAATACAAAAATAATCGTTTTATTTCGATTACGTTGTTTTCGTAATCGTTGCGAGCCATAATCGTAATCGCGATTTGAAATATGATTAATTGAGCAGCCCTACTTTAGGGTAAGGCGTTAGGGTCTGTTCCTATTTAATACCTACATGTGTTCTTTAGTACGAGTACCCAAAAGTCCCATTCTTCAGTGCTTCACCCTCAAAATGTACAACACTTCTTAATTTCTAAGAACAGTTTGTAATTTCTAATATCATGGCAGGTGTGTTGTAACATTGTAACACACACACCTGTACTTACTGCCTCCAGCCTGTCAGTCTGTAACCAGGGCAGAGGGAACGGTGACACCTTTGCATTCGTTGTTCCAAAGCAACCAAACTAATGATCACTTTCGGCTTCGACATTTGTCCCCCGTTGGTTTAAGTTAGTCAGTAACCAGCCGTACTATCCGCAGAGACATTATTTAATCGTCTCAACTAATTCTAGCAATTCCCAATGTGTCTTTTATCTCTTTTTCAATAAACAGAGTTGCAGTCGAGTAAGCAGCGATGGGTTCCTGCACATTAGCTTAATCGTCTCTCGTGTATTCAAACCTTTAATTTGTTGCCTCATTAGGACTACATCTCCCCCTTCGCTCTCTTCACTAACCCTCCTTCCCTCAGCACCCTCTCCATTGTCCCCTCCTCTCCTCCTCCCTCGCGCCATTTCCCAAAACGCGATGAGAATCAGTCCGAGTGCAGAAGCTTTGAGAGAGGAGAGAAAAGGTCTAGCTTTCCTCAAAGAGCCGTCGCGTCACACACGTTCTCTATCTCTGCGCTCAGACACACTGCCTTTCCAAATCCGTCCTCTCTTTGAAAGGGTTGCACCGTCACTGCTAACGAACCCGATGAACCCACCGTCTCTCCCCCCTCCTCTCTCGCTCTGCCTCCGTCTCACTCTCTGCCATAACGCCGTCTACTCTCAGGTGGCTCGTCTCTCCCTCAGCCTGGCACCGACGCTGAAACGCAATCAATTCTGTGTGTGTGTGTGTGTGTGTGTGTGTGTGTGTGGTGTGTGTGTGTGTGTGTGTGTGGTGTGTGTGTGTGTGTGTGTGTGTGTGGTGTGTGTGTGTGTGTGTGTGTGTGTGTGTGTGTGTGTGTGTGATGTGTGTGTGTGTGTGTGTGTGTGGTGTGTGTGTGTGTGTGTGTGTGTGTGTGTGTGTGTGTGTGTGTGTGTGTGGTGTGTGTGTGTGTGTGTGTGTGTGTGTGTGTGTGTGTGTGTGTGTGTGTGTGTGTGTGTGTGATCTTTTCACTGCCCTGCTTTTGTCCCAATTTTCTAATGTAAATAAGGAAGCATATTTGTCAGTTACGTGAAGGCGTTTGTCTGAAATAAGAACTCGAGATGGAGAGATTTTCACGTTCAGTTCTACGACATGAAATACAACAGTAAATACCCCACTCTTGAATATCCACAGCTTCTATGATATATATATAACCGCAGCTTTTTGTTTACAGCATCACGCCTGTTATTTCTGCCGAAGCTGCGTTATACGTGGAGATTATCCTGCTTAAAAAGCACGTTAAATAAGATTCACGTACGATGTGGAGAACTCAGTCAGGCTGTAATGATGCTGTCGACATGACTCTGACGGCAGCCATGCTAATTTTAACTGGGTAAATATTCTGACTTCCAGCTGTGCGCTCGATGGAGAACCTGAAAGAAAAATCCTAATTTAGAGTCAATGGCCCGAACAAAATGTCCCCTAATGACATCCTAAATTCAGGGCTCGTCACTAACACTTAGACGGCTGATTTTCTAGACACTTTTAATATCATGCAAAGCACAACATGTATACGTTGTTACTCTAAGGAATGTAAGTTGTGATTTCTCTTCCTGCCCTCGCCACATTGAAAGGTCCTGCTGATAGTTATGGTTGAAGGATTTTGTCTTAGCCGCTAAATCGTTTTTCCCTTCAGTAAAATCCGTCTAACTGGAGCTGGAGAAAGGGCCTTTGTGTACCCACAATCTAATTGACCCAAACCATGTGAGATTAAACATGAATCATCTGAATGTCCAGCAGGAAGCTTGTGTTTTCATAAATAAGCTTTATTTTAGAGTAGGCTTAGAACGAAAGAAGCTAGCCTGAGGCGGCTTCTCATTGATGCTCATCACATGAGACCAGAAGCATCATCTACCCGCCTGTTCCCGGACGGTTAGAGGTCCCCTGTTCTACTGTCTCATCAATATATCACAGGTCTCAGATAAATACAGAACTGTCTCTGATTGGCTGAAACACCAAACAGATCATTGCAGCATTACCCAGAATCCCCTCTGTTTCAGCCCTGTTTCCAAAGTGCTGATTCTCTGTCTGTTACTTCAGATGAAAGCAAGGAGCCCCTCCCCACGCCCCTCTGAGAGACATTTGGTTACAAAGAACTCAATGGAGCTCTAGAGGAGATTCAGGTGATAAGGGGGGGGGGTTACCTCGGTTGCTGATTGGCTAATGGTTACACATCGTGATGACATCATAAAGTGGCCAAAATCTGATCATCTCATTTTCAGACAGGTTTTTATAGAAATGGATCAAAAAGAGAGAGAATCTTTGTTCCTGAGACTTTCAGAGTCTCTTTCCACAGAGGGGACACATGTTGATGTAGAAGAGACATGGAGAAGAGGGGACACGTGTTGATGTAGAAGAGACATGGAGAAGAGGGGACACGTGTTGATGTAGAAGAGACATGAAGAAGAGAAGACACATGTTGATGTAGAAGAGACATGAAGAAGAGGGGACACATGTTGATGTAGAAGAGACATGGAGAAGAGGGGACACATGTTGATGTAGAAGAGACATGAAGAAGAGGGGACACATGTTGATGTAGAAGAGACATGAAGAAGAGGGGACACATGTTGATGTAGAAGAGACATGGAGAAGAGGGGACACATGTTGATGTAGAAGAGACATGAAGAAGAGAGGACACATGTTGATGTAGAAGAGACATGAAGAAGAGGGGACACATGTTGATGTAGAAGAGACATGGAGAAGAGGGGACACGTGTTGATGTAGAAGAGACATGAAGAAGAGAAGACACATGTTGATGTAGAAGAGACATGAAGAAGAGGGGACACATGTTGATGTAGAAGAGACATGGAGAAGAGGGGACACATGTTGATGAAGAAGAGAACATGATGAAGAAGAGGGGACACATGTTGATGAGAGAAGAAGAGGGACACATGTTGATGTAGAAGAGACATGAAGAAGAGGGGACACATGTTGATGTAGAAGAGACATGAAGAAGAGGGGACACATGTTGATGTAGAAGAGACATGAAGAAGAGGGGACACATGTTGATGTAGAAGAGACATGAAGAAGAGGGGACACATGGTGATGTAGAAGAGACATGAAGAAGAGGGGACACATGTTGATGTAGAAGAGACATGAAGAAGAGGGGACACATGTTGATGTAGAAGAGACATGAAGAAGAGGGGACACATGTTGATGTAGAAGAGACATGAAGAAGAGGGGACACATGTTGATGTAGAAGAGACATGAAGAAGAGGGGACACATGTTGATGTAGAAGAGACATGAAGAAGAGGGGACACATGTTGATGAGAAGAGACATGAAGAAGAGGGACACATGTTGATGAAGAAGAGGGACACATGTTGATGTAGAAGAGACATGAAGAAGAGGGGACACATGTTGATGTAGAAGAGACATGAAGAAGAGGGGACACATGTTGATGTAGAAGAGACATGAAGAAGAGGGGACACATGTTGATGTAGAAGAGACATGGAGAAGAGGGGACACATGTTGATGTAGAAGAGACATGGAGAAGAGGGGACACATGTTGATGAGAAGAAGAAGAGGGACACATGTTGATGTAGAAGAGACATGAAGAAGAGGGGACACATGTTGATGTAGAAGAGACATGAAGAAGAGGGGACACATGTTGATGTAGAAGAGACATGAAGAAGAGGGGACACATGTTGATGTAGAAGAGACATGAAGAAGAGGGGACACATGTTGATGTAGAAGAGACATGAAGAAGAGGGGACACATGTTGATGAAGAAGAGGGGACACATGTTGATGAGAAGAGGGGACACATGTTGATGAGAAGAGAGGACACATGTTGATGTAGAAGAGACATGAAGAAGAGGGGACACATGTTGATGAAGAATAGACATGAAAAAGAGGGGACACATGTTGATGTAGTAGAGACATGAAGAAGAGGGGACACATGTTGATGTAGAAGAGACATGAAGAAGAGGGGACACATGTGATGTAGAAGAGACATGAAGAAGAGGGGACACATGTTGATGTAGAAGAGACATGAAGAAGAGGGGACACATGTTGATGTAGAAGAGACATGAAGAAGAGGGGACACATGTTGATGTAGAAGAGACATGAAAGAAGAGGGGACACATGTTGATGAGGAAGAGACATGAAGAAGAGTGGACACATGTTGATGTAGAAGAGACATGAAGAAGAGGGGACACATGTTGATGTAGAAGAGACATGAAGAAGAGTGGACACATGTTGATGAAGAAGAGGGGACACATGTTGATGAGGAAGAGACATGAAGAAGAGGGGACACATGTTGATGTAGAAGAGACATGAAGAAGAGGGGACACATGTTGATGAAGAAGAGACATGAAGAAGAGGGGACACATGTTGATGTAGAAGAGACATGGAGAAGAGGGGACACATGTTGATGTAGAAGAGACATGGAGAAGAGGGGACACATGTTGATGAAGAAGAGGGGACACATGTTGATGTAGAAGAGACATGAAGAAGAGGGGACACATGTTGATGAGGAAGAGACATGAAGAAGAGGGGACACATGTTGATGTAGAAGAGACATGAAGAAGAGGGGACACATGTTGATGAGAAGAGACATGAAGAAGAGTGGGACACATGTTGATGTAGAAGAGACATGAAGAAGAGGGGACACATGTTGATGAGGAAGAGACATGAAGAAGAGGGGACACATGTTGATGAAGAAGAGACATGAAGAAGAGGGGACACATGTTGATGTAGAAGAGACATGAAGAAGAGGGGACACATGTTGATGTAGAAGAGACATGAAGAAGAGTGGGACACATGTTGATGTAGAAGAGACATGAAGAAGAGGGGACACATGTTGATGTAGAAGAGACATGGAGAAGAGGGGACACATGTTGATGTAGAAGAGACATGGAGAAGAGGGGACACATGTTGATGAAGAAGAGGGGGACACATGTTGATGTAGAAGAGACATGAAGAAGAGGGGACACATGTTGATGAGAAGAGACATGAAGAAGAGGGGACACATGTTGATGTAGAAGAGACATGAAGAAGAGGGGACACATGTTGATGTAGAAGAGACATGAAGAAGAGTGGACACATGTTGATGTAGAAGAGACATGAAGAAGAGGGGACACATGTTGATGAGAAGAGACATGAAGAAGAGGGGACACATGTTGATGAGAAGAGACATGAAGAAGAGGGGACACATGTTGATGTAGAAGAGACATGAAGAAGAGTGGGACACATGTTGATGTAGAAGAGACATGAAGAAGAGGGGACACATGTTGATGAAGAAGAGACATGAAGAAGAGGGGACACATGTTGATGTAGAAGAGACATGGAGAAGAGGGGACACATGTTGATGTAGAAGAGACATGGAGAAGAGGGGACACATGTTGATGAAGAAGAGGGGACACATGTTGATGTAGAAGAGACATGAAGAAGAGGGGACACATGTTGATGTAGAAGAGACATGAAGAAGAGGGGACACATGTTGATGTAGAAGAGACATGAAGAAGAGGGGACACATGTTGATGTAGAAGAGACATGGAGAAGAGGGGACACATGTTGATGTAGAAGAGACATGGAGAAGAGGGGACACATGTTGATGTAGAAGAGGGGACACATGTTGATGTAGAAGAGACATGGAGAAGAGGGGACACATGTTGATGTAGAAGAGACATGAGGAAGTGGATTCTGCATAATGGGTGACCTTTAAAGAAACACGGTTATTTATTTTATGAATCGCTCTCTTGTGGTTATTCTCCAGGCTCCGTTCTGGACGTGATAAAGCACATCATCTCGCGGGGCGAACACAAGTCGGGCGTCCTGGACGAGGCCAGCATCGCCACGGTGCTGAAGGAGGTTCTGGAGGGTCTGGAGTACCTGCACAAGAACGGGCAGGTCCACAGGTAACGAAACACACAGATCCACAGGTAACAAAACACACGACCCGCACGTTGCCACGGTAATAAAAACCAACACAGGACTTTCTGTTGACGCTAAACTAAAGCAGAGGCTGTGCCAGACCTCACCTTGGGGTTTGATGGAGCTGAAACGGTCTCTTCTCTGGTGAGCCACTTAAAAACGTCGTAATAATAATATTGTGGCTCCCACCTCGACTATATGGGACGAGAGGAATCTGTTTTTTTATTTGCGTTTGTGTTGCTTTGCTTCTCAAGCACAGAGGCTGATTTTCTGGCAAAACCATAGTTTGATGTTTTCTGTATACAGATTTCCTTTTATTATTACCGTGTAAACATTTAAACATGTTATTAAACCACTAATGCAAACTCTCATGGTGCTCGTAGTTGTACTTTTTACCATAACTGGGTGGGATTTTCACGGCGGCCATGGCCGTCGTAGCCCCTCGGTCTCGCCGTTATGCCGCACGAATAAGCCATGGCCTGTGGGCCCCTCACACTGTTAACATCTCGAAGTTGCTTTCAAAGCGTCAGAACTGCATTATGCTGCGTTCACAACGGACGCGATGCGAATATTCTCATCGCTCTAACCGCTGGAGTTTCACCGCGGCTGTCAGCTGTCATTCAAACAGGACGCGCTGGAGAGGGGGCGGGGCTTATATCCATGTAAATACTGTGGTGGAAACCAACGACAAAATTAAGCTATTTTACCGTGATTTAATTGTAATACACGTTTCAAAATGATGCCGAAGTAACAAAATACTGATAACGGTTAGTAAAAACCATGCTTTGACAAGTGTGCAGACAAGAAGGCGGGAGAAAAACCTTTTAAAATGCGTGTTTTCTGAATGGAGATCAGAACGTTGTAGCTGCTCCGTCCAAACTCACAACAAGGAGTTGATTAAGAGACTCTCGTACACACACACACACTGCTTGTTGCTTGTTCATACAGTTGAATGTTGGAGCTTCACGGTGCTCTGCTGAATGATGTATGTGCAGAGTTGGACCCTTGAAGGCTGTTTCTTCTGAAATGGAATATATTTGTTACATATTAATAGAATTTTAGATTTGATTTCGGAGTGTGTGTGTGGGGGGGGGTCGCAACTTCCAATAGGAGTCATTTGGGGGGGCTCTTGGGAAAAAAGGTTGGGAACCCGTTCTATAGATAGTATAAGTAGGGACGTATGGAATTACACTGTTTCAATTACTGTGTTAATTAAACGGATAATACCTCCGCTGCAGCTTTACAGTATCACGTTCAGCTTAATGTGACGGGGTCAGAGTCAAACCTGCCGTCTGATCCCTGCCCCGTGGAAAGAGACATTAATAGAAAAATAATGTATCACTTCTGCTCTGAGGAGTGACGTGTGAAAGAGGTATTCCCTCTGCATTGAGAATCGTTGACATCGGTGTCTGCTAATGTAGATATGGATGTGTAATCTGGATCATATGGGGAGGGGGTGATTGTGATTTGATTTTCTGATGTGTAAAACAATAATACAAAAATGTAAGCAGTGTCAAATTAATATACAAAATATTACTGATTCTAAATGATATATAAACAAATAATCTACTTACTCACACATCCGAAAAGGGGTGGGAAGAAGATTACACTTATTTAATTCCACCCCTTCGCCCAAAACTCAATTCTTAACATATATATATATTTGTTTTCTTCTTTTCTTAAAGAAATACATTTGTTATTGAGAAACAAAAACTTGTATCTTGTTAAAAGCATGTCCTTATACCTGTTTTTAAACCGTTTTACGTTAGGACATCCCTTGGTGAGACTTAACGGGGGGGGAGAAAGTCACATGACTGCTCCATCCCGCAGAAAAGCAATTAGAGCCTCGCAGCCGAACTGTAGCCTCGACCGGAGACATTTACCACCCGAGAGAGAAGTGCTCCACCTCCACATTCACAGAGACACGTGTCCTCTAAGCAGAGAGGGCAACACATCCTTTCCTCAAGTAGAAGTACAGATACTCGTGTTTCAAAATACTCTGGTGAAAGTAGAAGTACTGACTAAACTTCTTTACTCAAGTCAAAGTAACGAGGCTTAAGTGTACTTCAGTAAAAAGCACCCATAGCTAGCAGCTGCTTTAAAGAGTACCTGACCTCCCTTTATATCAATAGAACAATAATGTCATTGTTAGCTAATGAATGTTTCCATGGTGACCAACGGCAACATGACAACGTTTCCATTGGTCCCTCTTCTTTAGAGAAGACCAGGAAGTGATGGATACACGGATCGTGTTCCAACCAATAGGCACGCAGTGACTCTACAGAATAATGATCACGCACCAACACACATTCAGACTAAAGGAACCAGCTGTTTGGGAAATGAGAGAAGTAGAAAGTACAAGTATTTGAGTTCAACATGAGAGAAGTAGAAAGTACAGGTATTTGAGTTCAACGTGAGAGAAATAGAAAGTACAGGTATTTGAGTTCAATATGTAAGAAGTAGAAAGTACAGGTATTTGAGTTCAACATGTAAGAAGTAGAAAGTACAGGTATTTGAGTTCAACATGTAAGAAGTAGAAAGTACAGGTATTTGAGTTCAACATGTAAGAAGTAGAAAATACAGGTATTTGAGTTCAACATGTAAGAAGTAGAAAGTACAGGTATTTGTGTTCAACATGTAAGAAGTAGAAAGTACAGGTATTTGAGTTCAACCTGTAAGAAGTAGAAAGTACAGGTATTTGTGTTCAACATGTAAGAAGTAGAAAGTACAGGTATTTGTGTTCAACATGTAAGAAGTAGAAAGTACAGGTATTTGTGTTCAACATGTAAGAAGTAGAAAGTACAGGTATTTGAGTTCAACATGTTAGAAGTAGAAAGTACAGGTATTTGGGTTCAACATGTAAGAAGTAGAAAGTACAGGTATTTGGGTTCAACATGTAAGAAGTAGAAAGTACAGGTATTTGGGTTCAACATGTAAGAAGTAGAAAGTACAGGTATTTGAGTTCAACATGTAAGAAGTAGAAAGTACAGGTATTTGTGTTCAACATGTAAGAAGTAGAAAGTACAGGTATTTGAGTTCAACATGTTAGAAGTAGAAAGTACAGGTATTTGGGTTCAACATGTAAGAAGTAGAAAGTACAGGTATTTGTGTTCAACATGTAAGAAGTAGAAAGTACAGGTATTTGTGTTCAACATGTAAGAAGTAGAAAGTACAGGTATTTGTGTTCAACATGTAAGAAGTAGAAAGTACAGGTATTTGAGTTCAACATGTTAGAAGTAGAAAGTACAGGTATTTGAGTTCAACATGTAAGAAGTAGAAAGTACAGGTATTTGGGTTCAACATGTAAGAAGTAGAAAGTACAGGTATTTGGGTTCAACATGTAAGAAGTAGAAGGTACAGGTATTTATGTTCAAAATGTAAGAAGTAGAAAGTACAGGTATTTGAGTTCAACATGTAAGAAGTAGAAAGTACAGGTATTTGAGTTCAACATGTAAGAAGTAGAAAGTACAGGTATTTGGGTTCAACATGTAAGAAGTAGAAAGTACAGGTATTTGGGTTCAACATGTAAGAAGTAGAAGGTACAGGTATTTATGTTCAAAATGTAAGAAGTAGAAAGTACAGGTATTTGAGTTCAACATGTAAGAAGTAGAAAGTACAGGTATTTGGGTTCAACATGTAAGAAGTAGAAAGTACAGGTATTTGAGTTCAACATGTAAGAAGTAAGTGATGTGTGTCTGCTATGGGAAAACCAAAATGTTGCGTAAATCGAACTACAATGAAAACGGTAATCATGGCTGATACTTAGAGACTTGTCGGTCATTTTGCTCCGTAAGAATCCTCCTGAGCAACCTAGATTTCGCCAGACGAATCAGAGGAAATCCGTGTGAAGATTGAATGATTGTTCCCCTCTTTTGTGTGGAGCTTTAAGCCGGTCTCACCTCTTAACCTCCCGCCTTCTGGAGCTATGGGAGGCAGATTACTGGATGGGAGCTTCAGTAATAATCAGCTAATGGCTGCGGTTACGTCGCCTCTGGGAGATCCTTTGGTGGAGAACTGACGAAACAAGATCTACAATTGATCTGATGAGATGAAACTCAGCAGAAAGGAGAAAGCAATCAAAGCAGAGACGCTAAGGGAGGTTGTTTTTGAGGAACGGGAGGTGTTTCCGTGTGTATAGGAGACCCTTTGGGTGTCTCGTAAAGCCTCTTTTCACCAGGACGTGATGTCACACGAGGTGCCGGAGCTGCCAGATGAGGAGCATCAATCTTCCTGACACTTTCATACCGCTCTTTTCCCACCTGGCTACCATTTCAGCAGATCGTAAATATGTGGAGGCCAGTGCTGTCCAAAGTGCTTCACATAGACGTTTCACAGGAAATTGATATCACGCAGAATACCAGTAAAATACATCAAAACAAACTACAAATATCATGGAGTAGACGTATATAAAAAATACATTTAGATTAAACGATTAAATTGTACATTAAAGTAGATTTATTCAAGTACTGTACTTAAGTACAATCTTGAGGGTTTTTATTTGAGTATTTCAATTTCATACTTCTACTCCTCTACAATTCAGAGGTAAACTGTGTACTTCTACTCCCCTACATGTATTTAATACCTTTAGTTACTTCACAGATGTGGATGAATGATGTGAAATATAATCGGCTCTTAAATCAGACTTTAGTTCCACCTGGAGTAAATCCACCAGCTACCCTGCAGTCTACAAAGTACTTCAGACTAGCTGCACCTCCACCAGCTACCCTGCAGTCTACAAAGTACTTCAGACTAGCTGCACCTCCACCAGCTACCCTGCAGTCTACAAAGTACTTCAGACTAGCTGCACCTCCACCAGCTCTGAGAACACTTTCATGATCAATCATTATAAAACATATCATATATATTATTCTGAAATGGACCAATCTGCACAACGACTACTTTCACTGTCTTTACTATATTTAGATGAGAATACTTTTCTACTTTCACTCGAGGAACATTTTGAATGCAGGACTTTTACTGGAACAGAGTATTCCTACACTCTGGTACTTCTACTTTTACTCAAGTACAAGATCTGAGTACTTCTACTTTTACTCAAGTACAAGATCTGAGTACTTCTACTTTTACTCAAGTACAAGATCTGAGTACTTCTACCTTTACTCAAGTACAAGATCTGGGTACTTCTACTTTTACTCAAGTACAAGATCTGAGTACTTCTACTTTTACTCAAGAACAAGATCTGAGTACTTCTACTTTTACTCAAGAACAAGATCTGAGTACTTCTACTTTTACTCAAGAACAAGATCTGAGTACTTCTATTTTAACTTAGGATCTATAGAGATGTCATTCAGCAGAGGTGGGAGAAGTACTCAGATCTTAAGTAAAAGTAGAAGTACTTAGATGTTGTACTTGAGTAAAAGTAGAAGTACTCAGATCTTGTACTTCTCCCACCTCTGCTGAATTACGTCTCTATGGGAGTTAAACTGCAGTTTCCTCTCAACTACAGTATTTCTGTGATCTTGCATTGTGCCTCCACCTCCTCCTCCTCCTTCACCTCCTCTTCCTTCTCCTCTTCCTCCTCCTCCTCTTCCTCCTCCTCCTCTTCCTCCACCACCTCCTCCTCCTCCTCTTCCTCCACCACCTCCTCCTCTTCCTCCTCCTCTTCCTCTCCATTGAATGTTAATGACTGTCTGCAGCCTTTTCCCTCGGAGCATCACAATCTGCTGCAGTGAACCAAAGCCTTCGTGCTTTTTGAATGAATGCCGAAGGTCCTCGGATCCCCTCGACCTCTCTTTGTGAGCGATGCCACGCTGTGGGTTCAGTGTCAAATCCACATTCAAGCCATAAGATACGGTTTCTCATTGTAAACGATGTCATTGGTGAATTTAAAGCTCATTAGTATAGAGATGTATCTTAGTGGTGAGTAATGGTCCTAGTTCATGTTTCTTCAACCAGTCAACTTTCTGACATGTTTCCAGAAGCATCCTCAGCTATCGCTCACGCCAAATGTTAGAAGAAATATGATAAAGTATCGTTGGCGTGGCCTGAGCTGAACCCATTGAAATGCAGCTCATCATTTAGATAGATCTTTAATTAATTTAATTCTTTGCTAACCGCTGACTCACAGGAAGCCGTGACTGGGACCCACTGAGAGAGGACCTTTCAGCCTCAGGCGGTCCTCCTCTGTGCAACCCTTAAAAAGCAACTTTTCAAATGACCAGGCGTAAATCACCCACACTGACGCTCAAGGTGGAGGACAAGCGCGTTCTCCTTCTTTCTAAGCTCCAAGCCGTGAGAGGCGGAAACCGGAACACACGGGCCGTTTCTCGATGTCGAGTAAAGCTGCTCCAGAGCCACTATTTCAAGCACACTACGTCATCGAGTGGCGCCGAATCACTGTTTAAACGCCCAGCATACATGTGCTACCAAGCAAGCCTCCTCGACATTGAGGAACGGCCGCTGTGACCTGAAAGCACCTAGCTGCGGTGTCAGGACGGTACAAAGACTTTCCAAGCCACGAGCAAAAGCCGCCATCCCCTTCCGCTGAATCATCCCTCGATACATCACTCAACTCGTCTTGATCTTATCAAAGTTTGGAGACATGTCGAACACAGACACTCTTTCTCCCTGAAAACACGTCAGTCTGAATAGTGGTATCATCCCAGCAGATATTTGCCCTCCACTGGGAATCCGCATGCTTTGCTTCTTTCAGCCGAAGGTCCTAATATGTCCCGTCTGCTGCATTCCTCCTGCGAGGCTCACCGTGTGCCACTCCCCGTCACTGAGATCTGCTGCGACACTCCTCGCAAATAATCTCACGATCAAACTCCTGAACCCTAACCTTGCGAACTCTTAAAGAAGCCCTGTTGTGCTTGTCTCCATTTCCTGTAGTGTGTTATATCGGTTTGTCGTGCATGTCTGAAAAGGCTCAGATCCCTGTGTGTTAAACTACAGACGCCACCTTGTCTCCCTTTTTGCTTCCAAACCTCATCAAGTCATTACAACATCGGGATCCTTGGGTTGTTACAGCATGCTTCAGCAGTATTACTGTCTGAGAACAAGAATATCTCCAAACCACAATTGCCTCTGCAGCATTTAACCCCCCGGTGTATCTGCTATAAGTCATAGGGATTAAATCATGCACCAGATAAAGTGGGGCTTTGTTTCTGGGAAGCTGAGTCATCTCCAAAGCATACTCCAACGACACATCTATTTTTACTTTCATTGAGAGCCATTTGTTGGAAATATCCCACAGCATGTGTCAATCTGACATGACTCTACCGCCCCCACCTGGCAGCAGGAGGAACTGCATCTCTCCTTGTCAGTCCAGTTTTAAGAGGTGATTCTGTTTCAGTGCTCCGGGGGTTGTGTGTCGACTCCCTCCTCCCATTATTCTCTTTTAAAAAGCTCTTCCTGAAAAGCCTGGATATCGTCTGCGACACCGCTGCCATCCTCGCCTTTTTATCCCCTCGTCTTTCACTTGACCCTTTCCACTTTCATCACTGAGAGTCTGTCACTATGACAACAGTGTCTTGCTGGTGTGGAGGCAGACAGACCCCAACACATGAAGTACAGACTGTCTTACGGTTGCTAATACATCTAAAGTAAGAGTAGCGGAAAGATGAATCCTATTTCCTGTGTGGAGAAGTAGAAAATACAATACAGCTTTATTTATAAAGTACAGTCAAACAAAACATACAGGCTCGGCTCACACACCATAAACAAGTACAAGTCAAAACCAGACCATTTAAAAGCAATAATCTACAAGATGTCAATACGCTAAGGAGGAGAAGAGGTGGGTCTTCAGAATGGATTTAAACATCTCTAAAAAGTAAAGGCAATATACTAAGGTAGCGTAAACTCAGGTAATATTTCAAATAACTTGTCCTTTTTTTAATGTTTGAATTCTTGTCTTTCACAGAGATGTTAAGGCTGGAAACATTCTCCTCGGAGACGACGGTTCAGTGCAAATTGCAGGTATTTACCCGCCGACACCAACCTAGATTTAACATGTCTGTTTTTGTTTGTTTGCAGCCTCTATGAAACTGCCAAGTGCCCATGGTGTATGTAAGCCTAGGAAGCCGGAGGAAAGCCAACCCTTACTGACTTCCTGCTTCAGGTCCTTTCTCATGAATACTCCGTTTCCCTTCTTCAGATTTTGGCGTCAGTGCCTTTCTAGCAACAGGTGGTGACATGACGAGGAATAAAGTGCGCAAGACGTTTGTGGGAACGCCGTGCTGGATGGCCCCCGAGGTCATGGAGCAGGTTGGTGCCAAGTTACAATGAACACAAAACTCTTATCAAAGAAAATCTATTTAAATTGGTCTTCAATGTCTTTACTGACACGATTGAAGGCCTATAGTTTATCATCTCTCGTTTGTAAGCCTGTTATAAAGGACAGTATTTTGTACTTTAAATCCGACGTCGTCTACTTTTTTTGTGTCCCTCGTTTCAATATGAGATAAAGATTATGTTTCTTTTTCCACAGGTGAGGGGTTACGACTTCAAAGCAGATATCTGGAGTTTTGGGATCACCGCCATCGAGCTTGCCACGGGGGCCGCGCCTTATCACAAATACCCTCCGATGAAGGTGAGGACACTGTGGAGCTTTCCTACTCAAACGGAACACATGCCATCTTTGACTTCCTGTAAGCGCAGCTCACGAGGTCGGTGACATCTGAGTAATGCCGTGTCTCCAGGTCTTGATGCTGACGCTGCAGAACGACCCCCCCGCTCTGGAGACCGGCGTCACGGACAAAGAGATGGTGAAGAAATACGGCAAGTCCTTCAGGAAGATGATCTCCATGTGTCTACAGAAGGACCCGGAGAAAAGGTGTGGATCGTCTTCACCTCTCAACGTCTACTTTAGTGTCCATCTTTCAGTGTGTGTGTACAGACGGAGAGATCGAAATACCGATTCCCACAATCCCGAATACAATAATAAAGATATATAAAAAAAGATGTACAATCAAAAGACACATTTAGACCTAAATAAAGCACAACAATCAATATATACAAAATCAGTCACTTCAATAACTCGTTTGTTCTCTTTCTGCTGTTTTCCAGGCCGACTTCCATAGAGCTGTTGAAGCATAAATTCTTTCAGAAAGCAAAGGTAGGTTCTTCTTTAGCCCGCTGCGGACCAGCGAGTCGGCGTTTTGATCCTGCTGATAAAATAGCATCTGAAGAGTTTAAAATGAAGCTGCTATTTGTAGGTTGTTTATGAATCATAATGCGTCACAAGATGAACATTAACCAACTGCTCTCCCTGAGGTGTTTGCTTTTGGAGCTAAGCAGTGAAACTCCAGCTCTGGCTGCACACCACCCTAAAAACTGGGACGACTAGAGTGGCGACTCAGCACGTCTCACTGCACAAACACGATCTGATTGGTTTGCCTTTCTCTGGACCTGCAGTACACTGTGTGGCCAGCAGAGGGCTGGTTATTTTCATGCACGTATAATAAGAAGGTTATTTTAGATAAGGTACACATTTATATCAATGAGCAAACCTGCAGATGGGATTAAAATGGCTGTCGAGCAATCGGTGATTATTGATTTGCTCAGATTCAACGTTTTTATTGTCACGTGCGGGAGTTCAAGGTGGGGTAGGTAAGTTTGAGAAACCGGCTCGAGATACACTTTTTGTTATATTCCATGGAATGCTCGTAACATCCCGATAGCAATGAGTATCTGAAGTGCTTTGACAACAAATCGATTAAAAAATGTCACCTGTGGAAGCCGTGGCGCTGTAAAAAGCACGACCAATCATCTGGTTGGCCTACCTGCCTGTCAGTCTTCCATCGGGGCACAAACTGATCCCGTGCCCTCATTGGTCATGTGCGCGTTCCTGTGTGTTGGAGGCGGGGCTCTGTACAGAAAAGGCAGATTTGTTCCGGCTGTGTATTTTCAAATTCTAGCGCACTCGAGCTGCTTTCTCCAAATTGACCTACCCCACCTTTAAGTAGACTATAAGCATGCATGATAGATACATTAAAATACTGTAGAAGTTGGTCCAAATCTGCGTATACTGTATGTCACTGTTGGTAACACGAGCGAAAGTTGATTCGATATACAGAAGACAGCATTACCAGAAGAGATTAGGTTTTCAGATGAGATTTGAAACTAAAGACCTGACCCTCGGTGTGTCTTGCACCCTGAGCGCTGGGCATAAAGGGGGCTTGTTTTGATGACCTGACCTACATGAGGTCACTGTTGGTGGAGCCCTATTCTGCAAGGCTTCAAAAGTAATTATTGGATTAGATTCACAACTTGACATGAAGCCAGTGTGGCTAAGAGTGTGAGCGAAGCACATTATAGGTCACCGTTAAATGACTGAATCATTAATCAGATCATTTCCTTTCCTCCCAACAGACTCATGAATATCTACACGACCGGTTGCTGCAGAGAGCGCCCACAATAACAGAGAGGTCGAAAAGGGTAAGGCGTGAGCGGTTTGAATCTACTCTCTTCTCCATGTCTCCTCCACATCAACATGTGTCCCCTCTTCTCCATGTCTCCTCCACATCAACATGTGTCCCCTCTTCTCCATGTCTCCTCCACATCAACATGTGTCCCCTCTTCTCCATGTCTCTTCTTCATCAACATGTGTCCCCTCTTCTTCATGTCTCTTCTACATCAACATGTGTCCCCTCTTCTCCATGTCTCTTCTACATCAACATGTGTCCCCTCTTCTTCATGTCTCTTCTACATCAACATGTGTCCCCTCTTCTTCATGTCTCTTCTACATCAACATGTGTCCCCTCTTCTTCATGTCTCTTCTACATCAGCATGTGTCCCCTCTTCTTCATGTCTCTTCCACATCAACATGTGTCCCCTCTTCTTCATGTCTCTTCCACATCAACATGTGTCCCCTCTTCTTCATGTCTCTTCCACATCAACATGTGTCCCCTCTTCTTCATGTCTCTTCTACATCAACATGTGTCCCCTCTTCCTCATGTCTCTTCTACATCAACATGTGTCCCCTCTTCTTCATGTCTCTTCTACATCAACGTGTGTCCCCTCTTCTTCATGTCTCTTCTACATCAACGTGTGTCCCCTCTTCTTCATGTCTCTTCTACATCAACGTGTGTCCCCTCTTCTTCATGTCTCTTCCACATCAACATGTGTCCCCTCTTCTTCATGTCTCTTCTACATCAACATGTGTCCCCTCTTCTTCATGTCTCTACATCAACATGTGTCCCCTCTTCTTCATGTCACCTCCACATCAACATGTGTCCCCTCTTCTTCTTGTCTCCTCCACATCAACATGTGTCCCCTCTTCTTCTCGTCTCTTCTACATCAACATGTGTCCCCTCTTCTTCATGTCTCTTCTACATCAACATGTGTCCCCTCTTCTTCATGTCTCTTCTACATCAACATGTGTCTTCTCTTCTTCATGTCTCTTCTACATCAACGTGTGTCCCCTCTTCTTCATGTCTCTTCTACATCAACATGTGTCTTCTCTTCTTCATGTCTCTTCTACATCAACATGTGTCCCCTCTTCTTCATGTCTCTTCTACATCAACGTGTGTCCCCTCTTCTTCATGTCTCTTCTACATCAACATGTGTCCCCTCTTCTTCATGTCTCTTCTACATCAACATGTGTCTTCTCTTCTTCATGTCTCTTCTACATCAACATGTGTCCCCTCTTCTTCATGTCTCTTCTACATCAACATGTGTCCCCTCTTCTTCATGTCTCTTCTACATCAACATGTGTCCCCTCTTCTCCATGTCTCTTCTACATCAACATGTGTCCCCTCTGTGGAAAGAGACTCTGAAAGTTTCAGGAACAAAGATTCTCTCTCTTTTTGATCCATTTCTATAAAAACCTGTCTGAAAATGAGCTGATCAGATTTTATCAGAAACCAAGGTAACTTATGACCTGAACCTCCTCTAGAGCTCCATTGAGTTCTTTGTAACCAAATGTCTCTCAGAGGGGCGTGGGGGAGGGGCTCCTTATCTTCATCTAAAGTAACAGACAGAGAATCAGCACTTTGGAAACAGGGCTGAAACAGAGGGGATTATGGGTAATGCTGCAATGATCCGTTTAGTTTTTCAGCCAATCAGAGACATGTTGTGTCCTCAGGTACGCAGAGTTCCAGGTTCAAGCGGTCGACTTCATAAAACGGAGGATGGAGAGTGGGAGTGGAGCGACGACGAGCTGGACGAAGAGAGTGAAGAGGGCCAAGCAGCCATCGCTGCCTTAAGGGTGAGAGACACGGCAACCCTCAGACAGGAAGTTATTAAGCTCCCCGACAGGATGTTCATTCAAGATTCAAGGCTTTTATTGTCATTAGCACATTAGCTACAGTGTAGATATGTCAATGAAAATCTGAGGTCACAGGCTCCTCCAACAGTAACACAATAATGCAAGTAAAATAGAATGGAAGTAGTGCGAGGAGAGTCTATATACAAGTCTTATTATAATTATTATTAATAATATATAAATATTAGTGCTGTCAAAATGATCGCGTTAACGGCGGTAATTAATTTTTGAATTAATTGCGTTAAATATTAAACGCATTTAACGCATGTGCAGAATGGCCCGCCCCATACGTGCCCCCAGTGGCAGCGCCAGGGTATGGCTGGGGTAGGCTACACCCATACCAAGAAATGGCTTAGCCCCACCATGAAAAATGATGTTAAAGTAAGCAAAATAAAGTCTGCCAACTCGCGCGGAGTAAATTGCACAGACAGCAGTTAGTCAGATTGATTTCAGTAGCCACGGTTTTGAAAACTTTTGTCACGTAGTGATCGTCTTCTCAATAGAACATCTTTGATAACGGCGTGGTGTTGTTGCAGGAAGTCCCGACGGAGCAGGGCCGGCCCTCGGCATAGGCAGTATAGGCGAATGCTAAGGGCGCATCAACCCATAGGGGGCGCCGAAAATTGAAAAAATATATATATATATTTGCATGCCCCCAGACCCCCCTAGACACACAGCTTTTTAAGCTGTGATTAATCTGATTACAAATTGTAATCGTTTGACAGCCCTAATATATATATATATATATATATATATATATACTCTGTATATATATATATATATATATACTCTGCTTAAGGAAAGAACGAGTTATGCCGTGGAAGCAAGATTTTTAAGTGTTATATATATAATAATATATAAATATTAGTGCTGTCAAAATTATCGCGTTAACGGCGGTAATTAATTTTTTGAATTAATTGCGTTAAATATTAAACGCATTTATATATATATATATATATATATATATATATATAGACGCAACCATTGTTCTGAATCTCTTCGACTATATATATATATATAATATATATATAGTCGAAGAGATTCAGAACAATGGTTGCGTCAGTTCCCGTTTCTGTCTGTTGTGTCCCGAAGCTTCGCCCTGTATTTTCAACCTCTATACGATGTTTAAAGTGTCATTCCCATGTCTGTGCAGTAGCATGTGTGTCCTTTGTCTCTCTACTGAGTGTGTGTGTGTGTGTGTGTGTGTGTGTTTGTGTGCGTTTGTGTTTGTGTTCTGTCTGACGGCCAAGGAGAAGCAGGTGAAGCCTGTTAGTGCCACCAGGCGACAAGTGCGCTTCACCCTCCCTCTGGAGCTGCCCACACACAGGGTTGTTCACTCGCACCACGATACAGATGGCATTCCCCTAACAAGGAAGCACTCTCAAGCACGTTAGCTTTAGCGGGCGGGAAGCACTTGATAAGGAGGCTGTTGTTAGAGATTCAAAGGCTTTATTGTCATATGCAGAGGACAGTGTAGATATGGAAGTATTAGTTCCAGGGCTCCTCCAACAATGCAACATATTATATATAGGACTTAAAACACATAGTAGTGATAGTAATATTGCAAGACGAAACCGAGTAGGATAAAATAGTGCAAGATTATGATAAGTCCACATAACTACATTCATACATTTGTTAGATACCTCTTATTTAAAAGCTTAAACGCTACTTTGAGCGTGAATCAACATGTGTTTAAAGACGTGAGAGTACCTTTCCTGGAAGCCATCTGTATTTCCATCCCTCTTTCTAAATCACTTGTAATTAATACTGACCCGATCTCACGGCTAATGACTTATCAACCCCGTTTTTAATTACAGCACTAATTACTAAGGGATTCAAATTTGACCAAATCTCTTCTGCTTTGATGCTTTTCTGGAAAAAATGGGCTCTTTTGGTTTTGCTTCTGATGCTACTTGTTGGCGACTGAACTTCCTTCTCTTACACCGGCTTTATTAGTAATATATTCATACAATAACATCCTGAACATGCGTCCCTTTTTAAATCGGAGCGCCGATTCACCGCCTCTCAGGTTGTCTTTGTTTAGGTCTGCAAGGCTACGTTTCTAGTTGGTTTCAAATCTTTATTTTAGTTGAAAATTAACACTTTAGCCGCTTTCACACCAAGTGCTTTGCCGTACTTAGTTCCTAGCACTTAGTTCCCAGCTCTTAGTTCCCAGCTCTTAGTTCCCAGCTCTTAGTTCCTAGCTCTTAGTTCCCAGCACTTAGTTCCCAGCTCTTAGTTCCCAGCACTTAGTTCCCAGCTCTTAGTTCCTAGCTCTTAGTTCCCAGCACTTAGTGCCCCCATGGAACTAAAGAGCCGATCGCGTTCACACCGGAATAAGTCCCTGAGGGAAGATTACGCAAATGAAGCCGCTGAAGTCACTTCTTCTTCTTCTGCTTTGGGTTTACTGGCAGGCCGCAAACCACTTCATGGCGTATACTGCCACCCGGAGTCCCCGGACGGAAGTCCCCGGAGTTTCTGGCGATTTACTCGAAAGGCTTCAGTCGAAGCTTTCCGAGTAAATCGCCAAAACGCCGACACCTCCTCATCTCCGCCGCTCCCATGTTTTTTTTTGTGTTGCCATAAGTTAATAAGCCATAAGCGTCTTTGGGTTCAAGAAAAGCGCTATAGAAATAAAATATATTATTATTATTATTATAAGTTATTCTCTCTCCGTTGGTGCGCGGGGCTAATGCTAATGCTAACAATGCTAATACCAGCAAATAAAATGGCGGCTTCACAAAACTTTTCCGAGTTATACGGGGCGTGGTTTGCAATCCGCCCAGCCAATCAGAAATTGGAACTTTTTTCTCCCCAGGAAAGCACCACCTCTCTAGCAGGCACTAAACATGGGTGAAAAGGTTCTCATGAACTAAGCTCTCTTTTTGGTGTGAACACAAAATCCCAGGAGCTATCGGAACTAAACGGGAAAAGTACTCCAGTGTGAAAGCGCCTTTTGACCCTCTGTATCTTGATTTATTTTTGTTCACTTATGCTGTTTCTCTGCTTTTCAAACTAAAAACAGAATTGCTATAGAATATATATTTCACTCGTTTACAGCTCAGATTAGAATTGGCATCATGATATAATTAGATGGGAATCAGCTTATTATTGATGTAAATATGGAGATACAGATACAGTTGTGGTCAAAAGTTTACATACACTTGTAAAGAAGGGACATGTTACCCAGTGGCGGATTTAGGATTGTAGGAGATCCGGGGCTTAGCCACAATTTTGAAGTTGTTGAGCGGGGGGGGCTCGAACTGTGGACTCGCCGGAGCCTCGCAGCGGGGGTTGTACGCAGACTACTGTCCCGCAGCTGCTGCCTCTCTGTTGGACTCCGGTACTGCACATTACTCACGAGACGTTTCTCAGTGAAACATTCGGGGCTTGAGCCCAAGTAGCCCCCCCTAGCGCCGCCACTGATGTTACCAACCGTTATCATTGCTGTATGTATATTTTTGACCCAGCAGATTTTTATCACATTTTCAGAAGACCCATTATAAATTCATAAAAGAACCAAACTTCATGATTTTTGTTTTGTGGCAAATTAGTATAGCTATATCAAACTTCTGTCATTAACACAACATATTGGCACAAAGTCGTGAAACGATTCTTCCCACAGTTTAGATATCGGTGCATTCGCCTTAAAGGATGACCGATAAATGAGGACAGTAGATGCGTTTTAATCCGTCCACCTCTCTGCTTCCTGTGTGTTCTTTGCATCGTGTGTGTGTGTGTGTGTGTGTTATTGCTTTTCTCTCCAGCGTCACACCGATACCCTCTCTGAGTGTTGTATTCTTCTCTCTGTCTCCAACAGTCTCCCAGAGTGAAGGAGGGCTCGCAGAACTCGGAGGTGAGTTTTTAAAAGTTATTTCTTTACAGCAGCAGCAGCAGCGTGGTTTCTGTCTTTCATGTGTCATTCATATCATGTCAGTAGTACAGGTTAAGTATATATATTCTTATGTATATGTTATAACTTGCTTTATATTTTTGGTTATTGTTAATTCGTAAATTGTATATTTTCTACTTTCTCGTTTATTTCTAGTCTTTTTTCATTTGTATTGTACAATGCCATGTCTTTTTATGATGCTGCAACACAAAAGTGTCCCAAATTGGGATCAATACAGTACTATCATCTTATCTCTTATCTTAAGTGAAGCAGCGATTTAAGTGTAACTCACATTCTGTAGAAGGTGCCGAAAGAAAGGCAGGTTTTCCTATAAATGAAATCATTGTTGATCCTAAACATCTATTTTGTAAAACAATTACCGTACTTTTCGGACTATAAGCCACGACTTTTTTCCCCATTTTCTTTGTACAGCTAACGGCCACTAGGGGGCCTCCTACATCTATGGATTTTACAGGTAAAATTAACCACCTTTAACTCTACGGGCTCTAGGACCGGTTCGCGCCCGCCACCTTTAAGCGGCGGGCTCCAGCAGGAAAAGCTGGAGGCCGGAAAAGGGTGAGACAGGTAGCGCGCCAAAGTAAAGGTGGAACCGAGAGACAGAACGAGAGCAAGACAGACGGACAATTTAGCTGCTGCGGCTTATATGACGGTGCGCTTTATAGTGCGAAAAGTACGGTAGTGTTTTTTTAAGACATAGTAACTGTACATCTTAAGTTTGTCTGTCCGAAATGCCTTCAAATAAAAACATTAAAAAGTACGAACATTAGGGAATGATCAGGACTTCAGTAAAATCTGGCCTATGAGGTTTTACGAAATCAGTCCACTTTCTCCATCTGTCAATCACTAATAGTCCCAGTTTGTGATTGACAGATGGGTTTCTTCTTCTCTAAGGTAAAAAATATCCGTCTTCTCTTTAATGCATTTCTCCAGCAGTCCTTCCAGACTCCAGAGCCTTTAAGCAGTCTGCCCCCCCCGCTGACCCCAGGCCAGGCAGATCTACCTCAGGCTGCTCCACTGCAGCCCCCCACCCAGGCTACGTCTCCCACCACTGCTTCTCTCTCACAGGTGAGCCCCCCCCCCGACACTCGTGTGGGAGAGTTTATTATGTTTCATCCTGCTCTAAAGTCTGTGTGTGTTGACAGGTGCCAGCCGCCTCAGGAGGCCTCAACTCCCCCATTAGTTTGGTATTAAGGTTAAGGTGAGTTTTCCTATTGGTGCATACATAAGAGGATACATAAGAGGATGGGGGCCAACCTTTTTTTTGGAATTGTGAATTTTTTTCCGCTGGGAATTCAGATTTTTCTTTTCAGGAATTCTGACTTTTTTTTCTGGGAATTCTGACTTTACTAAGAATTCAGATTTGTTTTCTTCTCAGAACTAAAATACTTTTGATGAGGCCCTAATCCTTTACTGTAAATATGTCTTAACAGGTTTGATCAACCGATAGATGATCTGCTTAGCTCCTCTAATCTGTCATCTCTTTCATCTCCTCAGGAATTCAAAGAAGGAGCTAAACGACATTCGCTTTGAGTTCATGCCAGGCAGAGGTGAGTGGAGCTTCTGTCTTCACGATATGAAATCTGAACCTGTGTCACAGAGTAGTTAAAGAATGTCTTTACGGTCTCACTTCTTGGTGGCGGGCGCCTCATTTTGGATAATAGTCGGTGAGCTGAACGGAAAATAAAAAAGTGTACAAAGGCCTTCAAATCAATATTGATCAGCCCTGAGAACAGAACGCTGACACACAGCTGTTAGTGTCTAAAGAATTGAATTCAACCTTAAGAGAAGAAAGCTATTTTAACAATCAGGAACCAGAGGAAGTGTTTAAACCACGTATTATATCCTGTTTCTCATCCTCTCTCAGACACAGCAGACGGTGTGTCCCAGGAGCTGGTGTCCGCCGGCCTGGTGGACGGGAGGGACTTAGTAATAGGTCAGTGATTTTGTATTAAATACCACGGCAACATTTTCCCAACCTCACATTGTCTCATATTTCTGTTTGTCTTCTTTCCAGTTGCTGCCAATTTGCAGAAAATAGTTGACGAACCTCAAGGCAATAAAAATGTCACTTTCAAACTGGTGAGTGCTGCCCCTTCATCTCAAAGTGTTGTTCAAACATATCCATCAAAGGAATTGGAGAACTGTGAAAACCCGCAGAAGCACAGCCACATTATTGAAAGGAAGTAATGGATCAACTTAAAGTGGGAAATTAATGTTTAGAGAAATATGGCAGACGTTTCCGAATGAAATACGCTCTAAAATAATCTTGTATCTGTTAACATATTACAATTTAATAGATAAGTAATGTCCCTGTTTTCCCCCATACTGTCTGTGGAATTTGTGTTAACTCAATATAAGTAGGATTAAATCAAACTGACTATCTTAAGAAGTGCAGTTTTTATTTTATCTTCATCATTAGCCGTTAGCATTAGCATGTGCATTTGGGGTTGTTACACTCCACAAACAAACACATGTTTAGCATCTAGCGACTTCCTCCTTCTCTTCAGTCGACTTCTCCCATTTTCTCTCCGCAGGCGTCTGGAACCGAGGGATCTGAACTCCCGGACGATGTCAAACTGATGGGCTTCGCTCAGCTCAGCATCAGCTAAACTGTCGAACTACCTGGGACCGTGACTTGCCTAAAAAATGTGAAAATAAAAAATAAAATAGTTATAAATGCATTTTTTTTTCTATGGCTGTATAAAGAAACCACTACTGCCAAAGAAAACAGAAGCGTTTGGTCGCCCGTAGGAAAAATTCAACGCTGCCTCGATAACGTGGTCGGCTGACGAATCACTGACAAAAGTTTACATGTAGAAGGATGCAAGTATCTACACCTCACCCGTTTATATTTCTCTAAAATGTGATGCATTTGCACAATCTGATAAGTCGCCCTGATAAGTGTAACAATGCCTTATATTCATCAGAACTACTGAATGCACGTTTTAAGGGGGGGGTCCCCGGTTACCACGTGGAGCAATATGTTGTCGCAAAATGTGGTTTCAGCTGTCTAACTTTTTACGCCATTTTGATTAAGCCAACTAATTACAAGGACAACTCAACAAATGTGATGTTAAATATTATTTTCAGCACTTCCAAAAGTTATATTTAAAGGATAAGGCTAGTGTTGTGGTCTCGAATGTTCATAATTTCTTTTTAAAATTGATTTCCTGACATATCTGGGTATTGTAGTCGTCATCAAAAGCTACTCAAACACAATTTAGGGACTATTTTCAGCTGCGGATGTACACACATTTGGTGCTCTACTTGAGTATTTAGACAAATTGACGGGAAGATCTCACCCAGGGAAAAATGTAGCACAATTTGGTCAACAATAAGTACCAAATATAGTGAATTTTGCCCGTTTTTGTCGCTATCCAGCATTAATACAACAAGCATTAAGAGCTATAAGTCTTCTCTTGACAACTTAATTAGATTGTTCAGTTCTTTAAATGAATAGAAACTTCAAATATACCAAATTGCAAAACGTATATGAATAGGGAAAAGTAGATAACATTGACTTCTTCTGTCTTCTTCCAAATTTGCCTCCACTCCTTTACCACAGGTTTGAAGTCTTTTTGTATATTCGCTGATATATTGAAATAAGTGAAAAAGTTCTACGACGGCTGGAACCACCAGCGTTTGAGTCTGTCTGGAAATGGTTTCTCAAATTCGTTGAAAAAGGTGCATTTTAGTTCATGTGAATGAAACATACTTGATTTAACCTCTAGTACATAACGACATTGGGCTTCGTTTGTTTTTATACTGCGTGTTTCACTCTGCCTTTCTTTCTGTCCTCTGACACGAGTGTGGGTTGTCGCGCTGCGTGTACGAAGAAGACTGCACTGCAGATCTGGCTTTGAGTTCATTTCGTCACAGGCTCCTTTTTTCCTTTCTAAATCACTTTCTGCCTTTTCGGGAAGTTGGAATATATTTGACAGTCGAGCCACAGCCGTGTTGATGCACTGGTCGTCTTGAATTCCCCAAATGATTTGACTGAGAACCAGCAAAGATGTTAAAAACAAACCTTCTTGTTATCATTTTAAATTAGGTTTCGTTCATCGTACTCTGAGGACTGAGGTTACACGAGTAACATAACGTTTTGATTGCTATGAGTTGGGATCTGTATCCGTATAGTTACGTCCTCACAACCTTCACTCTGGATGTTTTTGTGCATTACTGAAATGGGTTAATAATCGATGTGCATCTGGCAGTTGATGGCACTCCTGCGATGTCTCAGTCTGACATGTAAGCAAGGCTTTATTCGTTGATGTGGAAGTGTGATGCCCTCCAGATGCCATATTGAATGCAAATTGATTTTTTTGCTTGCTAAAAAATGTCACGAGGAAATCTTGGACCCTGAAAATGTTACCTTTTACATAGCATTATATAAATACGATCAAGTGTATTATTTTTTGGACATAACGTTGTGGTTTTGATTCAGATTGTCAGTATCTTTGAACTGTAGTTCCTGTTACACGTGAAGATACCTGAGGTCAAGTTTTCACCTCAAATGTAGCAACCCTAGGTTACTCAAAGGTGTGTGTGTGGGTGTGTGTGTGTGTGTGTGTGTGTGTGGTGTGGGTGTGTGTGGGGCCTGCTTCTGATGGAGTTGAAGATCCATTGGCTTTGTTCTCGTCCGCTCACATGTATCTAACCGAGCTGTAGCAACTGAACGGAAGAAGGGCAATAACTCATGGCTGTAAAATATTTCTGATTTCCGCCCGTCCTGTTTTTAGTTTTTTTCATTCTCTCATTTGCTCTTCTGTTGATCGTTTGGGAGTTCAAAGCATGTTTCCCTGGATTATTTTTAATCAATAAAGAATGAGCATCAGCCTGATCCTGGCATATTCTGATTTTATTTATCACATGACATTTGTACTAAGCTTTTCCTATAAATGTAAAAACACATTGAATAATACAGAGAGAAGCAACAGCACTGATCTGACTGCAGAACAACATGAGGTAAGTTTCTATTCTGACTAAGCTTTTGGTGGTTTTCACTTTCCTGGTGTTTTATCACAACAGAGCTGGACAGCTAACCAATCAGAGCAGACTGGGCTCTGGTTTCAGACAGAGGGTGAAAAGAGGTGCTGCAGCACAGGCAGTATGAGAAAAATAAAGAGCTTTTTGAACATTAAAGCATGGAGACATGTAGAGACACTACATACTGATATACACCTGAACATCAGCAGGAGAGGACTCTTTAAAGTAGAGACACTACATACTGATATACACCTGAACATCAGCAGGAGAGGACTCTTTAAAGTAGAGACACTACATACTGATATACACCTGAACATCAGCAGGAGAGGACTCTTTAAAGTAGAGACACTACATACTGATATACACCTGAACATCAGCAGGAGAGGACTCTTTAAAGTAGAGACACTACATACTGATATACACCTGAACATCAGCAGGAGAGGACTCTTTAAAGTAGAGACACTACATACTGATATACACCTGAACATCAGCAGGAGAGGACTCTTTAAAGTAGAGACACTACATATACACCTGAACATCAGCAGGAGAGGACTCTTTAAAGTAGAGACACTACATACTGATATACACCTGAACATCAGCAGGAGAGGACTCTTTAAAGTAGAGACACTACATACTGATAACACCTGAACATCAGCAGGAGAGGACTCTTTAAAGTAGAGACACTACATACTGATATACACCTGAACATCAGCAGGAGAGGACTCTTTAAAGTAGAGACACTACATACTGATATACACCTGAACATCAGCAGGAGAGGACTCTTTAAAGTAGAGACACTACATACTGATATACACCTGAACATCAGCAGGAGAGGACTCTTTAAAGTAGAGACACTACATACTGATATACACCTGAACATCAGCAGGAGAGGACTCTTTAAAGTAGAGACACTACATACTGATATACACCTGAACATCAGCAGGAGAGGACTCTTTAAAGTAGAGACACTACATACTGATATACACCTGAACATCAGCAGGAGAGGACTCTTTAAAGTAGAGACACTACATACTGATATACACCTGAACACCAGCAGGAGAGGACTCTTTAAAGTAGAGACACTACATACTGATATACACCTGAACATCAGCAGGAGAGGACTCTTTAAAGTAGAGACACTACATACTGATATACACCTGAACATCAGCAGGAGAGGACTCTTTAAAGTAGAGACACTACATACTGATATACACCTGAACATCAGCAGGAGAGGACTCTTTAAAGTAGAGACACTACATACTGATATACACCTGAACATCAGCAGGAGAGGACTCTTTAAAGTAGAGACACTACATACTGATATACACCTGAACATCAGCAGGAGAGGACTCTTTAAAGTAGAGACACTACATACGATACACCTGAACATCAGCAGGAGAGGACTCTTTAAAGTAGAGACACTACATACTGATATACACCTGAACATCAGCAGGAGAGGACTCTTTAAAGTAGAGACACTACATACTGATATACACCTGAACATCAGCAGGAGAGGACTCTTTAAAGTAGAGACACTACATACTGATATACACCTGAACATCAGCAGGAGAGGACTCTTTAAAGTAGAGACACTACATACTGATATACACCTGAACATCAGCAGGAGAGGACTCTTTAAAGTAGAGACACTACATACTGATATACACCTGAACATCAGCAGGAGAGGACTCTTTAAAGTAGAGACACTACATACTGATATACACCTGAACATCAGCAGGAGAGGACTCTTTAAAGTAGAGACACTACATACTGATATACACCTGAACATCAGCAGGAGAGGACTCTTTAAAGTAGAGACACTACATACTGATATACACCTGAACATCAGCAGGAGAGGACTCTTTAAAGTAGAGACACTACATACTGATATACACCTGAACACCAGCAGGAGAGGACTCTTTAAAGTAGAGACACTACATACTGATATACACCTGAACATCAGCAGGAGAGGACTCTTTAAAGTAGAGACACTACATACTGATATACACCTGAACATCAGCAGGAGAGGACTCTTTAAAGTAGAGACACTACATACTGATATACACCTGAACATCAGCAGGAGAGGACTCTTTAAAGTAGAGACACTACATACACCTGAACATCAGCAGGAGAGGACTCTTTAAAGTAGAGACACTACATACTGATATACACCTGAACATCAGCAGGAGAGGACTCTTTAAAGTAGAGACACTACATACTGATATACACCTGAACACCAGCAGGAGAGGACTCTTTAAAGTAGAGACACTACATACTGATATACACCTGAACATCAGCAGGAGAGGACTCTTTAAAGTAGAGACACTACATACTGATATACACCTGAGCATCAGCAGGAGAGGACTCTTTAAAGTAGAGACACTACATACTGATATACACCTGAACATCAGCAGGAGAGGACTCTTTAAAGTAGAGACACTACATACTGATATACACCTGAACATCAGCAGGAGAGGACTCTTTAAAGTAGAGACACTACATACTGATATACACCTGAACATCAGCAGGAGAGGACTCTTTAAAGTAGAGACACTACATACTGATATACACCTGAACACCAGCAGGAGAGGACTCTTTAAAGTAGAGACACTACATACTGATATACACCTGAACATCAGCAGGAGAGGACTCTTTAAAGTAGAGACACTACATACTGATATACACCTGAACATCAGCAGAATAGGGCCTCTCTAAGTTATATATTTTTCACGTTTGACCTCTGACCCGTCTATCTTTGTGCACTTGTAAATATTGTTTTATATCCACTTAAAACTCTGGAATGTGTTCCTCTGCTCTCACTGCCTCCATGTTATCCGTCCTCACTATCTTTATGACTGCAATAATCTCTTTACTACACTTTCATCAGAGTGTATTTCCTGCTTTTTAAACATTAAAGGGCCCTTTAGTATTCAAACGTGTGAAATATGTATTGATATTAAGTCCAAATATCAATCGGGCTTAAACACAGTACCCATAATGCATGTCAACAGCTTATCTTCATAATAAACCCTCTGTCTGGTTAATGTCTTTCACTCTCCATGCCAGTTTCTACTATCTGCTTTGTTGTTAGAATAGTGTGGTGACCACACCCAATCGGAGATACAGTAGACTGTCAACTCCAAGTTGCTTAACGTCTCTCTCACTATCACATGCTTTAATCTGGACATCTGTTTTAATTGCGCTTAGTCACATTTTGCTTTCATGGACACACCAACTTCAAAGGTGCAAAAACTCATCATTGCACCATAAGTTGTGTGACCTGGCCCCTTTTTCTAGATTGGGTAGGGGTTTCCATTTGCACCTTGGCGACACCATATATGTAAGATGTCAGGCTGCCCATACTGTGACCAATCGGAGAGAGCAGCTGCTGGTTTGTAGATCAAAGACAGTTGCTGATAAGACTTTTCATGCATACTTTGAGGTTCTCTACATGCAGGAACTACACCAAAGGAAGTCCAATATAATGAGATGCATTACAGCTGGACTTCAGCCTGAGAGAATCTGTCCTGTCATCTTTTGAATACCTTAGTAAGTCTGTTTGGTAGCAAGTTAAGAGATTGTTAAAACACTGTGGCTGTCAGTTTGAACGGCAAATAAAGGTTCTACTACTACTACTACTACTACAGTTTAAACCTCGCAGGACTACAGTCAAGTTCAGTGTTGGTGCATGGACGGACCTTAAAGCTGCTTTGACACATGCACATCTGGATACCAAAATGAGCAGCTTTGGGGAGATTCTGAAGGAGATCGGGGAGTTTGGTTTGTTTCAGAAACGTCTGGTGGCGGTGTTATGCATCCCCATGCTGTTCACAGCTTTCGATGTGATTGGTCAGGTGTTTGTAGGACTGAACTTCCCACATCGCTGCAACACCGACTGGATCCTGGAGCGAGGACCCAACCTGACGGAGGAACAACAAAGAAATCTCACCCTCCCACTGAACAAGGATGGAGGCTTTGAAAGCTGTGAGATGTTCACACTTGTGGATTTGGATTTGGAAACCATTATAGCGTACGGCATCAACAAGACTACAGGATGCATTAATGGGTCGGATTTTGAGGCACCTGAAGGGGCATCAAGCATTGTGACAGAGGTAAGAGATCATTTTATACATCAGTTAGAAATGTAATCATCGAAATTAAGTCATTCTTACTTCTTGCTGGGTTGCTTTTCTACTGTTGATAGTTGTGGCAGCTGCTGCATTTAGGTCTCATTTGAGCCACCAATCCATCATGCATTGTAACCAAGTTGTAGTCAATCCCCCAGAAAGAGTGCCGGCCAATGAAAAAATACTTTTTCACATTGACTTGCATTGGAGGGAGACGTCTGTATATCATATACAGTGTGGCAAAAAAGTATTTAGTCAGCCACCAATTGTGCAATTTTTCCAACTTAAACATATGAGAGAGGCCTGTATTGTTCATCCTAGGTACACCTCAACTATGAGAGACAGAATGAGGGGAAAAAAGACAGAAATTGACATTGTCTGATTTTTAAAGAATTTATTTGCAAATTATGGTGGAAAATGAGTATTTGGTCAATAACAAAAGTTAATCTCAATACTTTGTTATATACCCTTTGTTGGCAATGACAGAGGTCAAACGTTTCCGGAAGTCTTCACAAGGTTTTCACTGTTGCTGGTGTTTTGGCCCATTCCTCCATGCAGATCTCCTCTAGAGCAGTGATGTTTTGGGGCAACACAGACTTTCAACTCCCTCCAAAGATTTTCTATGGGGTTGAGATCTGGAGACTGGCTAGGCCACTCCAGGACCTTGAAATGCTTCTTACGAAGCCACTCCTTCGTTGCCCGGGCGGTGTGTTTGGGATCATTGTCATGCTGAAAGACCCAGCCACGTTTAATCTTCAATGCCCTTGCTGATGGAAGGAGGTTGTCACTCAAAATCTCACGATACATGGCCCCATTCATTCTTTCCTTTCCACGGATCAGTCGTCCTGGTCCCTTTGCAGAAACGCAGCCCCAAAGCGTTATGTTTCCAGCCCCATGTTTCACAGTAGGTGTTCTTTGGATGCAGCTCAGCATTCTTTCTCCTCCAAACACGTCTAGTTGAGTTTTTACCAAAAAGTTCTATTTTGGTTTCATCTGACCATATGACATTCTCCCAATCCTCTTCTGGATCATCTAAATGCTTTCGAGCAGACTTCAGACGGGCCTGGACATGTCCTGGCTTAAGCAGGGGGACACGTCTGGCACTGCAGGATTTGAGTCCCTGGCTGACGGCGTAGTGTATTACTGATGGTAGCCTTTGTTACTTTGGTCCCAGCTCTCTGCAGGTCATGGACTCGGTCCCCCCGTGTGGTTCTGGGATCTTTGCTGACCGTTCTTGTGATCATTGTGACCCCACGGGGTGAGATCTGGCGTGGAGCCCAATATCGAGGGAGATTATCAGTGGTCTTGTATGTCTTCCATTTTCTAATAATTGCTCCCACAGTTGATTTCTTCACACCCAGCTTACCTATTGCAGATTCAGTCTTCCCAGCCTGGTGCAGGTCTACCATTTTGTTTCTGGTGTCCTTTGACAGCTTGTTGGTCTTGGCCATAGTGGAGTTTGGAGTGTGACTGTTTGAGGTTGTGGACAGGTGTCTTGTATACTGATAACGAGTTCAAACAGGTGCCATTAATACAGTTAACGAGTGGATTCATTTGACTGAGCCATCATTGGTAGATTATGCCCCAATGAGACAACCGAATTCAACCTTTAAAACAAAGTACTCAATGCTAACTCATTTGAATTACAGTTTAGGATGGATTTTTATCATCTGATGCACAACCTTAGCAGCAACAGTTTGTTGGTTTGAAAACCTGAAAACCTTTGGGATTTTCAGTTCTTGATCTTCTCAAATAACGACTGAGAAAAGATTAATTTTGTTTGTTTTCTTTGGTCTTACTTCTTTGTCCATCCTTTCTGTTCTTAGTTCAACATGATCTGTGACAGGAGTGGTTTGATTGCAGCGTCTCAGTCCATCTACATGGCCGGTCTCCTGGTTGGAGCGCTGGTGTTTGGGCCGATGGCTGACAGGTGCTCAAGAACTCCCATCTTTACTACAAGAACTCCATATTAATGAACCTGAACTGATTTAAATGGTGCTAAATGTATACGAGTGACAGATTAACTGCATCTTCAACAGTGCTTCTCTTCTCTCCGTAGGTTTGGTCGCCGCTTCGTAGTCCTGCTTTCCATCTTTCTCCTCATGTTGTTTGGTGTCGGCATTAGTTTCTCACCCAACATCTATGTTTATATTGTTCTGAAATTCCTAGATGGCATCGCCGTTTCAGGCATTATTGCTAATTTATTTGTCATAGGTAGGTCTACTGTTCCCCACTGAAGCTTCTGTCTGGGTCTCTATCGGCTGATAACTGTCTACTTTCTGCTTTGAAGGTGGAGAGTGGAGTGAGTCCTCAAAGTTTGCTCTCTGCACCGTCATCTGCCACTCGTCCTACTCCCTTGGACTGATGATGTTGTCGGGCATTGCCTATTTGATCCGTGATTGGAGGATCCTGCAGCTGGTGCTCTTCTGTCCTCTGGTCCTTGTCCTGGGAATCATTTACTGGTAAGATGCCTCTCAGACACTTAAGATGCTAATCTTGATTTAAGCCCTAAGTGAACGCTCTATATCAGGGGTTTCCAAACTTTTGGCCACATAGAGAAAAATATTCGAAGGGCTGGGCCACTCTCAATCCATTTGATTTCTATTTCTCTTCACAAGAGGTATATTGCCTCATAAGTTCAGTTATAAGTTAACAAAATCAATCAAATGTAGGTAAATGATGCTTGTGAGTGTTGGGACAGAAGCCTCAGAGTGATTATAATAAGGAGAAATAGGAAGGTTGTATTTCAAGGTTGTTATGTAAATAAGTTATTGGGCTTTTTTCTTATCGACTTAGATTTGTTAGAACATTATTTTCAAATGTAATTGACTGAATTTATTGTAAAATGGGCTTATTAACACATGAATACTACTGTATAATATATGTTTACAGATATATTTAACTAGTACAATACAAGAAAAACTCAAGTTTAATTTGTGGGCTGTATTACATTATACTTTTTTAATTTGCTGAGGGCTGATTCAAAATTGTCCGCGGGCCGCTTTTGGTCCGAGGACCGCTTTTGGCCCCCGGGCCGTAGTTTGGACACCCCTGCTCTATAGTATGTGATAGTGGCCATGTATGTCGATTAGGATTCTTCCAGAGTCCGCTCGATGGCTCATCACCCAGGGCAGGAAGGAGGAGGCTATCAGGGAGATCAGGAAGGCAGCAAAGGTGAACGGAAGGAAGGTCCCAGAAGATCTGCTGGACAAGGTGAGATGCATCTCTGGCGAATACAATAAAGCTCTGCAATAAAAAGAACACAAACTAAAACTGATTTTTTTAGCTAGGTGTTGAGGGTCCGTCCAAAAGAGGAAGCATGTTGGACCTATTCAGGATTTCCTATCTGAGAAAGCGTGCATTGATAATGAGCTACCTGTGGTGAGTATTCGATCATCCATAACCTGCTGCCACATCTCCAGCCATTCCTCCCTGAAGATAACTCTTTCTTTTTAGGTTTGCAACAAGTCTGGTGTACGTGGGACTGAGCCTGAATGTCGGGAACTTCGGTCTGAACATCTACCTCACACAGTTCATCTTCGGTTTAGTGGAGTTTCCGGCACGTTGGGGCAGTTTGGGCCTCATCCAGCGCTTTGGGAGGAAGAGATGTGAAGCAATCGTCCTGTTGTTTGCCGGCGCTGCTTGTCTAGGGATACTCACTATACCAAAAGGTAAGTTTCTGAATAGTTTATAGGAGTCTGTTGAAAGCCGCATTGGTGTATAATACACCAGATTATTGAGAACCAGGTTGTATCCCATTTTTATCAAACATATCTCTTTGCTACACTCATTATCCATCCTCTAACCTAATTACTACTTCATTAACAAGCAGGTCTGAAAAGTGCCTTTATCTTGCATTCTCCCTAACAGCCAGCAGGGGGCGACTCTAGTCGGACTCTATAGAAGTCAATGAGAAAATGTCCCTACTTCACGCTTGATTTATGACCTCAGTATGAATGTAGGTCGGATTTAGAGTATCACCATTTGGAAAAACCTCCTTATGTACACAGTAAAGATGGCACACGTGATTTAATTTGCATGCACAATGTGTCACAACTATCTGATTTCTACATTGTCCATCAGATCTTCCCGTGGTGGCAACAGCCGTCATAGTAGTGGGGAAGTTTGCTGCCACTACAAGTTTATCTATCGTCTATGTTTACACTGCAGAACTGTACCCTACCACTCTAAGGTAAGGTACATATCCCTCCGGTACAATTCAAAAGACATGTTTGCTTTTGCTATAAGATCATTTTGTTATCTGTACTATAGGCAGAATGGAGTAGGTCTGAACTCCATGTGTGCTCGTGTGGCGGGGATCCTCGCTCCTCTGATCAGACTCATGGAAGTCTATCATTGGACGATCCCCATGCTAATATACGGCATCGTCCCCATCACAGCTGGAGGTCTCTGCTTATTTCTGCCTGAAACTCTTAATGTGGAACTCCAGGACCACGCTGAGATCAGGTGAGAAGATGATCCCTTTAAAGGTCACCTATTATGCAAAATCCACTTTTCCATGTCTCTTCTACATCAACACGTGTCCCCTCTTCTTCATGTCTCTACATCAACAGTGTCCCCTCTTCTCATGTCTCTACATCAACAGTGTCCCCTTCTCATGTCTCTCCACAAACATGTGTCCCCTCTTCTATGTCTTTCTACATCAACATGTGTCCCCTCTTCTTCATGTCTCTTCTACATCAACATATGTCCCCTCTTCTTCATGTCTCTTCTACATCAACATGTGTCCCCTCTTCTCCATGTCTCTTCTACATCAACATGTGTCCCCTCTTCTTCTTGTCTCTTCTAAATCAACATGTGTCCCCTCTGTGGAAAGAGACTCTGAAAGTTCTCTTTTTGATCCATTTCTATAAAAACCTGTCTCAAAATGAGATGATCAGATTTTGGCCACTTTATGATGTCATAACGATGTGTAACCATTAGCCAATCAGCAACCAAGGTAACTTATCACCTGAATCTCCTCCTAGAGCACCATTGAGTTCTTTTTAACCAAATGTCTCTCAGAGGGGCGTGGGGAGGGGCTCCTTATTTTCATCTGAAGTATCAGACAGAGAATCAGCACTTTGGAAACAGGGCTGAAACAGAGGGGATTATGGGTAATGCTGCAATGATCTGTTTGGTGTTTCAGTCCATCAGAGACAGGCTCTGGATATATCTGAGACCTGTTATATATTGATGAAACACGGTATAATAGGAGAACTTTAAAAGTGTTACACTCTAGATAATAATAATAATCTTTCTGTTTTAAATTACAGACAACCGGAGAACTTGGCGAAATTACAAACCTTCACTAAAAAGGAGGAGAATTCAGGAAAAAGCACCAACATGTAATTTATATGGATGTATCCGTTCCTTTTCTGACCTGTTGACCATTTATTTAAACATAATTGTATTATTTGTTGTTGCAAATAAAAATGTTTTACAGAAGTATGTAGACTGTTTGATAACTGGGACATTTATCAAGAATAAAGGGAAGCAAACACAGCTATTGGTGACATCAACCCACATGTCAGTAATCATAATATTCTTTTTATGATTGAATATTACATTATATATATTTACCACACACAAATTAAATCCCACATATTTTTCATCCAAACTCTAAAGGTCCACTCCATTGTCCTTAGTTATTATTGTGAAATCATCCACCGTATCTAACTGGGTGAACAATATACATGTGGATGAATAAATTATACTGTACTTTGACACTGTACACAGGTTAAGAGGTGCAGCTACATGCATTGTAACTGTGATTGCTTATTGTATTTAATTTATCCCAGCTTTAACAGGTGGTGTGTTTTCTTTGGGATATACATATACCCAACACAATAACACACTTTTCTACGGAGCCCCATAGGGGACATGGTCAAAACGGTGGGTTACGTATTGTAACCCTAGACCTATAAGCACAGGCAGAGCCCTCTACTGGACACTATGGGTACTACTCTCATCAATGATACGTGAGTGTTCACACACTGAAGTTGTATAAACGTAGCTGGCCAATCAGGGCGAGCCTACCTGAATGTGCGCGCAGACTCACAGTATATAAGGTAGCTATGACTCCTGACTGTCATCCTACACCCTCTTCTGGGAACGGCATAGGAAAGACTGGGCTCCTAGGTAGAGGGCTCCGCCTGTGCTTATAGGACTAGGGTTGCAATACGTAACCCACCGTTGTATCTCACACAGGCTCGATGGATAAACGCCCTGTCGTCAGGATGACAGTCAGGATGACAGTCAGGAGGCGTAGCTGCCTTATATACTGTGAGCCTGCACGTGCATTCAGGTAGGCTCGCCCTGATTGGCCGGCTACGTTTAGACAACTTCAGTGTGTGAACGCTCGCGTGTCATTGATGAGAGTAGTACCCATAGCACCTTTCAACACAAGACAATTCAAAGTGCTTTACAAAAATGAAAGACATTAAGAAAATGGCAGTTAAAAAGCAAAGATAATAAAATAAACTTTAAAAGAAAAAATACATGAATAAAAGTTACAGTGCAGTTTAAGATATGAATAGTTCCATTAAGTCATCATATCACCTCTTGGCATGGGCAGGTTATTAAAGTGCAAGCTTTATTGTTATGTCTTAAGTCCATCGTACAAATCTTATGTCCATGGTTAAATATTAGTTAGTGGGCACCTTTTGCCACTTCCTTGAGGTATAGCACCTTCAGATTAGCACATCCATCACTCACTCTGCACTTTGAATGTGGCACCACAGCAAATTTATCCAGACGTCAAAATGAGCAGCTTTGGGGAGATTCTGAAGGAGATCGGGGAGTTTGGTTTGTTTCAGAAACGTCTGATGGCGGTGTTATGCATCCCCAGGCTGTTCACTGCTTTCGATGTGATTGGTCAGGTGTTTGGTGTTTTGGTCAGGACTGAACTTCCCACATCACTGCAACACCGACTGGATCCTGGAGCGAGGACCCAACCTGACGGAGGAACAACAAAGAAATCTCACCCTCCCACTGAACAAGGATGGAGGCTTTGAAAGCTGTGAGATGTTCACACCTGTGGATTTGGATTTGGAAACCGTTATAGAGTACGGCATCAACAAGACTACAGGATGCATTCATGGGTCGGATTTTGAAGCACCTGAAGGGGCATCAAGCATTGTGACAGAGGTAAGAGATCATTTTATACATCAGTTAGAAATGTAATCATCGAAATTAAGTCATTCTTACTTCTTGCTGGGTTGCTTTTCTACTGTTGATAGTTGTGGCAGCTGTTGCATTTATTTGCAATTGTAACCTTGTTGTAGTCAAGCCCCCAAAAAGAGAGCCGGCATATTAAAAAATACTTTTTCACATTGACTTGCATTGGAGGGAGACTGCTGTATATCAGCCTATGTATATTTCTCAATACATATTCGAATAAGCTACCAAGTACCAACACTTTTAACGACTTATTTAGGAATTGAGGTCGTTGTAAAATGTCCTAAAAGCCAAATCCAGAGTTATTTTCTCTCCATTCATTTGACTGAGCCATCATTGGTAGATCATCACCCACGAGACAACCGAATTCAACCTTTAAAACAAAGGAGTCAATGCTAACTCATTTGAATTACAGTGTAGGATTGATTTTTATCATCTGATGCACAACCTTAGCAGCAACAGTTTGTTGGTTTGAAAACCTGAAAACCTTTAGTTTTAACCAATTGCAATTCACCAATTTTCAGTTCTTGATCTTCTCAAATAATAATAATAATAATAATACGTTTATTTGTTATAGCACTTTTCACATAAATAGAATTCACAAAGTGCTTCACAAGTAAGAATAAAAGTAAAAATTAAGACCACAGAAACATGAATACAAATAACAACATGAGGCAGACATATTTAAGGTCAACCTAAAAACAAAACACAGACCACATGGAGTCCTGAAAGGAACAAACATAATAACAGAACACATCGCACACACATTTCAAATAGAAATAAAAGCCAAAAAGATCGGTCTTCAGTAGTTGAACATATATATTTAATAATGCCTGAGAAAAACTGAATTTGTTGTTTTCTTTGGTCTTACTTCTTTCTCCATCCTTTCTGTTCTTAGTTCAACATAATCTGTGACCGGAGTGGTTTGATTGCAGCGTCTTAGTCCATCTACATGGCCGGTCTCCTGGTTGGAGTGCTGGTGTTTGGGCCGATGTCTGACAGGTGCTCAATAACTCCCATCTTTACTACAAGAACTAGATATTAATGAACCTGAACTGATTTAAATGGTGCTAAACTTATACGAGTGACAGATTAACTGCATCTTCAACAGTGCTTCTCTTCTCTCCGTAGGTTTGGTCGCCGCTTCGTAGTCCTGCTTTCCATCTTTCTCCTCATGTTGTTTGGTGTCGGCATTAGTTTCTCACCCAACATCTATGTTTATATTGTTCTGAAGTTCCTAGATGGCATCGCCGTTTCAGGAATTATTGCTAATTTATTTGTCATAGGTAGGTCTACTGTTCCCCACTGAAGCTTCTGTCTGGGTCTCTATCAGCTGATAACTGTCTACTTTCTGCTTTGAAGGTGGAGAGTGGAGTGACTCCTCAAAGTTTGCTCTCTGCGCCATCATCTGCCACTCGTCCTACTCCCCTTGGACTGATGATGTTGTCGGGGCTTTGCCTATCTGATCCGTGATTGGAGGATCCTGCAGCTGGTGCTCTTCTGTCCTCTGGTCCTTGTCCTGGGAATCGTTTACTGGTGAGACAACACCAATGTTAAACATGCTAATCTTAAAGGTCCCCAAATGACAAGAAGTAAGAACAGTAATAATCAATACAAAACAGTACAGATATTCCAAATAGTAAATGAAGACAATGGGGATCATTACAAAGGAAAAATAATGTGATGTATTGCTCCATATTGACTTCAGGATTCGTAGCAAAAAAATCTATAACATCCTATAAAATCCTATAGAATCTTGTACAAATCTATAGCATGTTATAGAACATAGTCGTATTTGTAAGCCATGCTAAAGAATTATATTGAAATCTCTAGATCATTCTGTAGAATACTATACATTTGTACTTTTCTATAAACTTCTATAATTAAAACTATAACGTCTAAAGAATTCTATAGGACAGAACCGACTCATGACATATCTGTAGAAATGTATAGAAATCTGTGGACATTTGTAGAAATCTATAGCATTCAAAGAAAACATGCATGACATTTTCTCTCTGATATGCTACACTAAATTCTATACAATTCTATAGAATGATATAAAACTTGTCTTTAAATTGGAATAGAGAAAATCATAGTAATCTACATAATTTTGTGGAACTGAGCTGCTTTGCAAAAGCTGTACGGGTAGATCCCTTTGAAATCTTTACAACTGTATACTGGATTATGTGCCCAATTAAATTATGTAACCTATACATAACCATATACAACCATACAACATTTTGGAATGGAACTCTAAACTGAATGAATGTCACTGTCCTTGTATTCTGATGTAAATGCTCCAGAATTTGTGCATCTGTACGTATACGTTGATCACTTTTGTTATGTAACTAATTATCTGTTACAACTGGAGATTAAAGCTAAGTGACATATAACAATATCTATTGTTAGTGTGAGTCTGTTATAAACAACTCATTGGAGTCTGCAGTACTCTACTCTGTTTTGCAGTCTATTATACACTGTAAAAAAATATCGTAATTTTACAGGAAATAACTGTAAATGTTTATAGTAATTATCATGTTTTTTTAAATAACTTGCAAAATCCTGTAAAATGGCAGATATTAACTATAAATTAACAACCCAAAACATTATATTTTAAACGTTTATTTCCTCTTTTTTTTTACAGTAAATGTACTATATAATATTTACAGTATTTTTGCACTTTCAGAAAATACATGCAGATATACGTAAAATAAAAAGTATTATCTGTAATTAAATATGTAACTCGTAATATAAAAATGTATTACTATTATAAGACTTTAAGATGTTCTTTGTAATTTTAAGGTAATCATAAAACTGTAAAAAAAAGCGTCAAATAAAATAAACTTAAAATGTAATTAAAACCTTTTTACATAAATCATTTTCTCAATATTCAATTGAATCCACCACAAACACAAAAATATGTTGAAACAAAAGTAAATAAATATGTTCTCATTACATTCCTAACTTACTATATTGTAAACATCTACAGTTGACAATATCATTAAAAAAAATTAAAATGATAGAAAGTGGAGAAATCTCTGCAGGGAGGACCCAGGTTTAAAACACACACTGTTATTTACTCAACAATAAGTCACAGTTATCCTTGTTTTATTTATGTTGCTGTTCTTTTTTTTTCATTGGTCAATATACAGTAATAAGCCTTAGTTTTACAGTATAATGTATGGTTTTCGGATTCTGGCCGACAGCCAGAGCTACGGCACTTGAAATAGAATTCAGCCAAAACACGGCAGACAAGTCAGGCATGTTTGGAATGAGTCCACAACACTCCTGATTGGTTAATATAAACGGTCCGCGCCTGTCGTTTACATTTGAAACATCCACGTCAGTTTGAGCAGGTCTCCTCCTGCTGAGCTACAGCTGTCTGTATGTCTGCTGCAGGAGTTTATGGATTAATATCGGGATCGTTTTACATCTACACGTTAAATATGAGCATCGGGACGTCAACAAAGAACAGAAGACTTGAGATCTGGTGAATCCTGCAACTGTAATGGAGTTACATATGTATTTAGATAATCCTTAGTTTGTGAATGTTATTTTTTATTTAAGGTCACGTTTCTTCTTCTAGTTAGCTGAGTTTCTTCCCGTTAAGTTGGTATGCATCATTAATAGGTTGTTAAATGTTAAGAAGCCCTGAGATGCTGTTTCTTGCAAGATGTTGCGCCCGGGAAACCCGGCTTAACATGTGGCTGCTAACGTTAGCTTACAGTTTATTGCAGTGCTGCCCCCCCACCTTCTCGTCTCCAACACGGGAGAATTACACATAAACATGCAGCGGGGTGTCACAGTGTTGTCGCCAAGTTTAATGTAAAGTTTCACAGCTTTCTTTCAGCGGAATCTAGTTTGTTAATGTTCAGTAACAGCTAGCATAGCATAAACAGCTAACCGCTAACGTTCGGCTAACTTGCTAGTTAGCTCTGCTCTATATATTACAAGCTAACATGACTAGCTCATGTCACACTGTGAACTAAAATACTTTTTGTATTACTACATCATACATGCTTGGTCCAAATCACTGCTAAAATTAATCATTTATAAAAATGTATAGTAAAGAAACACATGCATGAAATAACATAGCAAAATAATACGGGTAATGTTTGACCCATGTTTTCCCTTTTAGAAGTGTAGTGATACAAACATGATTTGTATTCAAAAGGTAAGAAAGGGAAACATAAAAATTGTTGTTGATCCAAAACAGGTTAATTGAGGAATACTTGGAATCCTGAACGGTTAAAGTAATTTATTGCAAAGATATTTACAATTAAAACTGATTCGGGTCACTTTTGACACATGTTGGTTGTATGTTGTGTAACAAAGGGTTAACATGACAGCTGTGATGTTCACTCTTTTGACAGAGCACCAGTGGACAGCGAGGACTATGGAAGAGAAGATGTGATGGCTTTGTGTGGAAAGCTGCTGAAGCCAGCCTGTGTCCCTCATCAGTCTCTCCAGGCAGCACCCAGCTATTCTTCCATCTTGCAGATGAAAAGACTTTGATATGTGAGTAATAACTAACTGTAATATTGAATGTGGTTTAGTAAAGTATTTAAAAATACCCCACATTGTACATGTACAGGACAATCAGACCTTGTTCAACAAAGATCATCAGACAATTGTTTTGTCTTTGAGGTACAGCCGCAGCTGCGAGTCTCAGTTTGAAGAAAACACTAACATTTTATTTAGTGTTTAATCAATCAATATTTACTGGTCTTGAATTTCCTCACTGGATTACAAAATGCTCGAATCTTATTGTACAGGGATATTATGCAGATTTCATCACCTGAAGATGAAAATATAGATTCATCGATATGTACCATTTTAAGGAAATAGACTGTTAGTGGTATTGACCGAAGCTCCGCAGCTGTAGCTAGGCGCTGCTAATGAAAACTCAAGTGCTCAATTTGTTGGTTTTTCTTTATTATTAAGAATTGACCAAGCATATCTTCCTCTTCAAAATCCCAGTTGTACTTCGCTAACACTTAGTGCCTGGGAGGGTGCGTTTGATTGTTCCCACCCTTACCTCACTTATGGACTAGGTCATGTTAGACAAGCAATCCAGTGGTTAGTTTTAGGGTCACCTCCATTGTTTTATTTTGTATATATTCACTTTAAGAGAAAGGGATTTCAGAAACAAGTTTCACAAGTTTGGCTCGAGGTAAAATTAACAAAAGCTAGCTTGTTAGACTATGTTCCTCCCTTCCAAACTTATGAAATAATCAATGATTCAGATTGTCAGTATCTTTGAACTGTAGTTCCTGTTACACGTGAAGATAAGAAACGTCAAGTTTTCACCTCAAATGTAGCAACCCTAGGTTACTCAAAAGTGTGTGTGTGTGTGTGTGTGTGTGTGTGTGTGTGTGTGTGTGTGTGTGTGTGTGGTGTGTGTGTGTGTGTGTGTGTGTGTGTGTGTGTGTGTGTGTGTGTGTGAGTGTGTGTGTGTGTGTGTGTGTGTGTGTGTGTGTGTGTGTGTGTGTGTGTGTGTGTGTAGGGGATCTATTGGCAGCTGCTGATAATAACATCCATCATTATGGTTTACTAATAGTTATCACTTCACTTCCTCCTCCAGCACCTGGACACAGCAGGAGCCTACGCCAGGATCCTATTTGTGGACTTCAGCTCTGCCTTCAACACAACCCTCTGGCTGGAGGCTGCGCTCCATCAGGACCAAAACCTCTCTCCATCGGGACCAGAACCTCTCTCCATCAGGACCAGAACCTCTCTCCATCGGGACCAAAACCTCTCTCCATCAGGACCTTAACCTCTCTCCATCAGGACCAGAACCTCTCTCCATCAGACCAGAACCTCTCCATCAGACCAAAACCTCTCCATCAGGACCAGAACCTCTCCATCGGGACCAAAACCTCTCTCCATCAGGACCTTAACCTCTCTCCATCAGGACCAGAACCTCTCCATCGGGACCAAAACCTCTCTCCATCAGGACCAGAACCTCTCTCCATCAGGACCAGAACCTCTCTCCATCAGGACCAGAATCTCTCTCCATCAGGACCAGAACCTCTCCATCGGGACCTAAACCTCTCTCCATCAGGACCAGAACCTCTCCATCGGGACCAAAACCTCTCCATCAGGACCAGAACCTCTCTCCGTCAAGACCAGAACCTCTCTCCGTCAAGACCAGAACCTCTCTCCGTCAGGACCAGAACCTCTCTCCATCAGGACTAACACCTCATCAGGACCAGAACCTCTCTCCATCAGGACTAACACCTCATCAGGACCAGAACCTCTCTCCATCAGGACTAACACCTCATCAGGACCAGAACCTCTCTCCATCAGGACCAAAACCTCTCTCCATCAGGACCAGAACCTCTCGGCACCTCAACAAGGCCCGCCGCCCCCCACTGACACTTTACCTCAGCCACAACGCAGACTCTGCATGGAGATCACAGGATGGTAAATAATGCAATGTTTAAATATTGCTTACTGCCCATATTTTATATTCTATAATTTATTGCATTCTATTTCTTAATATAGTTCGCTATCTGTGTAGTTTTTACATTTTTTTATTTGTATGTACGACACCTCCTCGTACGTGTGAACCTACCTGGCAATAAACCCGTTTGTAATTCTGATCTTTTTGTCCTCCAGTAGCGCAGAATGGACAGAGGAAACATGATTGGGTCTCAAGTTTTTTGCAGCCAACATACATTATCCTACAAACTTGGGATAGGAGGATGAGTGAACAAGTTATCCATTGGTTGGAACATACAATGTTAGACGTACTAAATCCTGCACAGTGCTCCTTCACATTGACAATGTGAGCATATGTCGCCATTTTGCAATTTCTGTTATTTTCAGTTGAGAATGTTTCCAAGTAATCTTAAAAAATTCAACTTACTTTTTGTTTCTACTGTTTATAAGTATGATGTTTAAATATTAAATGCTGTATTCTTTAATGGTTGTATAATTCTACAAATATTTTTATATTTTAAGTTTTCAGAGTAATTGTTTCCTACAGAACATTTTGTGATGTCATTTTGTTGAACCTGTTTGATTGGAAAATGTTAGAAAAAGCTGTGAAAATAACAGTATTCTCCCGTTAGAACTTTAGTTTCTGTATTTATTTTAGTGTTTCGACAAATCTAATAAAAGAAAATGTAAAAACAGTTTTTCTCATCAGAACTTTATTTAAGGTATTTTAATGTAACATTTTAAGACGATGGATTTTGAAAAGAGAGGAAAGTTTCCTCTAAAATCTTTAAGGACAATTTCTGTATACTAATTGCTTTTGCACTTTATTTCAGTTAAAGTATTTTTAATTTAATTTCATGTTTTTTGCCCGTAGAAGTACAAGTGCTGTACTTTTATTAAAGGTTATTGACTGTAAAAAGAGCAGATACATCTGTACAATTACAGTTTTTTCCTGTAAAATCTTTAAGGACAATTCCCGTAAATTAATGTTATAAGTTCTGCAGAACAATTTTATAGAAAACAATAGCAATTTTCGATAGGATTCTATAAATTATTTGGTGGAATCTATATTAAAATTCATAGGTGAATTCTATAAAATATTTGCCAATATCCTGCAGTATATCCTACAGAAATTCTATAGAAATATCAATAGATTTTTCTATAGATTATTTTGCAGAATCTATATTAAAATCCATAGGTAAATTCTATAGAATATCTGCAAACATTCTATAGTATTCTTCAAAGAAGTTCTATAGAAATGTCCACAGATTCTATAGAATATAGGTCACAAATTCTATAGTATTCTACAGAATGGTATTCTACAGAACAGTTATATACAGGGTTCGTACGGTCATTGAAAACCTGGAAAAGTCACGGAAATTCAAAATGCAAATTCCAGGCCCTGGAAAAGTTATGGAAAACTATGTTTTTCCCAAAGTTTTGGAAAAGTCTAAAAAAAACTAAAGTTACGTCAAATATAATTTACATTTTATCTAATCGCCAAAATAATCTGCGGTCGCGAGCTGTTATGTGCCATCATGACGCGCATGGTGTTGTTTTTTAATATATGAAGCGCGAGCTGTGTGCTCGAGTCTTCCTGCCTGTCGGTTGAACTCTGCTGCTCCGGGATGAGGGTCAGCTACATTAGCTACGGTGCGTTCGTTAACTGTGCGGAGTCACTGTGGCACAGACTGCACCGCTGGTGAACAGCTGTTAGAACGGGCCGTTCAGGTGTTTAGAGCAGAGCGTGATGTGAACTGAAACGTTTTTCTGTCGCAATATCATTAAGGAATCGTTGAGCTAGCTAGCTAGCATACATTGTCACTATCTGCTAACGTTAGCTTTAGCCTTCGCTTTCGAATAGTTTTTTTCATAGGCTATGAACGGAGGTGGTATAAGGATAGATATTGTACTAGAGTAAAAGTAGAAGTACTCAGATGTTGTTCTTAAAAGTAGAAGTACTCAGAACTTGTACTTGAGTAAAAGTAGAAGTACTCAGGTCTTGTACTTGAGTAAAAGTAGAAGTACTCAGATCTTGTACTTGAGTTAAAGTAGAAGTACTCAGATCTTGTACTCGAGTAGAAATACTCAGATCTTGTACTTTAGTAGAAGTACTCAGATATTGTACTTTAGTAGAAGTGGAAGTACTCAGATCTTGTACTTAGAAAGTGAAGACCAGATGTACTAAAAAAGTATAGTACTCAGATGTTGTACTTGAGTAAAAGTAGAAGTACTCAGATCTTGTACTTGAGTAAAAGTAGAAGTACTCAGGTCTTGTACTTGAGTAAAAGTAGAAGTACTTGAGTAGTCGGTTGGCTTCAGTAGAAGCTGCTGGGACTCCCAGCAGCTTCTACTGAAGCCTTCAGAGTAAATCGCCAGAAGCGCCGACACCTCCTCATCTCCACCGCTCCCATGTTTTTTTTTGTGTTGCCATAAGTTAGTCTCTCTGCGTTTGTGTGCTGGGCTAATGCTAATGCTAATAATGCGAGGAAATAAAATGGCGACTTGACAAAAATTTTTCAGAGTTTTACAGGGGGTGGTTTGTAATTCGCCCAGCCAATCAGAAATTGGAACTTTTTTTCTCCCCAGATAAGTACCACCTCTAGCAGGGACTAAAAAGGGGGGAAAAGTTCTCTGAACTAAGTTCTCTTTTTGGTGTGAACGCAAAATCCCAGGAACTATCGGAACTAAAAGGGAAAAGTACTCCGGTGTGAAAGCGCCTAACGGTGCTCTGGGAGGAGATTCAGGTGATAAGGTGGGGTTACCTTGGTTGGTGATTGGCTAATGGTTACACAAGCCAAAACATCGTTATGACATCATAAAGTGGCCAAAATCTGCTCATTTTCAGACAGGTTTTTATAGAAATGGATCAGGACAAAAAGTGAGAGAATCTTTGTTCCTGAAACTTTCAGAATCTCTTTCCACAGAGGGAACGCATGTAGAAGAGACATGAAGAAGTGGATTATGCATAATAGGTGACCTTTGAACAAGCTTATCTTAACTGACCGCTCTATAATGTGTGATCTTGGACATGTATGTCAATTAGGATTCTTCCAGAGTCCGCTCGATGGCTCATCACCCAGGGAAGGAAGGAGGAGGCTATCAGGGAGATCAGGAAGGCAGCAAAGGTGAATGGAAGGAAGGTCCCAGAAGATCTGCTGGACAAGGTGAGATGCATCTCTGGCGAATACAATAAAGCTCTGCAATAAACACAAACTAAAACTGATTTTTTTAGCTAGGTGTTGAGGGTCCGTCCAAAAGAGGAAGCATGTTGGACCTATTCAGGATTTCCTATCTGAGAAAGCGTGCATTGATAATGAGCTACCTGTGGTGAGTATTCGATCATCCATAACCTGCTGCCACATCTCCAGCCATTCCTCCCTGAAGATAACTCTTTCTTTTTAGGTTTGCAACAAGTCTGGTGTACTTGGGACTGAGCCTGAATGTCGGGAACTTCGGTCTGAACATCTACCTCACACAGTTCATCTTCGGTTTAGTGGAGTTTCCGGCACGTTGGGGCAGTTTGGGCCTCATCCAGCGCTTTGGGAGGAAGAGATGTGAAGCAATCGTCCTGTTGTTTGCCGGCGCTGCTTGTCTAGGGATACTCACTATACCAAAAGGTAAGTTTCTGAATAGTTTATAGGAGTCTGTTGAAAGCCGCATTGGTGTATAATACACAAGATTATTGAGAACCAGGTTGTATCCCATTTTTATCAAACATATCTCTTTGCTACACCCTCTCCTAACCTAATTACTCCAGTAACAAACTGCAACCTCCAGGGGGGTGTACTACGAATCTAGTTCAACCTATCCTGGATATGTTTTGAGTTATCCGGTTGGCCTAATCCAAAACATACGCGCTCTCGCTAAACTGTCCTACAACGCTGGCTATCAACTCGATCGCTCAAGCCAGCCGTGTCCTATCTAGTTAGGTGCGCGTTCACATGAAAGGTGTGGTATCTGGAGCATTCGACCAATCACAAACATGGAGAAGCGTACTGACAGCGCAGCGTCATACTGCCTGAATGAAAAGTCAACTATAATATTGGACATATGAAGAAGTTAAACTTTAAACATCCATGACTTAAACACTTTATCCAGGATCAAAGCCTCAGAGCTGCACCTGCAAGGTGCATACAGCTGGCAACAGAACAAGTGTTTGAATGCGTACATTAACAGGTTTATGATATCACTGCCCCGTCTAAGACACGATCTGACTTTAATTACATTTGACTCGAGTGTTTCGTCAACTTAATGTGTTGCTTAAAATAATACTTATGCATACAGTATGTGACACTGTGAGTGTTGCACGGCCAGATACGACTTGGAAAAGTAAGCAGTCCGGGCTTCTTTTACTAATGCATTAAAAGAATATCTTAGATCTTTGAGATAGAGGCGATGCACTTCCAGCCCAGTGGTTTTCCTTAGTCCTTCTGTCCAGGGACACTTCCGCCTCAGCAGCAGACAGCGTTCGTTATCCATGGAGAAGTGTTACAGATAGCTCTAGTCCTATCCTTTAGCGGTGCCACTTTGTCCAGCAACATAGAGCAATGCTGATTAAAAGACTGTATTAAAAGCTCTACATCGTTCATATTGTTATTATCACAGCAAAACGGAGCTGTGAACTGATCAGCTGTACTCTGAGTAATAATGCGCAAACGTAATGATGTTTTGAGATGGTTTGGTCAGTTTTCACAGATAGATTAAAACTAGAGCCGGGACTGGATTAAACAAATTAATCTAATTAATTAGAGGCTTTGTAATTAATTAATCGAATTTAATCGCATTTTTAATCAAATATACATATTTGACCCGAGAACAGTGAGAAGCAACTTCCACATGGATGTGACTCCAAGTGGTCTACAGTCGAGTGCAGTCCATTGAGCCAGGGAGCTGGTTATTCTCTCAGACGTGGACTGACTCATCCTGGCCCTGAAACCAGTCCTCTGGTTGAGTGTGGGTTGGGTCAGGGTGTGGTTCCTTGCACTCGGAGTCGGGCTAACGTCCACGCTAGCTGCTACATGCTAGCTGCTACATGCTTTGCATTTAGGTGATACTTTAGGCTTGATGTGCTGCAGTGATATGCAAATTCTTTTTTGCATAATTTGCACACAGCCGTGCTCTTGTCGACGCTTCCATCCGTCCGTTTTTTAAAACAGAATGTCCCATCCACGGGGCCGACCAAAGCGGCCTCATCAGCTTCTTCGTTCATGTTTGACTATTGTTCACCGTGGTTTGTTGTTGTTTGAAGTCCCATGCTGAAGTCATGAACGTTAGTTGGTGCTCCAGTATAATCGGTACGCCTGAAACTCATCCAGTGAGAAACGTTCCGCTGTGCAAAAATAAGTGCGATTAAAATGCGTTATTTTTTTTGTAATTAATTAATCTTAATTAACGCGTTAAAGTCCCGGCCCTAATTAAAACCCTTCATGCATGAATTATGAAAGCCTCACTCAGGATTTTTTTACCAAGTGTTTTTATTGCTCTTGGGGCATTACAAACAAGATTTTTACTTTTGTTTTTTTAATCTAGTTTTTTCAAATTTAGAAAAAAAATGTTTTATATGTGACAGTATGCGCTAAAGTCTAAACTGAAAACTTGTACATTTGGAAAAAAATGATAAATAAAGATGTGCATACTTAAAATTACATTATAATAACTTAAGTATATATATTTAAGGCCCAAAAATATATTGCAAATGAAGCATTTTCAAACATAAAATCAATCCTTTGACAATTAATGAATTCAATGATTCCTTAGTTGTTACTTGATGTCACCAAATGTTTTATACCTGCAGGGAGCGCTTTCCATGAAAGGATTGGCAGGATATCGGCAGGTGACTTGGTCCATGTGGCTTTCTGTCGTTCATCTTGGTTTAGATATATCTATCCTGCACTTGCACTGACTTTCCACTGAGTAGCATGTGTATGGGATGATGCAATAGGGTCCTATGTAGTGGCTGATGCTGCAACTATGCCATAAAAACCCATGCATATACAAGAAAACACCTTTTGAATAGCTGTCCACTGTAGTGACCTCTATGCGTGAAAGGTTAAAGAAAATCACTGATCAGTAGATCCTCACAACGGATGTGATCAACATCTAGTCCCAGAGAAAAAACAAGGTCTAAGGTATGACCACCCACGTGAGTGGCGCCGGAAACATGTTGCTTGAAATTAAAAGATTCAGTAATATTAATAAATTCAGTGGCTACAGAATGTGTGGCATCATTGATGTTAAAATCACCTACGAATAACACTTCGTCCAGCTTGATAATAGAAGTAAGAAAGTCAGTGAACTCAATTAAAAACTGACCTGCTGGACCAGGAGGTCGATAAATTAAAACACAATAAAATGGCTTTTGCCGACCAATTTTAGTCACCTGTAGTTCAAACGTAATGAAAGGTTCTGAGCAACTGCTTCTTCCAGACAACGGCGAGACCTCCACCGCGGCCCGACAGACGTGGAGTGCCCATGTATGAGCAGTCCGCTGGGCACAGTTCATTTACAAGGATAAATTCCAAATTCCGTTGCAGGAATAAGAAGGCCACATTCTCCCTTACTATAAACAAGTCATAACAAGTGTGAGCCTTGTTCGCAACAGAGCGTGCATTAATCAGACACATTTTAGCTGAGGAAGCCACTGTATCACCATCAGCACAGGAAGCTTGTATTATGTGTACAACTGGACTGATCACTCTCGCACCACGGGACCGCCGGTCAGTGATTCTGACCGGGATGTCCATCGGTATTGAAGTGGAAGTGGTTGTGTGGTGCTAGTGTGGTTTGTACCGGAGGGAAGGGCTTTCTTGTGGTGGCCGAAAATGACCAATGCCATTGGAGGACAGTTGGGGCAGCTCGCAGTAGAAACGGTGGCCTGAGATGACACTGCTGGAAAGGGGGGTATGTGGGAATGGAGTGGGAATAGTCAGGGACACGTCTGAACAGCGTGCTGCATGTTAGTGAGTAAATCTCACTGTAAACTCTTGAATCATCACCAAATTCTGTGTTGTTATGACCGATCATAAGTCTTTAGCTTTATGCACACACATACATTTTGCAGAGCAGAGACACGCGCTCACCAAGCCGAAAAATATATCCGGTCACAGAGATCTGCTATTTTAAAGTAAAGTAAAATTATATCGACCCTAAATATAGTCTATATTAAGAACGAGAAAAGTTTTAACATTTATCGTTTTTTGCAAACATATGACAAATGTGCGAGGGTGATGACGTTAGAGCTTCGTCCTATGAGCTTCGTTAACCCCTGGTTATACAGCCCATGTCTCTAATTCCGGCATAATCAACTGTATCACCATTTGGCAAACCTCATTATATACACAGTGAAGCTGGCACACATGATTTAATTTGCATGCACAATGTGTCACAACTGTCTGACGTATGAATTGTCCATCAGATCTTCCCGTGGTGGCAACAGTGGTCGCAGTAGTGGGGAAGTTTTCCGCCACTACAAGTTTCTCTATCGTCTATGTTTACACTGCAGAACTGTACCCTACCACTCTAAGGTAAGGTACATATCCCTCAGGAACAATTCAAAAGACATGTTTGCTTTTGCTATAAGATAATTTTGTATCTATACTAGGCAGAATGGAGTAGGTCTGAACTCCATGTGTGCTCGTGTGGCGGGGATCCTCGCTCCTCTGATCAGACTCCTGGAAGTCTATCATTGGACGATCCCCATGCTGATATACGGCATCGTGTCCATCACAGCTGGAGGTCTCTGCTTATTTCTGCCTGAAACTCTTAATGTGGAACTCCAGGACTACCACGCTGAGATCAGGTGAGGTTTTTTTTTCACGAAAGTGTGTCTCAGGGCTTCTTAACATTTAAAAATCTATTAATGTCTCATACCCACTTAACGGGAAGAAACTCAGCTAACTGACGATACGAACCGTTTTTACCGAAACAAAACACAAGTCTCACAAGAAGCGTCTAAATGAGCCCTGGGCGAAAAGATGCTAACGCACTTAGCACAGAACTCACGATAAAATACCCTTATTACTTATCGGATCTGCACAAACAAGATATGGATTAGCAAGCTGAGAATCCACAGTTTTCAGAAATATAAGCATCATTACTGAGCGATCAAAACTCGGCAGGGGAAGCAAACCCAGACATCACACCACGTAGCTTTATGGAGCCAAAAACGGGACATTGTCTTACCTTTGCTGTTGTTCTGATCAAAGGTTGTGTTCAATGGCATCAAAACGATAAAAACGCAGCTGAATGTTAATCCATAGGTAAATCCAATGTGTCTGTGTCACTTTGAGATGATTACTGATAATTAGGGGTGTAACGGTTCACAAACATTTCGTTTCGGTACGTACCTCGGTATTTAGGTCACGGTTCGGTACGTTTTCGGTACAGCAGAAAAAATTATCACAAAACATAACATATTTTTTTTTATTATTATTAAACTGTGAATAATGTATTCACTCAAATAAATACAAAATATAATAAAATAAACATTAAGGTGCAGCATTTCGATGAACTGAAATAATCTGTATTTGAGCTTTACTGTACTAGTACTCACAAAACATAAACTATTAGTTTTGGGTTTTTAATTATTATTAAACTATGAATATTCACTCAAATAAATATAAAATATAATAAAATAAACATTAAGGTGCAGCTTTTCGATGAACTGAAATAATCTGTATTTGAACTGTACTGTACTAGCACCTAAGCAGCCAGTTAGACATAATGACTTGCTTGTCATTGTATTTTCATGTTGTTTAAAGAAAGATGAACTTGTCCACATTGCTTGCCGAAAGGGCAGATCTGCTGGCACTAGCAATGTCTCCTGCTGTGGAGAACACCCTCTAGGGACAGAGGTAGCAGATACAGCCAGGTAGCGCTTTGCTACCATGGCAACATAAGGATATTTGGCGTTTGTAATAGCTTTGGCTCGTAATAGCTTTGGCTCGGTCTGAACTCTCTGCGAGTGGTGGAGGCTTACATGCTAGCGGGAGTTGGGTTTGCACTTCAGTCTTTTTTCTTTTGATACCGATGATTCACGTTCGGGTGATGCCTTTTCAAATGAGTGTGCAAGTTTGATGTATTGCCAGCCGCGTAATCAATTTTAGTTGAACAATGCCGACAATCAGCTTTGGTTTGGTCCTCCTGTCTTTGTCCGGCATCCTTGTTTGTAACTGTGAAACCAAAATGTTCCCAAACCGGAGACTTCAATGATGCTGGAGGATTTTTCGTGCTCAACTTTATCTGCGTTTGCCATTTCGACAGTTCCTCAAATTACTGACTACATTTGAACGCATCCCTCTGACCAGCTCGTCCAATGAAATGACTTGCTCGCTCTATGACGCGTTGATCACAATGGGTGCAAATTACTCTGAATGCTGCGACGCAGCACCTCAGATTACTTCCAAGAAGGTGTTCACGTTCTCAATTTTTTACGTTTAACGTTATATGCTCGAACCGAACCGAAGGGCGTATGTGTACCATTTTTATGTTAATAACGGAGTTTTCATATATAGCTGCTATGATAGCTACGAGAGTATGACAGCTTCCGGGTTTGGGCAATCTGGCTACGCATCACTCATTTACCAATGGGTAATGTTTAAATGGATTTTAGGAACTTCCCCTCAACGGTTAAAAAGAGATGTCAATCATCAAAATCGACCGAGGGGGGCCAGAGATACGGAAAATCTACCCAAATGACCCCAGAAGTGTTTTTTTTCCTTCTAAATCTCTATAAAAAGGTCAAACTTCACTTGCTTTGCATCAGTCTTGATACAGGGTACTTATTATGTTATAGTTTGGATTCCTAAAGCTTTTAGTCTACTATTGTCATGGTTTGAGTTTTTGTGTGTCTAGTTTTGGGGTTATTTTGCAATTCTGTTCTCCCTGTGTCTTGTCTTCCTCCCTGTCGTTAGTTTCCCTGGTGTGTCTGATTGTCTGATTGTGTTCACCTGTTGCCCTTGTGTTTCTCCTCCCCTGCCCGGCTGTTTCTCGTCTCGTGATTACCCCTCCCTGTATTTAGTCTTGTCTCTGTCTGTGTTCAGTGTTGGTTCATTATTTGTCGTTCATGTCTCCCTTCACGTTGGTCACAGTCACCTTTTGTTTGGATGCTACCTCGTGCCTCGTACCTGTTCATGGATTCTTGTTTTTTTCAGCTTTTGTAAATAAAGCTCGCCTTTTGTTCCATTTTGAAACCTGCTTCCCTCCTCAATCTGCATTTGGGTCCTATTTTCCCCAACCCTGACAACTATCCCATCAGTCAACGGTGGTTTTCACTATAAGTCATGGTTTTTTTTGGACGGACACTATAATTTACATTTATTTACTAGGTTCATTCTGAATTTACTGTAAAATAAAAAATTCTATATTGATTCTGACTTTTCTACATCCAACTCGTAGGTTTATCATTGCTTTGAGAAAAAAGATTATTCATTTACCCTTTTTAGAAGTTAAGATATGGTCATTTGTTCTGGGAATGTCATTTTCGAGCCTCGGGCCTGAAACAGGCTCAAAGCAATTCTAGTTAATAATAATCTTTCTGTTTTAAATGACAGACATCCGGAGAACCTGACGGAAATACAAACCTTGACTAAAAAGGAGGAGAATTCTGTGAACAACGGAAAAATGGACAGTGTTCAAGGAAAAAGAAAGACTGTAAACATTGAGTAGTGTGGTCCCGTTTTGTGTTTGTTTCCCTACCTATGTAATTGTGTGTGTTATTTGGTCGAATGAAAAATAAAGAGTTTTAAAAATTCAGGAAAAAGCACCAACATATAATTTATATGGATGTATCAGTTCCTTTTCTGACCTTTTAAACATAATTGTATTATTTGTTGTTGCAAATAAAACGTTTAACAGAAGTGCGGAGACTGTTTGATAACTGGGACATTTATCAAGAATAAAAGGAAGCAAACACAGCTGATTGGTGACATCAAGTAATTATTAAATTAAAATGTGTTAGATTCAATCACACATATTTGTATTGTTTCCTCTTCATCCAAACTCTAAAGGTCCACTCAGATTGCCCTTAGTTATTATTGTGAAATAATCCACGGTATCTAACTGGGTGATAAACAATTAATATGTGGATGAATAAATGATACTGTACTTTGATACTGTACACAGGTTAAGAGGTGAACACCTGAACGTCTGTGCTCATTGTATTATCTTATTCATCCCAGCTTTAACAGGTGGTGTACAGTAGCTGTGGTTTTCTACTAAAAGTTGGGATACATACAGTATATCCAGTATAATAACACTTTTCTTCGGCGCCCCTGAGGGGAGATGGCCAAAACAACCAAAGAAAAACGTGCTTGTGCTCAGGATGAAGTTACTAGATCTTGTGAGTCCTTAAAAGGAAGTCTGAGATTTAAATATAACTTAAATAAATGTCGTAAGGGTTTCCGTTAGCTGGTAATTACCGGTTTTTAGCTGGTAACATTTATTAAAAACCGGTAAATTCAAAACCTGCCGGTCAAAATGTCTGGTAATAATTAGGGATGCTCCGATCGATCGGCCGCCGGTCATTGTCGCCCGATATTCACTCTTAATAGTTTGATCGGTGCTCTCTATAAAGGCCGATCGGGAGAGCTGGATCTGATCGATATGGACATAACCGCGAGTGAAGTATAACCGGACGCGAGAGAGAGATCAGATCAGCTGCTGAGTCTGACCGAGACACGCAGCTCTGCATGATCACCTGAAGCCCCGCCCACTGTTTAGCGAGCTGCAGGAGCTGCATGAGAAACTGACGGGCTGTCAGGAGAGAGAGGGAGAGAGGGGAAAAGAGAGTTTCTCTCGTGTTATTATTCAAAGTTGATGTAAACTTTTGAATAATGTACTTCATCCACTACAAGTAGTTTGTTTGAATGTAATAATTATGTTGTTTGTTGTTTGTGGAATAATTTATTGAAAAATTAATCTGAATTTTTCGATTATAAACTGAAGCAATATAAAAATGACTCCCATTAACTGAGTTTTAAACATCAGCATATCCGCTCATAGTCCGGTAATTACCTGCTAACGGAAACTCTGCCACACAACTCTTATTATTGAAATATGACCGGTAAGTTTCAAATTTGTCCGGTAAAATAAATTCTGTCAAAAATCCTAGCGGAAACCTATTACACGTAAGTCTGGTAACTTTACTTAACACTTTACTGTTAAAACTATAAGTAAATGTTTCTGATGTTTGAGAAGCGATGACCTCCCTAAATTCTTATCTGCCTGTGGTGACTGTACTGATAACTTTATAAACATATACTGCAGTAAGGTCTCTGTTTTTGTTTATGTGTGTCCCCCTCTCACTTCAGTTTGATGTAGTTTGTGACAGGAGTGGTTTGATCGAGGCGTCCCAGTCCATCTCCATGGCCGGAGTTATGGTAAGACACCAAAACACATCCACCTTTATTTGACAGCGTTATCTTATCTGTAATTAATATTGTGTTGAGGTGAAAACATACATCATCTTTCAGCAATTCAACTTTTAAAATGTAATCAAACACATTGGCACTTCAAATATACATGTTTTATGTCCCGTTGTAAAACTACAAAAACCTGTTAATGACACACGTTTTTTTTTACACCTGATCATGACTTCAGCGCAAATTATATTCTGTGTTCTTCAAGAATTGGTTTAGCATTGTAAGGTTAGGGAAGTTTATTTATACAGCACCTTTCAACACAAGGCAATTCAGAGTGCTTTACAGAAATGTAAAGACATTAAGAAAATGGCATTTAAAACGGTCATTAAACATTAAAAGAAGAAAAACCATGAATAAAAGTCACAGTGCAGTTTAAGATATGAATAGTTCAATTAAGTCATCAGGTCTGATCTCTTGGCATGGGCAGGTTATTAAAGTGCACACTTTATGATGTCTTAAGTCCATCGTACTAATCTTATGTCCATGGTTAAATATTAGTTAGTGGGCACATTTTGCCCACTTCCTTGAGGTATAGCACCTTCAGATTGGCACACCCATCACATCACAGTGAATGTGGCACCACAGCATAGACAAGCATCACTATGAGCAGCTTCGGGGAGATCCTGCGGGAGATCGGGGAGTTTGGTAGCTTTCAGAAACGCCTGTTGGCTGGAGTATGCATCCTCAGCATTTTTGCTTCTTTCGAGATGCTCGGTCAGGTGTTTGTAGGACTGAACTTCCCACATCGCTGCAACACCGACTGGATCCTGGAGCGAGGACCCAACCTGACGGAGGAGCGACAAAGAAATCTCACCCTCCCACTGAACAATGATGGAGGCTTTGAGAGCTGTGAGATGTTCACACCTGTGGATTTGGATTTGGAAACCATTATAGCGTACGGCATCAACAAGACTACAGGATGCACACATGGATGGGACTATGACGCACCTGTTGGAGCTTCAAGCATCGTGACAGAGGTAAATACTAAACACTTTACTGTTAAAACTATAAGTAAATGTTTCTGATGTTTGAGAAGCGTGCCCCATATGCCCTCCGTACATTCTTATCTGCCTGTGGTGACTGTACTGATAACTTTATAAACATATACTGCAGTAAGGTCTCTGTTTTTCTTTATGTGTGTCCCCCTCTCACTTCAGTTTGATGTAGTTTGTGACAGGAGTGGTTTGATCGAGGCGTCCCAGTCCATCTCCATGGCCGGAGTTCTGGTTGGAGCGCTGGCTTATGGGGTGATTTCTGACCGGTAAGAAAACAAAACACATCCACCTTTTTGTTTGTCTATTTTTTCTTTAAATAGCCTTATCGAATTATTATTATTAATATAAATAATGATGTATTTATCTATGCACGTATGTTATTATCTCCATTTTAGAAAATAACAAAAATAATCTCTAAGATAAGATAAGACTTGATTTATCCCGAAGGAAATTGTTGTGCCAGAGCCATAAAAACAAAACACAAACACAGCAGCATGATAATAATAATAAAACTATACACTAAAAGTGCATTTACATATCTACAGGAAACAGACGGTCACATAATTAATGTAAATATTAACAGTCTTTAGTGGTGCAAATAAACGCTGTGGCAGATACGTAATTGCACGTTATCATAGCACATTGTTAACAATAATAATATTGCACATGTCATATAGCAGCGAGTGTTTTGTAATGATGGTAATGATATTTATATTGCACATAGTGTTGGTGTGGAAGTTCTCAGTTCCCTTTACTGAAGGGTGACGAGTTAAAGAGTTTGATTTGACCTCCCGTGGTGCTCCGTGGTGGTTAATCTTGTCTGCAGTTTATATCGTGTTGAGGTGAAAGCATACGTCTTCTCTCCTCTCCCTGCAGGTTTGGACGGCGCTTTCGCGGTCCTGCTCTGTGTTTCTCTCCTCCTGTTCTTCAGTGTTGGATCAGCTTTCTCCCCCAACATCTACGTTTACATGGTTTTCAAATTTCTCTCCGGCACCTCGAGTCTCAACCTTCAGATGAACACATCTGTGATGGGTAGGTTTGTTCTTCCCATCATCATTTTACATTAAACACACTTTGATAACACATCCAACTTTGAGTTTACCCGCTCTTTTTAACTTCCGGTATACTACTTAATTAATCTTGGTGGTCTGTCAGATTTGACACTATATTTATAGCTTTGGATGGAAAGGCCATCTCGTGTCACATCAAGGTTCACCAAAGAAGTAAAGATAGGACAGCTTGGTTTAACTTCAGGTGGTGCACGGACATTATGTTAGATATTAAATTATTACAGATATTAAGGGACAGATGACACTGAGCTGGCAACCTCTACTAACCTAAATTTCCACTCCAAAATTAAACGTAAGAATAGATTAAATCCCAATATGCTCACTTTCAGCTGGTCTGCTCTTGTTATTGATGAAACTGATCTATTGGACACGACTGTCTATCAAATTGTAATGATTGTATTACTTGATGCATTTTACTAAACAGACTGTACGTGGTTTGTCATGCTTTGCTTTCTGTTATTTTGTTCATGTCTGTCAGACGTTGCTTTTGTGGGGACCCCCTTGAAAACGACATGGTGCTTCTCAAGGGGTTTATCCTAATAAATAAAATGTCTATATATCTCTGTTACAGGGGTGGAGTGGACTGGTCCCTCTTACGCTGCTCGTTTCACAACAATCACCGTAGCATTATTCTCTGTGGGAATTATCTTACTGTCGGGCATCGCCTATTTAATCCGCGACTGGAGGATCCTGCAGCTGGTGCTCTTCAGTCCTCTTCTAGTCCTCTTTGCAGTCTATTACAGGTCAGCAGTAACGGCCCGTCCACACTACAGCGTCGACAGCGTCCACAAATCCAATCTGCCCATTCACTTTGAATGGGGTGACGTCACGTTGCCTCGCTTTTTCGCCGAACTGAATTGTGGGTAGCAGAGCGGTCCGTCTCCGCCGTCTCCGGCGTCAGAAGCCGGAGACGCCGGAGACGCCGGAGTAGCCAGCCAATCAAATCCCGTTTCTGAAAATCTGACAGCTGAAGCCGTAGCCAATCAAACCGCGTCTAAGCTGGGAGAGATATCCCGCTGTTCATTTCTATATCTCAAAAAAAGTTGGAGGAGAAACTAATTATCGCTGTAGCAAATCACCCGGTTGTGTATGACCAGACCCTCTTCACCTACCGGGATACACACCGGAGGAACCAGCATGGAGGGAGGTGGCAGAGACAGTGGGGTGAAACTGGTAGGTTTTCGCCTGTTTGGGGAGTTTATATATATATATATCTTGCTCCCATAAAATCCCCGGGGTTTTTTGCTTTGGATGTCGGGGGCGGGAGATTCATGTGATTGGTTGTTGGTCGCATTGCTTAAATAAAATCCCCAAGCTCCAGACACGCCCAGCTCCAAGCATTTTTTGAAGCTGTAGTGTGGACGCTCCGTAACACTCGCGATAAGAGTGGTTTGAATTATAACAAGGAAAAGTGTGTGATTTTTATCCTGTGTGTCTTTAGGCAAGGCAAGTTTCTTTTATATAGCACCTTTCAACACAAGGCAATTCAAAGTGATTTACAGAAATGAAAGACATTAAGAGCATTAAGAAACGAATTATAAAATGGCATTTAAAAACACATTTAAAAGCAAAGATAACAAAGCATGAATAACAAAGGAACATGAATTAAAGTTGCAGGGTGAGATACACACATTTGAAATGTTTAGCTCTGACTCTCAATCATTCAACGGCCCTGTGTCACCCTCTCTTCCACACACCTCACGCAGGTGAACAGGATTATAATGAGTGCTGCCCATATCCATGTGACCCAAGCCAACCAATCAATAGTGCTCAAACAAATATCTTATATTAAAACAAAAACGCAATACTACATGTTTCATGGCTCCTACACTCACTCTTACAGAAATACTTTTCTTTGACCTCACTTAATTTCTACTTTATTTTTTAACTTGTCCTTTAGTTATTTCAAGTGTTTCATGCTAAACGAACCCCGCTTTGGAAAATTCTAATCTGCAACCCAATATTCCGAAAAATTCAACGGATCCTGGCCATATTTGTGTAGCATATAAAATGAATCTTCTCCCAGACATTCATGTGGCTTGCTAGTTTTGGACCCCATTTGTAACCCCGTCTTTTTTGTACAGTGTTAATGTTATGCTGCTCTATTTGTTTTCCTTCGGGATAAAGTCTTATCTTATCTTAAGGTTTCTCCCAGAGTCCGCCCGCTGGCTGATCACCCAGGGCAGGAAGGAGGAGGCGCTGAAGGAGCTGCAGAGGGCGGCCAGACTGAACGGGACCACGGTACCAGAACATCTGCTGGACCAGGTGAGCTGTGTCAACGCTATAAACCTACGGAAGACGATTGGGGCCACATGAGATCAGTTTTTGGAGATCTGCTAAAAAGGTAAAAGTCAGAATTCTGAGGGGACAAAAAACTAATTCTGAGAAATCAGAATTCTGAGTTTAAAGTGGAAAAAAGGTATTTCTGAGAAAAAAAAGTAAAGAATCTGAGGAAAAGTCCATTATTTTTAGAATAGGTTATTATTATATTCTGAGAATAAGTCAGAATCACTTTCTGTCAGATCTCAAAATAAATGCACCATATAAAGGATTGGGGCCACATGAAAACAGTTTTTGGAGATCTGACAAAAGGGTAAGAAAAGACAAGTAAAAGCCAAAATTCGGAGGGGAAAAATAAGTCTGAAATCTGAGAAAAACATCAGAGTTTTGAGAACATTTGGAACTCTGAACAAAGTCCACATTTTGAGGAATCTGAAATTTGAGTTTAAAGCCGAAAAAAAACAAATTCTGAAGAAAAGTCAGAATCGTACGGAACCTCCGGCCCAAAGGTTCATGGAGGGGAAAAAAGTATCTTGTGTGCACGATATTTCGTTAGTTTCTCGAAAGTTACCGGTGCGCCAAGTAGGAAGTGGAGCACAGAGGAGACAACCGTTTCAACAAGGCAGCACAAGAGATTCTAAATTCCACCTCTGAGGAGGACGTCTCCAGAGATGCATGGTTGGCGGCTGCTTGGAAGCAGGAGTGGGAGCTAGCCGGGCCCTCCCGCATCCGTCGCTACATCTGGGACCCAGGAGATGGCGCCATAGGAGGAGACGACCTACCACGCCGGCATTGGACCACACTAAGCCGTCTACGAACTGGGGTCGGTCGCTTCAAAACATCAATGAAGAAGTGGGGCCTGGCAGACAGTGCTTCATGCAAGTGTGGTGACCCTGAACAGACTGCCGAACATATAATAACCACCTGCCCTTTATACAGACCGCCCTCGGAAGCCAGCCTCTTCGACTTAGGACCAGAGATGCGGGCATGGCTACACGACACCGAGTTGGACCTCTGCGTTACAAGAAAGAAGAAGAACCGTTTCATTGCAGACTGTTATGTTTATAATGGCAGTGCATACATTATTTGAGATATATTTCAAACTCGGACTTCATTTAGGGACATTTTGGCCCGGGGTTCAAAGATATTTGTTTAAGCACCGGATTCGCAAAACAGAAGAGTCTGTAAACCAGTCTGCTTTGATCTATGAATTCATGTCCGTGACTCTCACAGTATCTGCTGCCCACAGCTGTTTTATAGAAGGAAAGCCTCCTTAACTTTATGAAATCTCTGCGGCACCAGTGGCCTGTACTACGAAGCAGGATTTGATTTGCTGATACAGCATTCCAACTATCTGTTCTTCGACTCACGACATTCTTTATTATTCCACCGGGTTATTTTGCTGCTCTTCTTCTCCCACATTCCACATCGCAGAAACTCCGTTCAAACATCAAAACGTTCAGCTCGGTCGGGAATCGATTGCTATTACTTTTCAAATTCATAACTTTCATAATACCAGAGATATATCCCATAATTCATCACATTTTTAACATGGAAGTCAATGGAGAAACTCTTCAAACTTGAAAAATCTTCACGCAACTTCAACTGCTAACTGTTCCTCCTTAATTGCTAACTGCTCCTTAATACTTTCACTCAGAAACCTCATTCCAACTTTAAAATGTTCATCTTTCTGACATTATTCGTGTTACACAACTTTTAAATCTGATTCGTACCTTTATAGATATTAAACATTGCTCAGACCTTGGTAAAGAGGCCTTCTTCAGATTTAGAGTGTGTGATGTCACAGCTAGAGTGGAGGAGAGATTGAAATTCGCCTTCATATATATTTTTTAAACCTGCCATAATTCCCAAACCCTACATTCCTGAGACATAATCTTTCATGAGAAACGTAGGAAAACATCTCGTAGCTTGAAGAATAAAAATAATCAAGCAAAAATAATTAAACAAAATGCCTCTTGAGGGCATGAAGTGACAACAACTTTCAACATGTCTCCATTAAACCCCATTGTAAGTTCTGCCTCATCTTTCCCCACCACAGCAGCCACACACCTTTAGTTAATCTGCCAAAAAGGCCACATCATTAACCCGAAAGTACACAAAAAGTACACTTCAGATGCTCAAGTTCCTTCACATGCTTAATGCTTTAAAATATCACCAATATCTGTTACGGTTCTTCAACAAAACGTTCACATGTAAAAGTTGTATCGCTCATTCAGAACAATGAAAATGCTCTCCTCTCACTGATTACTGCACATCACCATGGAAACCTTTGATCTCTGGACACGTCTCTGGACACACGGTGTCATAACTCCAACTGACATGCTCAGAGCAGCAGACTTCAGATAATGGTTAATGGTCCTGCCCTCAACAGCTTTACGCCAAATCTGAGATCTCACCATAGGCTGTTGCCATGGAAACCCATCCCTCGCCATAAAACACGATGTCGCTGTAGCTCCAATGGACACCGTCCGGTCGTCCCACAATCTTCAACTGTATATCACCTCTCCATGCCTCAACAGCTCTACATCAAATCTGGCATTTCACCATATGCCGTTTCCATGGCCATAAAACACTATGTTGTCGTAACGCCTATGAAAAGGGTCAAAACCGCACCAGACTTCAGATAATGGTTAACGGTCCAGCCCTCAACAGCTCTACGTCAATGATGGGGTGTCATTATATGCCGTTTATTTTATGGCGAGGGATGCATATCCCTCGCCATAAAAGACGATGTCGTTATAACTCCTATGGAAATGTTCAAAAAGGGCTCAAACTTCACATGTGTGCTAACAGTCCAGCCGTGAAGACATCTACGGGACAGTTTTGAGATTTCTTCAAATGCCATTGCCATGGCAACACAATGCTCACCATGAAACACGGTTTTCTCATAACTTCAGTGAAAATGCTCCAAACGGCCCAAAACTTCACAGGTTTGGTAACGATGCAGCCATCAACGCATCGAAGCGTATTATGGGATGTCATCAAATGCCGTTGGCATGGCGACAGATCATTCACCATCAAGTTAGTTCAAAAGTTTGCAGTTCAAATATTTTGCTGCTTTTCCAAGCCTTTTTACTTTATTTTCTTCTCTCATCACACATTCAAGCTCCCAGTGTTCATGTATAATTTCAATCTAAATTCTTCACTTTCTTCTTACACATTACATTTCAACATAGCAATTCAGCGTCAGCTTTTCAGCATAAAGCATTCCCACTAGCAATTTCTTCAGGAATTGCATTCTCGAGTTCCCCCTATTACTCATTTTATGAAGGAGAGGTCTGGTCACCAGGGTGCATGATGTGTTTGTGCTACGCTCCGCTCTGTGTGCAGAGTTGGGTGTAACGCGTTACAAAGTAATTCATAATTTTATAACTCAGTAATCACACTACAGTTACTAACATTGCCCGACACGCGTTACTTCGTTTCCTTTATAAAATCAGTACTCACACTACAGTTAGCCTACGAACATAAATAATTACTAGATTCTCCCTTTGACAGACAAGAGGGATTTCAGCCGCAGGTTTATATTTACGTAACATTTGCGTGACTTGCGCGTCCACATGCAGTGCATAAACATGACTGAGTCAACAGCGATAACTTTCGAGGGGTGGAGGTATGCCCATTATTTTGAGTTCGTCCGAAGAAAAGACAGGAATGTGACGGTGAGGTGCAAACTGTGTCCAGGCCAGAAGCTTTTATCCACTGCTGCAAACACAACGTCAAACCTCAACAAACACCTGCAAAGACAACATGCTAACGTGAAGCTAATAGCTAAGGAGGACCTCCGAATCCAGAGGGAGGATGTTGAGTAAAGTAACGCACTGTAGGTGTGCCGCATTTGTGCTTCAGATGAGGCTCCCTCCGCAAAATGAAGCATCCTCCGCGGTCTGCGTGATCTGCCTGTAGGGAGGGGCGGCCCTGCGAGTAAAGTAACGAGTAAAGTAGCGCGTAACTTGATGTAGAGAGTAACGAAGTAAAGTAATATATTACCTTTTTAACGACCCCATCTCTGTCTGTGTCATTTCATTTCATTTCAAACCTTTATTTATACAGATAAAATCCCATTGAGATCATTGATCTCTTTTCCAAGGGAGACCTGCTCAAGTAGTTCCACATGAAAAATAAATAGAACAACAAAAGGACATCATACAGCATCATTTACAAAATTATCCACATAAACAGGTACCAATAGCTTCCGATTGAGTAGCATCCAACCGAGCTTTAAAAACATTTAGTGGCACCAGATTGTTCAGTTTCCATTTAATTTGCAGACTATTCCAAGACAGAGGAGCTGCGCATCTAAAAGCTGTCTTCCCTAAGACAGTCCTAGCAGTTGGCACATTTAATAAAACCACAGCATTCGATCTCAGGCAGTAGCCACTTACAATTCTCCGTGAGATCAGGGAGCAGATATAAGATGGAAGTTTCCCTAGCATGGCTTTGTATATAAAAATGTACCAGTGACTGAGCCTCCGTACAGTTAGTGAAAGCAAACCAGCCCTTGCATACAGGGTACAGTGATGGGTTAATGCTTTACAGTTTGTCACAAATCTCAGTGCGCTGTGATATGCAGCATCTAACTTGCTCAGGCAATTGGCAGGTGCATTCATATAGACCAGATCACCAGAGTCCAGCACAGGTAAAAAGCTCACAGTGACTTTTCCTGCCTCAAGCGAGAAACAGGAGGAATTTAGCAGGTTATTGACATTAAGTTTAAAAGAGAGACAATCATCAAGCCAGATACCAAGGTATTTGTAACAGGCAACAACTTCACGTTTTGTTCCTTGCGTAGTTACAATATCTAAAACAGGCTCTGGTGTCTTTTTTGCTTTTGAAAAGAGCATAACCTTGGTTTTATCCACATTTAAAAGAAGCTTTAGTTCAGAGAGATGAGTCTGAATAGTGTTAAAATCAGCCTGTAATTTAACAACAGCCTCCTTAATGGTGGGACCTGCACAGTACATCACAGTATCATCCGCATACAAATGTAAAGTATTATCACCTACGCTGTTAATATATATGGAGAATAAAAGTGGTCCTAAAACAGAACCTTGTGGTACACCATTAGAAATGTTTAACCACTCAGAAGACAGTCCATGTGTGTGTGTGTTCGCTGTGTATCTGTGTGTCCGACACCGGCATTTGTTTTCAAATGACCATGAACAGTAATTTACCCACATCTGGTTCTCCATAGTAATATGTGTATTAACAAGTAAAAGAAATGTGTTTAATCTCGATATATTGCTACTGCTATAGTCCTGTCGGAGTGCTCCGGAACGAACAACACTATCATAAACAAATGCCCCCACACACACACACACCCTGGCGACCGGACATATTCTTCATAAAACGGCGTATACTGTATGGCGTAATAATCGGGCAGTTCGATGTGTCTTAAAAAAAGAAAGTATCTCGTGCGAATGAGAAAGTATATTGTGCGCAATTTATAAAACGTGGCCTCGTTTTATTTATTTTTCTCTTTATAAACCCTCCAGGGCTCCGTAGAATTGTTAGGAAAAAGTCAATTCTCTGAGAATAAGTCAGAAATCTGAGATAAAAATCGGAATTTTAAGAAAAGTTGGAATACTGTTTAAAACGTTTTTTTTAAATATAAAATAATTTAAAAAAATTATACGAATCCTCACAATTCAGATTTTGTTTCTTCTCAAAAAAGTGGCCCTAATCCTCTTCAGTTCAAACCTCTGTGTGACACAGAAGAGGCTTCTCAATACTCAAATGTCCCCTCCTCGACTCCTCTGTCCTCTGGTAGTGACCCGGAAATGAATTTCAGCACGCCCTTTTGAAGGACGTCTCATTTCTCTAAATGCACACCGAGGACCGAGGATCAAGCATCGAGGAGGCTCTCTGGAGGAGCTATAACCGAGGAGACACTGATGGTTCCTCCACGGCTCCTCCGCGGATGCATTTCCGGGAACGGTGGAGGCGTGACGCACGGGCCGGACTTATCTCAGCCAATGACAGCTCTGCATGCACCCCCTGGATATTATTTTAGAAACTGCTTTCATCGCGTCGTGATATTTCCAGAGAGAACAGCTGTGAGGTCCGTGCAGAAAGCAGAGCAGTGTGTAGAATGTATATCACTCAGTATAACAGGCCTACTCTCTTTATTTGCTTTAGTTTAGTAGATATCTACAAACAAAGAGTCGATATTTTTCTAAAACCATTTAGTGCTTCACAATAAAATACACAACGGCTGTAGCCTGATTATGCTTTAGGAGCTGTAGGTGTGTGTGGTACAGTGTGTGTGTGTGGTACAGTGTGTAGGTGTGTGTGGTACAGTGTGTAGGTGCGTGTTGTACAGTGCGTAGATGCGGCGGATAGACGGGTCTCAGTTGGTTTGGTGTCCTTACTTTTAATACTTGCAAATACAACTTATGGCCCGTAATTTCAATTCCCCATTTCAGCGACCAGAGAGAGAGGGGGGGGATATATCCAGTCTCTGATTGTGTTACGTTATTATGAGAGTGCTCTCATACTTTAAATTGCATATATTTATATAAATATATTTGTGTGTGTCCCGCATCTGTAGCCTGTTATTGTCTCATTATACCGCACTCTCAATGAATTCAAAGTAAATATGTGGGGAACAATGTTCAGCTGATCTAACAGAGATTATAAAATATGACAAAACACTCGACAGATGATGCAGCTGTTGCCACGCAATAATGAACGGACGTCGCTTTAATATGACCGCTCAGAGGAGAGGAGTTCTCATTTCTTTAAACGTCTGCTGCTTCCCCTCCTCTCTCCTCGGTTCCCCTCCTCGGTCCTCCGCTCGCATCTCCTGTGGGCGGGACTAAGTCTCGAGAAGGGGAGTCGAGGAGGGAAAATTTAAGAATTGAGAAGCTTCTATACTCATTTTCTTTCTTTTCACTTCCTAAGCTTGAGATTGAGGGAACATCCGGAAGAAGAAACGTGTTCGACATCTTCCGGATATCGTATTTGAGAAAACGAACTCTCATAATGGGCTACAACTGGTGGGTCTTCATAATAATTGCTATGACTAATGTTTATCAATGATATCTAATCGCCACGCTGTTAATTGTTCACATTTGTCACATTAATCCTTGATTGGGAACTTGAACAAAATGTCTTTCTTATTCTCCAACTGTACCAGGTTTGCAGCAAATCTTCTCTACTACGGACTGATCCTGAATGTGGGCAGCTTTGGCCTCAATATCTACCTCACACAGTTCATCTTTGGAGTCGTGGAATTTCCTGCACAGGCTACTTCCTACGCTCTGATGCAACGCATTGGAAGGAGGACAGGACTGGTGGGCTTCCTTTTCTTCGGGGGAGCTTCTTGCCTCATGGTCCTTGCCATCCCAAAAGGTCTATAGTACATGAAAACATTGGTTATAGACGTGTCGTTTTTTTCACGTTCACTCTTGCCCCTTTCACACCAACGCGTTTTCAGCTCCGGCTCGGAGCTGGAGCTGAAGTGCCGGTTTTTCCTGTTCACATCGCAGCGGCGCCGCCTCTTAGCTCGGGAATCGGGTTCACTTCCAGCTCCAAAAAATTGTCGGCCTAGAGGCAAGAGCTCGGAGCTAAGAGGTGGCGTCGCTTACGTCTCTCTTACGTCAAGGCGTGCAGGAAACTAAACCCACCGCCCCTGAACATGGGTCGACTGTCATGCCTGCCTACAAGCAGTAGTGCTTATAAACACACTTTATAAAGTCAGGCAACACTAACCAGGCTTCGTGTGATTCTGTTTATTTGTACCTTACTTTGACCATTCACTGTTATCGATCATTGTGGAGAGAGGCAGACGTTTTGTTTTGTATTATAGCAGCTATCGGATGGAATCAATACATGGGCTGCACAGGTTGTCGTGTCCGACTATCACAAGTAGAATCATAATAAAAATACGCCGGTAAAATGTGCCTGTAGAAAACGGTGTATGCCACAATAGGATAGCAATAGCAAGTAGCCAGTTTAGCTTCGGTTGCTATGCTAACATCACCCATTTTATACCAGAGAAACTTTCATAACAGCGTTGTGATGCCAAACAGCGTCAATTCAGACTGACACACATTCACTTAGGCTAAGGGGACCTGGGGATATGCATCAGCTGCTCGTGTGAGTCGGACAGTGAATACTTTAGAGCGGCCGCTGCAGTGTGATCGATCGGTAAATGCTACAGAAACACATTCATAAAAAATGAACCACGGCACTCTGGAGCAAAGTATAAGGTTGGAGAAGTCGTTAATTTAATCTGGCTTCGTGTGATTAAAAGCAACACGATCATCGACCCGACGCAGTTCCCCGTTGTTGTTGTTGTTGTGAGCGCTGTAACACCGTTGGGGAGCAAATCAGCGATGTAAACCGTGACGTCATGACGCAGCAGCGGCAGCACCAGTCGGGCTCTGGGCGGTGTGAACAGAGCGGGAGCAGAAAAGGGAAACCGGAGCTGAACCAGAAAAGCTCTTTGGAAGGAGGACATGGAGCAAGAAAGGGAACAGCGCTGGTGTGAAAGCCGCATATATGTTGCAATGTATTATTTCCCCATCAGATCTTCCTGCCGTGGTGACAACCATAGCAGTCATCGGGGGGTCTGCTGCTTCTGCCAGTTTCAACGTAATCTATGCGTACACTACAGAATTATACCCAACTATTTTAAGGTAATGTCCCTATTTTTCAATTGCATTTCAAGCGCTGTATGAACGCAGTCCATTCACCATTGTGCGTTCTTGCAGGCAGAATGGTTTTGGTGTGAACTCGATGTTTGGTCGCGTGGCGGGGATCCTGGCTCCACTGGTGAGGCTGCTGGACGTCTACCATCACTCCATCCCCATGCTGATATACGGCATCGTGCCCATCACTGCTGCTGGTCTCTGCTTGTTACTGCCTGAAACCCTCAATGTGGAACTCCAGGACCACACCGAGCCCGAGTGAGTGCAGTATACACAGCTTTATTTGAAAAACAAATGTATAGAGAGCCTAAGTCCCGCCCTTCTACAGTACTTCCGACCCATGGGACCTTATTTAGGAAAAAGAATGTATTGAAGTCAAAGGCGAGAGAGAAATTCCTCTGGTCTCGCACAACACACGTCACCAACACCAAGATGGCCGTCACCTTGGCACCTTTCACCTCTTTCTTTCAGATTGAGGTGAAAAGTATTACAGTAAACGAGGTGGAAATCATTACACGTCTGGGCATGTTGAGAGCTGCTATTACACAAAAGGGGAGTTAGTCTGTAAGAGCCAGCATGCGGGACTGGCTGTACAAGGTTTCAAAAATCAATTCTGCTAGTAAGAATTGATTTTTTGATATCCTCCAGAAACGAATAAAAGCTAAATCGGCTTGCCATGATGCACAGATTTATTTGAAAAACAAATGTATTCGGTGTAAATAATTGTATACAACAATAACTTGTTCTGTTTGTCATTTTAGGAAACCATCAAATGGAGCTTTGGAGAATGCTGAAGTAAGAATTCAAGAGGAAAAACTTTAATTTGTACTCTACTTCCTTTGTTATAGTCAAACAACTTTTCTACATGTATTTGCATTTTTTTTCAACTTCTTTGTATCAGTGTTGTTGGCATAAAAGTGTTATGTGAATAAAATGGAATTTACCAGAGCTTTATTGAAAGTGTTGAAAAAAAGTATTGGGGCAACAATTTAGCTTCAGGGGAAACCTGAGACACAAAAATGACAACTTTATATAAATTATTAAACGGCAAATAATTCATGTTAATATTATTGTACAGACATACAATTCCAATGCATTTCGACTCTACATTTGCAACAAAAAAATTAGTAAATGTTTGGATCTTTCTGCATACCCAGGATTTTAATATCAAATGTACTTTTTGTATTCCTATTTGTCAAACCTATTTTTAATTAACACTGTGACCAAAGGATAGAATTTTCCAAAAAGTGAACTGTGATTCGTTGTGGTAATTCTAAACTAAAGAAACGGTGAATTATCAAAACTGATTGAAGCAATTAGGCGGGTTATGCATCAACACATTATCACCATTATGAACACACACAGATTTAAACACTCGTTGGTGCCTCAAACGCATCGTCATGATTCTCCGTGTTCACCGTTAAATCAGCTGAGGAGAGAAACAAGACCCAGTTCAACACACTCTCACTCCCTAAGCGTCCAATAGCGACGTTTGGTCAGTGTCCGTGGCGTCCAATTTTGACGCTCCTAGGCTCCTTCAGCGTCATAAAGGGACGCAAATAGCTTTCAACTGATTGCAATGTATTCCCATCTGCGTCGGGATTTGACGCTCATGGAAGCACGGCATTCGTTTATGTCGGCTGCCCTTAAAGGTAATGTGAGCGTCCATTCCCAGGAGTAAAGGATGACAGAAGACACTACACTACCCAGAATCCCCAGCTATCGTTTGGACTACACCATGTGCTCTTGACAAACCCGTGATAGTCCTCAAGCTCTGTGATTGGAGAGTGTGCTCCGAGGGTTAAGCCGATTCTCGAACAACACTTGAAATGGGATGGAACCACGCAGACTGTCCAAAACTGGATTTGAACGGGTCCACCGCGTCCCCCCCCCTCCCCCACCCCGTCCCCAGAACTACACATGCTGGCTATTCTGTTTCGCAACATGTTCTCTATGGCACGTCTCTACTGGGAGTTGTAGTTTCAAAAGACGTTTTCGTATTTCCCATAATAAGAAGTTGCCAGTATTAAACTGTGTACATCCCTGGAGGTTTAGGGGACAGGAAACACTCACATTTAAAACATATAATTAATAAATGGGTGAAAATTGCTTGTGCCCATTATGGGCAGTATTAATATATATACCCACACGCCAGCTAAGGTCAGAAGAGCTTTATTTAACAGCTGGTCTGTGATAAAATTACATTACATAAATTGATAAGCCTGAAACATGCACTTGTCAAGGTTCAGAGGCACATTTTGCAAATATGGCAGTAGCCATCGATCAGCTTAAGATAAGATATACTTTATTGATCCCAAGTTGGAACATTTGCGTTACATCAGCATGTGTAACAGTTAAATATGCAGTTGTGTTTATTTGAAAATCATTTAGTATAATCACATACATTCTGTGTTTTATATTCAACAATTCTGTGTTCTTTATTTATTGATTGTTCAATACCTGACAAGGCCGGAGATGAAATATCTACATACATCTTATAAGAGTATAATACATTATGTATACTATCAGTTAAAATAAGTGCTTCAACATAGTTAACATTGCTGGAGGTATGCACAAATATTGATAGATGTCTTGTAATGCACTATTGAGGAACCTGCAACCCAAGTTTTTCATTCAGTGCAGAACTACACCACAGTTGTGTAGGCCTATATGATATGTCAATAAACCTTAGAAAATCTTGAAATCTTGAAAGGGATGTGCAAAATAGTCATTACATACAGTCTTTAATTAACAATTAGTAGAGAATAACGAGTAATGAATGGGATCGTATTAATATCTAATAATACAAATATTGAAATTCAATAACATGTTTTAACCACCAGGTGTCCCTTTATATCAGCTGTGCACCTTTATGGTGTAAATACAGCCTATCTACCAATTGGATTAAATATAAAAGTGAGCCGAATTAGTGTTGATACTGCAAGGAGACGTATTGTGTGAAAAGAAATGTAAGATGTTGTTTAATGGCTGATATATTTATGATCCACTTCACGTTTTCAGTTCCTCATGTTTGTCTTCTCATCAGGGCTCTATAAATACAGAACTACGGCAGATATGTAATATGTAATGCAGCCGAACTGTGTGTTACAATGCCGTTATGTGATGACTTTCAAAGAGAAAAGCAAGCACACTCGGAATAAGGTATTATTATTATATCTTTAGATGCGGATTTTGTTAAACTAATATGTTTAGGCTGTGGACCAACACTATACATTGACGGGGAAGGGGGTAGCAATAAAGATAACACAATTAAACAGTTACACAACATAACAGAAATAATATCGATAGCAGCGTCCCTAGCAACCACCTTGGTAACAATGAAAACGTCGCGATTTCCTGAAGTAATCTTCGTAATAACTAGCAAACTAAAGATCATGTACATCCACTGCACACATAATCTGAAATAACAACTCATATTTCTCGCATCAAATGACATCAAAACGCATTGTAATGGCCAAACTAACTTTAAAATAGGCATTTTACACCCAGAATAAAACGAAGTTCGGCCATGTTTTCTTTTTCTGCATGGAGAAATTTGAAGATCACGTGACATAGATGCCAGCCATCGGAATGAATGGTGAAAAAAAACGGGGTTTGTCAAACAGAGCACATGGTGTAGGCCAAACGATAGCTGGGGATTCTGGGTAGTGTAGTGTCTTCTGCCATCCTTTACTCAGAAAACGTATTTGTTTCTCCGAATGGAAGGGGAAAAATACAAAAGCATTGCACACAATTGAAACCAATCAATGTTGTGTAATTAACAAGGATAATCTGGTGTTTTTTAGTCGATGAGTAGTGCAGATATCACTGTAAAATCAATCGACAGTAAGAGGAGTACTTACTTCCGGGTGTAAAATTCTCCGTTATCCAATGGGAATGGACGCTCACATTGCCTTTAAGGGCAGCCGACATAAACGAATGCCGTGCTTCCATGAGCGTCAAATTCCGACGCAGATGGGAATACATTGCAATCAGTTGAAAGCTATTTGCGTGCCTTTATGACGCTGAAGGAGCCTAGGAGCGTCACAATTGGACGCCACGGACACTGACCAAACGTCGCTATTGGATGCTTAGGGAGTGAGAGTGTGTTGCATTTGGAGCTATTTTCTAAAATCCTATGGAGAAATCTCATTGCTTTTTTGTGGAGGGAAACCATGCGCAGCTTACTTCCTGCTTTTAGGACGCGTCTCTCTCGTCTGCTCTTCACACACCACACTTTTCACGGCACGCATACTTACAGCCAATCAGCTCTGAATGATGTGAGATGACTATGGTGGGGATGGCAGCACTTTGCCCCTATGGTCATTATTTTTTGGCACACACATTAAATAGGAAAATACTCTGAGCATGCGCAGTGTAGTTTTTACAGTCACCGTTCACTTAGACAGAGAGAGGGAGGGGCAGGATCGGATTTTGTCGGTTATGTCCTATGGTTATGTCCCACATGGCTCTAAACAGCTCAATAGGCACACACTGTAGACACTAATTAGAAGAACACAGACTGAAACAGCAATGTACAGACGAATCAGATGATTAAACATGATCTTAAAATATATTTTATATATATTTTAATTTATTTTTTGCATTTTGTTGTAATCATTATTTTAATACTTTCTGCTGACACTAGGTGGGGCTGTGCTCCTAATGACCAGTCGCCACTGTTTGTGTAGCATATCAAATGAATTTGCTCCCAGACATTCATGGGGCTTGCTAGTTTTGGACCCCATCTGTAACCCCGTCTTTTAGTGTACAGTTTTGCTGTTATGCTGCTGTGTTTGTTGTATTTTCGTGTGTCTGGCACAACAATTTCCTTCGGGATAAAGTCTTATCTTATCTTAAGGTTTCTCCCAGAGTCCGCCCGCTGGCTGATCACCCAGGGCAGGAAGGAGGAGGCGTTGAAGGAGCTGCAGAGAGCGGCCCGGCTGAACGGGACCACGGTACCAGAACATCTGCTGGACCAGGTGAGCTGTGTCAACGCTATAAACCTACGGAAGACGATTGGGGCCACATGAGATCAGTTTTTGGAGATCTGCTAAAAAGGTAAAAGTCAGAATTCTGAGGGGACAAAAAACTAATTCTGAGAAATCAGAATTCTAAGTTTAAAGTGGAAAAAAAGTATTTCTGAGAAAAAAAAGTAAAAGATCTGAGGAAAAGTCCATTATTTTTAGAATAGGTTATTATTATTACTCCTCCTTCGCGTCGAAAGGAGCCAGTTGAGGTGGTTCGGGCACCTAGTTAGGATGCCACCTGGGCGCCTCCCTAGGGAGGTGTTCCAGGCACGTCCAGCTGGGAGGAGACCGAGGGGTAGACCTAGGACCAGGTGGAGGGATTATATCTCTTCGCTGGCCTGGGAGCGCCTTGGGACCCCCCAGTCAGAGCTGGTTGATGAGGGGGAAAGGAATGTTTGGGGCTCTCTGCTGGAACTGATACCCCCGAGACCCGACCACGGATAAGCGGGAGAAGATGGATGGATAAATCTATTCTAGTAGACCTCAACAATGGAATTATGATCATTGCAAATGATCCTTTAATAAAATGTGGCCTCATTTCTTTCTCTCTCTATGAACCCTCCAGGGCTCCGTAGAATTGTTAGGAAAAAGTCAATACTCTGAATTTTAAGAAAAGTTGGAATACTGTTTAAAACGTTTTTTTAAATATAAAAAAAATTATACGAATCCTCACAATTCAGATTTTTTTCCTCAAAAATAAAAAAAATCAAATCACTTTTTGTCCGATCTCAAAATAAAATCGAGTGGCCGTAATCCTCTTCAGTTCAAACCTCTTTGTGACACATACTCATTTTCTTTCTTTTCACTTCCTAAGCTTGAGATTGAGGGAACATCCGGAAGAAGAAACGTGTTCGACATCTTCCGGATATCGTATTTGAGAAAACGAACTCTCATAATGGGCTACAACTGGTGGGTCTTCATAATAATTGCTATGACTAATGTTTATCAATGATATCTAATCGCCACGCTGTTAATTGTTCACATTTGTCACATTAATCCTTGATTGGGAACTTGAACAAAATGTCTTTCTTATTCTCCAACTGTACCAGGTTTGCAGCAAATCTTCTCTACTACGGACTGATCCTGAATGTGGGCAGCTTTGGCCTCAATATCTACCTCACACAGTTCATCTTTGGAGTCGTGGAATTTCCTGCACAGGCTACTTCCTACGCTCTGATGCAACGCATTGGAAGGAGGACAGGACTGGTGGGCTTCCTTTTCTTCGGGGGAGCTTCTTGCCTCATGGTCCTTGCCATCCCAAAAGGTCTATAGTACATGAAAACATTGGTTATAGACGTGTCGTTTTTTTCACGTTCACTATGTGTTGCAATGTATTATTTCCCCATCAGCCGTGGTGACAACCATAGCAGTCATCGGGGGGTCTGCTGCTTCTGCCAGTTTCAACGTAATCTATGCGTACACTACAGAATTATACCCAACTATTTTAAGGTAATGTCCCTATTTTTCAATTGCATTTTAAGCGCTGAATGAACGCAGTCCATTCACCATTGTGCGTTCTTGCAGGCAGAATGGTTTTGGTGTGAACTCGATGCTTGGTCGCGTGGCGGGGATCCTGGCTCCACTGGTGAGGCTGCTGGACGTCTACCATCACTCCATCCCCATGCTGATATACGGCATCGTGCCCATCACTGCTGCTGGTCTCTGCTTGTTACTGCCTGAAACCCTCAATGTGGAACTCCAGGACCACACCAAGCCCGAGTGAGTGCAGTATACACAGCTTTATTTGAAAAACAAATGTATAGAGAGCCTAAGTCCCGCCCTTCTACAGTACTTCCGACCCATGGGACCTCATTTCGGAAAAAGAATGTAGAAGTCAATGGCGAGAGAGAAATTATTTTTCGATCCTCTGGTCTCGCACAACACACCAAGATGGCCGTCACCTTGTCACCTTTCACCTCTTTCTTTCAGATTGAGGTGAAAAGTATTACAGTAAACGAGGTGGAAATCATTACACGTCTGGGCATGTTGAGAGCTGCTATTACACAAAAGGGCAGTGACGGCCCGTCTACACTACAGCGTCGACAGCGTCGAAAGCTCCAATCTGCCCATTCACTTTCAATGGGGTGACGTCACGTAGCCACGCTTTTTCGCCGAACTGAATTGTGGGTAGCAGAGCGGTCCGTCTCAGGCGTCTCCGGCGTCAGAAGTTGAACAATGTTCAACTTCTGACGCCGGAGACGCCGGAGTAGCCAGCGCCAGCCAATCAAATCCCGTTTCCCAAAATCTGACAGCTGAAGCCGTAGCCAATCAAACCGCGTCTAAGCTGGGAGAGATATCCCGCCGTTCATTTCTATATTTCAAAAAAAGTCGGAGGAGAAACTAACTATCACCGTAGCAAATCACCCGGTTTTGTATGACCAGACCCTCTTCACCTACCGGGACACAAACCGGAGGAACCAGCATGGAGGGAGGTGGCAGAGACAGTGGGGGAAGCTGGTCGGTTTTCGCCTGTTTGGGGAGTTTATATATATATATATTGCTCACATAAAATCCCCGGGGGTTTTTGCTTTGTATGTCGGGGGCGGGAGATTCATGTGATTGGTTGTTGGTCGTGTTGCTTGAATAAAATCCCCAAGCTCCAGACACGCCCAGCTCCAAGCTTTTTTTGAAGCTGTAGTGTGGACGCTCCGTGAGTCTGTAAGAGCCAGCATGCGGGACTGGCTGTACAAGGTTTCGGTCAGTCAGACAGCTCACGTGTTTCTTTAACATGTTTATTAAAAGCAGCATATAGTTGAGTTTGGCGACTTGGCTCGGGCATCATCACTGCATAGATATACATAGCACGATGAGTGATGATTAAATAACTAACCCCCGAGCCTGCAGGTGGTGGGGGGGGCAGTGAGCAGCAGCGACGTGGAAGTAGCTGCAGCAAAAGCAGCAGCAAGCAAAGCAGAGAGAGATCTGGCAGGTTCAATAGAGCGGCGTATTAAGGAGAGTCTGTTTGGTTGGTTGGAGAGCGGCAAGGGGCGTTAAGTATGAATGCAGCATAAGTGCTCGAGTTGACTGCCTGAACTAGCTCGCAGGCTTCGCCCCATTTATGACATCACTTACTCTTGGACTTTCTTGACTTGGAAATTATTTTTTTTAGATTGACAAACATCATATGTGTAATTCATGGCACAATTGAAACGGGATCAAACAATTATTTCTCTCGCCATTGACTACCATACATATTTTTTCCAAAACAAGGTCCCATGGTGGTCCACCGGAAAGGGAGGGACTTAGGCTCTCTATTAGGTGTAAATAATATAACAATCATTTGTTCTGTTTTTAATTCTAGAAATCCATCAAATGGAGCTTTGGAGAACCGACACAGTGAGGAAGTCATTCTTCCTTTATTATAGTCAGACAACTTTTCTACATGTATTTGCATTTTCTTTCAACCTCTTTTTATGTGAATAAAATGCAATTTACCAGAGCTTTTTGAAAGTGTTGGAAAAAAAATTATTGGGGCAACAATTAAGCTTCAGGGGAAACCTGAGATATTCACACAGAAATTACAACTTTATATAAATTAATAAAAAGCAAATAATTCATATTATTATTATTATACAGACATACAATTCCAATGCATTTCGAATCTACATTCTTAACAAATAAATTAGTAAATGTTTGGATCTTTCTGCATACCCAGGATTTTAATATCAAATGTACTTTTTGTATTCCTATTTGTCAAACCTATTTTTAATTAACACTGTGACCAAAAGATAGAATTTTCCAAAAAGTTAACTGTGATTCGTTGTGGTAATTCTAAACTAAACAAACGGTAAACGATAAAAACTGATTGATTAAACCATTGAAGCAATTAGGCGGGTTATGCATCAACACATTATCACGATTATGAACACACACAGATTTAAACACTCGTCGGTGCCTCAAACGCATCGTCACGATTCTCCGTGTTCACCGTTAAATCAGCTGAGGAGAGAAACAGAACACACAGTTTCAAATGAAGGGATGCCACATTGATAACCATTTACGAACAACAAAAGGATGTACATGGTACTCACTTTGTTTGAGTCTCTAAGCCTCCGACTCACTGGACACCGCGTCCGCAGAGTTCCTCAGAAGCCATCTGTTCTTGTGTTGAACGTGTCCGAAGCCTTCGTCGTAGTTTCCCTTTCTTCTGAACAGTTGTTGGTAGTGAAATATGCAGTAGAACTCCCCATGCAGTGGTGAGTAATTTTGCATGCTACAGTACAATAAGCAAAATTGTTTAGTTAAAGTTATGCTGCACTGTTCTGCTGTACCTTAAACCCCGATCCAAACGAAGCTGACTGGTCTTTGCTCAATTTATATGCGGTGGTGAAGCAACATTAAAACGGTTAATCATCTCTTATATTTGTCTCTATTTATTTTAATTGAATAGCCATATCTTAAGGTAGCTCATCGTGATACAGTCTTACAAGTATAATAAATAATATGTTTTACAGTTCAATAGTCTGCTATTCAGGCTTATGCCAAGTTCATCGATATTTCAATAACAATCAGTTTTGTAAATCATTAATAATTGTTGCAGTTGATTGATTTGTGTCGATTATGTCGGTATCTCACCTTAACTTTTTGTTGCACTGTTTACAACAGAAGCAAGTTTGGTGGAAAATGTATTTGTCTGCGGTAATTCTCTCCATCGGATAAACCGGCTTCGAACAGGCTGAACACGTCTCTCGACAAGCCGGTTGAAACTGATGAAAGAAATGACGTCGAGCTTTGTTAAAAACAAAAATACTTATAATGGGTAATCAAAAAAACAACAGACACAAAAGCATGAATGAAAACCAATGACTCGTCTTTAATTTCAAATGCAAATCAAAAACAGTTTTAAGAGAGACCAACGCAAATCTCACCCATCAATAGAAACAAAGAGGTATTTAGAAACATATCTTCACAAATAAAATGTACACAACAACTTTGTCAGAAAACGAATGAGGAAACGCATTCAATGGGTTTTTAATTGATCGGCACCTAAACTTCTGGGTACGTATCGCTTCCTGTGGATATTGTTCCTAGCTAACCAGTGACAACAGTGGGACATTAAAACCCACTTTCCAAATGGTTCAGTCCTCTCATAGTTGTTTGACGGTCTTCGAGCCCACGATACTTTTCCCCTCATGGTCAGTCTGCACCTCGAGGACACTCGTCTCTCGTTTAGGGTTGCTCGACGATTGTTTTTTACCTCCTTTTCTGGAGTCCTTCTTCCTGCTTTGCGCGGGGCTGTTGCACGTCACGGTTTTAGTCGACCTGAATCTCTCCTCCGTCTTTGGACTGTTCTGACATTTCGGGCAGATCGTGGTCTCAGGGGGAAGCAACTCTGCTTTCTCTGTCGTTTTAGCAGCTGATTGGATAGAGATGAAGACAGGAGAAGATGGAGGACTTGCTTGAAGTTTTGCGGACGCTCCTTCACCCTGACTAACTAGCAGATCTGAGTGTCCTTGTGCTGCCATGCTAACCTGTGTCTGCAGTGGTTTTGTTCTGCTTGACTCGATGCTAATTTTGCTAACGCCACCAGACGATGGGGGCCCTTGATCAACAGCTAACGACTCTTTGAACAGGCGCGATAAACCAGCGATATCTGCGTCGGATTTCAAAGTAGAGACAGAATAAAGAGCCTTCTTAATCCTTTCCTCTATTTCCACAAGTCTTGCTAAAGTATGTTCTTTAAGAGTTGTGATCTCCTCACTGGCTCGTTCAAGATTCCCAAACACATGTGCCATTGAAGACTTGTTTTCGGTGTTGTTTTTCGTTAATGCCAGCTTTCCGTCTTTGTTTCCTTTTCTCTTTTTCTTTTGTTTCTTTTTGCCGGGGATGCCGACCCACTCTGGTACGTCCTCGAACACTTTCCTTAAACAACTTACATCTACCTCGCTCGTGTCCTGTTCAATTTCTTCGACTCGACTGAGAATGCTCTGCAGTTCCTCCTGCTTTCGCAAGTTGTCAAAGATATCCATGGCTGCGGTCATATTCTCCGTCATGATCACATCCATGTGGACTGACAGACGCTGTCGACGTTCGACCTCTGTCTCAGTTCGTCCTTTCTTCTCCCTCATCTCGACTTTACCATCTTCTTTCTTTTCTTTCTCCTTCTTGCTGTCAGCCGTTTGTTGGCAGGCGTTTGGCTCACTGCAGGATGAACCAGGTACAGTTGGTTGCGGTTCCTCAGCAACATGTGCAAGAACTGAGGTGTTATTGCCAGACTGTTGTTTCTGTTTTTTGTTTTCCACCTGGGCATTTCTTTTTGGCTTTGCCGGAGCCTTCTTCCCTGAAGCTGCCTTCTCACCTTCAAATTTCTTACATGCTTCCTTAAAATCGACATGGCTTTCATCCGTTTCATTCATATTCTCTTTGATTGGGGAATCCTTGGGGCTTTTCTCTTCGTCCGTGACGTTTATCTCCCGTTGTCGCCTAATGTTATTCTCAGTTTCCAAGATAGCGACTGAACCTTGAACTTGATGCCTCACTTCACTTTCCTCAGACATCGATATGGCTTCATCAACAGGCTTTTTGCTTTCAGGATTCACTGAACCCGACTCTGCACAAACGTTAGCTTTGAACAGACCTTGCTTTTGTTCATCATCACATGACACCAGTGCTTTGGGCAATGGTTGAGGAACTGTTTCTTCTACTTTTACAGTAATAGTTTGGGTTGCCTCAGGAGTCTTCGTATCAGTTGACTGAATCTCTCCTTGTTTCACTTTCAAATGCTCAGGTTTGGGTGGGACGGCTGGTTTTGGAGCCACAAGTATTGTATTGCTTTTCTCTGAGACATCCCTTGTATCTGGTTTATCTTTGGGCTCTGCATGTGTAGATGTCCCCTGTTCTTTAGAGAGCTCTCGTCTCACTGGTGCTTGAGTTGGATGAGGGACCGTCACGGGGCAAAGCTCCTCCTTAGTGGGGATTTGAACAGACGCTGTATTCAAATGTTGTGATCGTTGAGGTTTGGACACATTTCTGTATATCATGGCGTCTCTGAAATCTCCCCTGCTGACATTGATGTTGGATTTCTGCAGGGAGTCCAAAGCAGCTTGAAGTTTACCGTGAAAAACAACTTCCTCTTCCTCCTGCTGAGTCTCGATTGTTTCTGGAATATGTCCAGGCTCCATCGCAGCTTGCAAGTGTTGTCTCTGGAAGACTTCTTTTTGACCCATTTTGCGGCATGTCTCAGTAGTGTCTTCTTCAGCATGACTATCTTTATGGCATGTCTTTGTGTGAGGTAATTCTCCATCACCTGCTTTAATTGAGATGGCTTCTTGATAGTGAAGTCTCTGTTTTGATAGTGCTGAGTGATGCAAAGATTTGGCCTCGATGGTGGCCTGATGGAGGCTTTGCATTGCAGTTTGGAGCTCAGAAATCTCCTCGTTGTTATCTTCCACCTCGACTAATTCAGCCTGGTGGACCTGACCATCGTCCTGTAGGTTTGATCCCTTTGGTGCAACCGGAGAGTTACATACCTCAGGTGTTTTGACATCCATCTCTGTAGAGGACTGGCTCTTTCCAAGACCTGTGACTGCACAAGAATTGGGGGCCCGATTTTCCCATGCATTTCGTTTGGGCTGGATTGGTCTTTGATCTCCAGAGAACATGTTTTTAAGCCTCTTTATATTCACTGGGACCCATTCTGACGCACTCTCCTCTGCTCCATCACCTCTCTGATCGTGTTGCAGATCCATTCCTTGTTCAGCCACATTTTGACTTGGAGGGAGGAGTTCTTGCTCGGTTGGCTCCGCCTGAAGAGTTTTCAAATACTCCAAATCACCCTTTTCGATACAACTCTTGAACAGTTTAACGTTCCCTTTTACTGTGATTTCGGGCCGCGTTGATCCTTGGTCTTTGGGAGTTTCTAGAAGGCCGCTCTTGGTTGATGCGACGAAACCTTTTTGTAGTTCTTGATTGTCGTTTTTTCTCACATCTCCTCTTTCCTGCTCTGGTTCACAACGCTCTGCGCCTTTTGGAGGACTGTAACTCTTCAAGTCGTCCACATCCAAATAATAGTAGAGGGAGTAGACTACGACTTTAGCCCCTCCGTCTGCATCCGTCTGCATTATCACTCCTTTCCGCAGAGAGTTATCTTGATTGAGAATATCCTCGACAAGCTGAGCCATGTTGGCGGTTTTAAACTCTGTGTCTTGGTTGGTACTGAAGTGATGATGCTGCACTGGTATCTTCACCAAAGTGGCCTCGATCTTTCCTTCCCTACCCTCCTTCAGATAAGTGATATGAGGCTTTAAGTTTGACCGTGGTAGCAACTGGAGTATGAAGTTTTGCGCACCACCTTCAGCCACCTCGTCGTATTTGATCTCAGGCCCACCTTCTGATAGCGTGAATTTGGCCTTTTTAGCTATCATCGTCTCGTTGACCTCAATGATTGAGCCATCTGAATGTATGGCATTAACTTGATAAAGGGATTTCAGGGTTTCCTTGATGTTCTCAAGCTGCCACTCAATGTCATCCTTGTTCTGATTCCTGATTTGGCCAAATGGCATTGATTCAAACAGGTGAGCTCTGTCTTTGACATTAGCTTTCACCTGGTCCTGAATTTCCCCACCGTCCCGTGCCGGGCTTTGGTTTTGTGATGAACGCAGAAATGAATGTTCTCTTTCTATATTTGTTGGGATGAATGGGTTGTTTTGGGAAAGAGCCGCACTGGTTTTGATGATTTTCTCTGGACCAAGGATGCTTCTCGTCTCATCACCAAAGGGTGTGTCACCATTGGGAACCACATGGTCAATGCTTTGGCCAATGATAGGATCACAAGGACCTTGTTTTTTAGGCTGATTGATCACATCGAGACTTTTGGTGTGTAGATGATCTTGTCTACGCATGTTAAACTCCTGTTTTTGGAATGCCCCTTTCTTATCTCCAGAAACTTTTCCTTGGTAGTTATTTTTGGGAAACGGTGCAGACGTGTTCACAGACTGACTCTCAAATCTCCTCCTGGTAGCCTGAACATCTATTCTTACCGTGTCCTCCTCGCACTCTCTGTTTGGATCATGACTAGGTCTGATTGTTTTGTCGGTACAAGACCCGTCTTCGTGCTCCTGAAACACAGCTGATGATTTACTGACGTCGCCTCGTTCCACTGTTCCCTCCGCTACGTACTTCTTGGGGATGTAAGGAGATACTTTGTTGGTACGGGTGCAGTTCTCAAATATCAAGCATCTAGACAGGACCTCTCCCTCGTATCCCGTTTCACCATCTGTCTCTAAACTCAAAACCTCAGCAAGCTCCTCATCCACCACTCCATCCAGCGTCTTCAGCTCGGGGTGAGTGTGCTTCAGGAGCCTTTTCAGCTCGCATTTCGCCCGCTGTTGGTGTAGCTTTTCTTTAGAGAGTTGCAACGACATGGACTGTGTTAACTTGGCCCCAGAGACGTCTTCTGGCCCTTGCTGATGTCTCGCTGAAGGAAGCGAAGGGATGTCATCTTTGCTTTGTTCGGAGTCTTCGGACATCTTAGAAGAACAGAGTAAAGTCATTGAGTCCTTTGTATCAGATTTGAGCCATCCAGTACACAAATGATGCTCCAGGGTGTGCAGACATGCATTCAATGGTACCTCACTCATGCCGGTTGATATGCTTTCCACATGCCAGGTGTCAGTGGGTTAGCCGAACTCCAGAGCAACCAGCAAATGCAACCACATGATTAATACAATAATGTTGAGTTTATGGCATCCAATATTTATATTTACGGGAATATTCATATCTCGGGAAAAGCTTTAAAGTGTTTTTGCAATAATGAAAATCCATGACACGGCATTATGCAAAATGTCCGGTCAAATCCCAGCTTACCTTGGTTCGCTGGACTCTTTTCCCCGACTGAGATGACTTATCTTGCTCCTTGAAGGAAACAGTAATATGTTCAAGTCAGGACATAAGAGTTACAATACAGATCATTGTATGACATATTTTCGCGTGACACCGTTTAGTGTGGTATATGACACCTGTAAAAGATAACAAACTGCAGTGTGTACAGATAGATCTGCTGAGGGGGGTGCGCTCTCTGCAAGTTAAGTTAATGGGTTATCATGAAACAATAAGATCTTTTCTGGAACCTATAATTAAAAATGTTAAAGTGTAACTTCTCCTTTGCATGCTTCTTAATGCTCTTAAACATTTAGCTTAAGCTCAGAGACAAGTGAAAAGACAACGAGTAGGCGGATGGTTACCGGTTTTGAAAGGCTGCGTGTTGAATCCTGAAGTACCACCTTCGACAGGTAGAGGGCGGACATGGCTTTGACCGAGATACACTTGCTTTGGATTACAGAGCTGTCCCTGAAATCTGCAATGGACCTCCTCTTTTCATCTGGAGAGACATCAGATCAAACTTTAACTATCATCACGGTTCCATTGCACATGTCGTAGTATTTCAATCAGCCAATGTGAAATAGGGAACATCTTGTTTTTCCACAATCTTATCAAAGGTTCAATAAGTATTTGCTTTTTACAGATGTGCCGTCAAAATCTTTGCGTGGTATTTAGGTTAAAGGAGTTGTATATTTGTCTCGCTTTGTTTACTGGTTAATTTGAGCTTTTTAGGAGGCAGCTTAGCTATGTCAAAGTATTTCCAGATAGGGTCACAACATCATGTGACTTTTTCTGACATTGAAACAGATATTAAACAAGTTACTCATTTTAAAAACACACACAGATGACATGCATCCATGTCAGCTAACCGTGTGTTATTGATAGTATTTTTTAAAGGTGACTAGTTATGACATTTAAAGCTGATATTGAACAGCTGCCATGTGTTGGAGCTATAAATGTCCCACTGGTGGTGGAGAAGGACAGATACCTGACTCCACTGACACAAATACTGGGGTTACACAGCCAGGCGAGTCACTACAGCTACACATGACTCGGCATTAAATAGTCAAAGTGAAAAATCGTGTCGAAGTTAAGATCGTAAATCCATAAACGGCTATCAATCAGGATAAAGCAGAAACGCTGTACAATTAGAATAAAGACAACATTTAGGTAAACTTCGAGCAATATTAAAGTCTAAACCATCTTTATGTTCTACGATTTTAAAGTTTTTAATATATATATAAATACGTTTTTTAAGGGTTTTAAAGGAGTATGCTTATTTCAAGAGCCTCTAAAAGGACATTACATGCTAGTGGGATTATTTCCACTCATCAAACAGAGATTCTTCTATAGTCTTTACCATAGATGTCATTTCCAGTGGAGACATTACCCTGCAACTTTTTGAAATTGTACTTCTTAAAGCCTCAAACTAAAATGTTCAGAACAATTAAATGTTGATGCCCATACTTCCAAGAAATGTGCACGCACTGATCAGCAACTTAACACATTCTTGATATAGCTTCTTCCTGTAAATCTCTGACATCAATCCTGATACCAAGACCCCTCCAACACACATTGACGCACTTTGTTTCCACATTTAATCACAAATCAAATCCGTACTCACAGAAAACGAACGGTCCCTTATGTCCTGCCTGTCGTCTTATTCCCTTTCAGTCTTTGTGAGGTCTGATTTCCTCTCGCTGTGTGTCTTCTAACTCTCAGTGTCTCCCTCTCTCCTCCCAGTAACAGCTGACCCTTCACCCTCCGTCACTTATTCATGCCTTGCTGTCTATTTCTGTCCTGTAGTGAAGTGGTCTGCTGTGCCCACACCAGGTTGAGTCAATCACTGCTTCCTGCGCTTCTCTCCCTCTCAGTTTCACCTTCCTTTCATTCCCACAGCCTCGACCTGAGTCACGGGCCTCGAAGGGCGAAGGCGGCTTTCCAGGGAATCTTTCAGGTGCATAGATCAAGTCTGAAATGTGACTTGCATCCCAGCAGCTCCATGCGTAACATCAACATGGACAAATATCCACACACAATGCATGGAAAACAAACAACAGACATTTAACATAACATCACAATCACTGAGAGAAGCATTCACTGTGAGGAGTGACTGATGCGGGCTTCAGTCTGACGTTGCATGACGCTGAATTAGGCTATTCTGTTGTTGTGTGCATATTGAAAACTAAACATCTTTAGGTAGTTCTTTGTTTTAAGGGTCAGAAATTCACTTTTTCCATTTCCTTGGATACTAAATGAAGAGCTATATGTGCTATATGTGTTCGTTCACAAATCAAATGGGCTATAGCTTCAACACGCGAATCTCTCACCAGCAAAACACCTCGACAGTTAAAAGCCATTTTACGTTTCATTACTATACCATACAGTATGTATTATCATTATAGTATTACTATTTCGGCGATTAGATAAAATATAAATTATATTCGATGCAACTTTAGTTACATTTCCATGACTTTCCCAAAACTTTGAGAAAAATATTGTTCTCTATAACTTTTCCAGGGCCTGGAATTTGCATTTTGAATTTCCATGACTTTTCCAGGTTTTTAATGACCGTAAGAACCCTGGTTAATTATTCATTTGTATCTGAAGGTAAGCTTAAGGCAGTGATGCCAGTTTCCTTACAACCTCTTCTTATCAACTGGTCTTTGTGTTTATATGGTCTTTATATCTGGGCTTTTATAAAGTAGTTTTTGCCGTGTTTTTCAGCCAAACCATAAAAAGTTAGATTTAACTAGATTCAGTGACCTTTAAAATGCTTTCCTGTGCAGTACGCTGAAGTAAACGAAGCTCAGGTGCACACTCTATTGAACGTTGTCTGGTACTCACCATCCTGAGAGGCTGCGATTCTCTCAAAATCTATCCCCCCGATTGTTTTCCTCCTCTCCGCCCGGGTCCGATCCACCACCTAGAGACAGGAAATTAACTCTCATTGCAAGTAAGCAGTCTCTCTGTGTGACAATTATTTTTCTTAAGGGGTGTCACTTAACCAATAAAAAAACACTCGCGGACCACCTAACTCCACAAATATCCCAAAACACATCGTTTTTCTAGAACAGATTATAAATCGCCTGAAAATGGTACAAACAAGTGGAAACATGTGTGACGAAGGTGTTGCGCTGGGCTATATCATACAATAGAAAGTGAAACTTAAGCTCGTTCCATCGTGGAGATATTCCCGCGAGAGTGCGGAAAACTTAAATGTATTTATTTATTTCAAATGTGAAATGTTACCAATATACTCACGGACCACTAGGGGGCGCTCACGGACCACCAGTGGTCCGTGAGCGCCCCCTAGTGGTCCGTGAGTACCACACTTTGAGAAGCACTGCTTTAACGCACACAATGTACAACAATATCTGTTTTTTTTATTACTGCCGATTTGTGTTCTATATTTTATTCCATTTCTATGTAAATACTTTTATATTTTACTATATTTTTTATTATTTTTAGAGTTCTCTATCTGTGTGTTTATTTATTTTTTAAACGTTATGTACTGTATGCACCACGACACCAAGTCAAATTCCTCGTACGTGTCAACCTACCTGGTAATAAACCTGTTTCTGATCATAACAAAAGGCAGATTACCTTTCGAGTCACATGATCAGTTCGAGCATCCTTTCTCGGAGCAGGTTCCTCTCCTTCGTCCCCCTCTCCGTTCAGCATGGGCTTGATGTCTGCGGCCTTGGGGGATGAAGTGAGACTCGCTGCTCTGGGACTCCTCCCCTCGTTCTGAGTGGCTCCCCTGGACTCAAACAGAGCCTTCAGGGCCCCGATGGAGCCGGCGCTGCTCTGGAGGCTCCCCACAGACTTACTGCGGGTCAAATTGGATTTGTCTCCTCGAGGCAGCCCCCTCCCGTCATTCCTCTTCATCGGAGACTCCAGGTGAGTCTCGTTGCTCTTCAGAATAGAGGGTTTGATCTGGCGGGGATACAAAAAAACATGCTTTCAAGCAGCTGTGTTTATTATTTTTTAAAGGTCCCCTATAATCCCCTCTGTTTCAGCCCTGTTTCCAAAGTGCTGATTCTCTGTCTGTTACTTCAGATGAAAGATAAGGAGCCCCTCCCCACGCCCCTCTGAGAGACATTTGGTTACAAAGAACTCAATGGTGCTCTAGGAGGAGATTCAGGTGATAAGGGGGGGGGGTTACACATGTTGATGTAGGAGAGACATGAAGAAGAGGGGACACATGTTGATGTAGAAGAGACATGAAGAAGAGGGGACAAGGACATGAAGAAGAGGGACACATGTTGATGTAGAAGAGACATGGAGAAGAGGGGACACATGTTGATGTAGAAGAGACATGAAGAAGAGGGGACACATGTTGATGTAGAAGAGACATGGAGAAGAGGATCTTGCATAATAGGTGACCTTCAAATGTGATGTTGCATTATGTTGGAGTTACCTCTTTGAGCCCCGTTTTTGCTTCATCATTATTCACTGGAGTTTCTGGATTGGATGCACTTACTTCCACGGTAGTTTGATATCTATATTTAAAAGACATTAATCAATCAGGGATTTTAACCTTTGTCGACCATTAACATGCACACAAACATGACAGGGCCCCTTTAAGATACAGGAAGTAGAGTGATGTTTCTTCACCTGGACACTAGCTGAGACACAGATGCTATCCTCTCCCTCAGCCTCCCCTCTGTCCAGGTGGGCTTGTCACATGACGAGGAGACGCTCCTCAGTGATTGGGTGCGCCGCAGGTTGCTCTTCCAGTCCATGACAAATCACGTCACAGCAGCACTCACAGCTTCATCGCCTACTACGAGAGACGGATTGTATTCAAACTACTCCATTACAACGACCTGTAAATCTGAGTATCAAAACATTCAAGTACTGCAACCTGATTACTTTGGCTACTGTCCTCATCAAAATGCAATGCAAATAAATACAAGGTTAAATAAAGGTCAATAAGATGTTTGACCTGATACGACTTACCTACACCTTTGAACGTCAATAATGCAGACAGCAATGAATACGTTTCTTGCACTGTACAAAGATTTTAAAGATGTCATTCAATCAAAACAGCCTTGCAAACGAGAGAACTAAATCTTAAGATAAAATACGTATGTTTTGAGCTATAAAGAAGATTTAGAGTCGGTTTGTTACCTTGCAGCCGTCAGTCGGTGTCTGCTCTCTGCGAAGATTAGAAACTCTTCCGCGATCATCACAAGACCTGCACACGACGCGAAGCATTTCAGAGCAAAGTCCTTTTTCTTCCTCATTACCACAGGCGGTGTAAAATGATCTATGAGAAGGATACACACCCTCAAAGCAATCGACCCACTGTGCATCTGCTGCTTTCATCTGGGGTTACAGAAGCTGGGTTGCACAATTCAAAATAGTTGTATTCAACATTTTAATCTGTATTTAGCACATTTTGTCCTGAGTCTTTAGGAGATTCCTCGATGTTTGATATCAAGTCCGAGCCCCAAAGCTCAGATGCAATAATGTGATCTTCAAGCATGACATTATCCATTACATTGAAATAAAATGAACTTCATTTTGAGGGGTGTCATTACAGCAGCAAAAAGCAGGACAGAGACAATAATACAACAAATATGATAATATGCAGCTATTTTTGCTTTGTCAGCATTTTGTGTGGGCTGGGTTTTGACGGTCACTGATTAACACAGACCCTCAGGTTACAGATTTACAGTGCAATACAGTGGCATGTCAGCATTTTAAATGTACAAGTCGAGCAATCCACTAAAGACGTGTGGGAGAGAAACTCCCTCTGGAGGAAACTGGAGGATGTTAGTGTTTTAGTACTGCTTCCACCTCTTTAGAAAGCAACCCTAAATAACTGTCAAGCTTGTTAAGGGCAGAGGAAAGCTGGGACGTGACAGTTTTTTTAAAACTGTATTGTCCTTTTTCTTAAACAACACATCCAGTTTCAATGACAAACAAAACCAGCTGTGCAGGTTGTCAATGTTCATTATTTTAGAAACTAGTCATTGATATAAATACAATAGGCAATAAAAACAGTCATACAAGTCACAAAAGGGAATTCATTCACAAATAATTTATAATTATGAATGTAATAAGTACTATAAAAAAGAAGATTACAATGTGTTTTTAAAGGGTTAAAAACAGTCGTGTCAAAGAGGTGAAACTGGTTGAACAAGTATAAGCATACTTTCCTTCAAAATTGTTAATCCATTATCTGTTACATCTGTTTTTTGGAGACACTGGAGATTGATTAGTCATGCCTGCCGAGGCCACGATGCCTCATTGAAGCTGACGGAGAAAGCATCATGTCCGAGCGTCTTCATTGATATCTCCCTTTTCAGGTAGGAAAGGGAACGTAGTATTAATGTTCGCGAACGTTGAAATAAGTGTGCAAAAACGTTTGTTTGTATTTGTATTAACATGCTGACTGAATGTCAAGTGTTGTGTATTTAGCTTTTATGATTATGAATTGCTCGACATTGTTAAGCAGCTAGCTAAACTCCGTTTCCTCAGTGGCAGGCACGGAGCGGCACGTGCCCAGTTTACGTTCAAGATACAGTTTACAGAGTATGGTATATAAGTGCATATATTGTTAATGTTGATGTGTGTGTAAATAATGGTGTGTTTATTTCGTAACTGTATAGAATAAGTTCCAAGAACTGAAAAAAGAGACAAAATGTGACGAGAGAGAGAGAGAGAGAGAGAGAGAGAGAGAGAGAGAGAGAGAGAGAGAGAGAGAGAGAGAGAGGAGAGAGAGAGAGAGAGAGAGAGAGAGAGGAGAGAGAGAGAGAGAGAGAGAGAGAGAGAGAGAGGAGAGAGAGAGAGAGAGAGAGAGAGAGAGAGAGAGAGAGAATTTCATCTGTGTGCTTTTGATGAATAACGTGTATTTGTTAAGTATAGCACTTCACTAATAAAACACAGCTACCAGAAATAATGAGTAAATCTGGCCGGCTTTATTAGAAGCACCACAAGAGAGAGAAGATGTGTAATGTCATGGTTAGCACGACCCTCTTTCAAGTGAGCGAGCGCTTCATTAAGAACAGCCGGGGAACACCAGTGAAATGACACCATTATTTTTTACTGCTTCTTTAAAAGGCCTTAAATTAGATTCATCTGTCTGGTAGTCGCAGAGGGGAGGAAGTCCGTCTCCACCCAGGAAGAGCTGCTGACCCTCAGGGATCAGGTGACATCGGGAGGAAGTGAGTGTTCCCCTCGTGCATCACCTCAGAAATGTGTTCGCTGCTGCAGCTCCTTTGCAGGGTAACTAAAATGCATATAATTACACATTACTCATCATGGCATGTCGCTTTATGAGGCTTTAATTACAGTTGGAGGGTTGTACAAGTGCTCAGATGTTATATGTAAGTAAAAGTAATGATACCGCAGTGTAGAAATACTCTAAAAGTCCTGCAAGCATTAGCAACAAAATATACTTCTGTACTTATTATCCAAGGTGTCCATTTTCGGAATAACTTATATTATATACCTGGTTTAAAATAAGTGTTGCTATAATGTGTCTATCATCTTAATTGTGCAGCTGTTAAAGGTCACGAGACACCGCGGAACCCAGCCCGAAACACACACACACACACACACACACACACACACACACACACACACACACACACCCGCAGCCTGGCTGAGAGTTTGTGTGTAACAACCAGAAAAGCATGACATGGGACCTTTTAAAGGATAAGAAAACATTAAAACTGCCAGTTATCTTCATCCAAAATAGCACATCATAGTTAATTGAATTTGTATTAATAATATAAACCTGCAAAAGGAACTAATGTTATCAAATGTGTGTTAAAAAAAGTACATTATTTGCAGCCAAGATTTACTAGAGTCAATGTATAAAGTAGCGTGGAAATACTCAAGTAAAGGTAATGTACAGTACACTCGTTTGTACTGCATACATGTAGTACAATCACAGATCATAAATATGTGTATGTGATATAATGGATATGGAAAACAGTGCCATCTGTGTTGAAATGTACGTACTACAGTACACCTTTAGAGGACTATAGGATTCATTGCAGTGACTAAAACACACATGTATTAAAGAGCTTAAATAATATTGGTATTAAATAAAGTATCACTGACACCTGTTTGATCTGTTCTGTAAAGTATTGTTAGAAGAATCTCACTCGTCCCCGGCTTGAGCTTCACTCTCAGGATCCATGTGTTTGTGATCCTCTCCAGAATGGAAGTAGTCATCACATACTGTAGGCAAGGCAATTTAATTTATATAGCACTTTTCAGCACGTGGCGATTCAAAGTGCTTTACAGATTAAAAGCAAAAGACATTTAAGAACAAATACAGCATACATACATTATTAAAAAGGCATTTAAAAACAGGCATAATAAGCAGAGGTAATACATTAAATAATAAACACAGCAGGTACAGAATACACGACTGAAAAGCATACTGTAGTGTGAGTATGGACAGCTCAATTAAAAGCAGCGGCAAATAGGTGCGTTTTTAGTCGGGATTTTAAAATAGGAAGTGTTTCGGTGCACGATGTGGGCAGTTTGTTCCAGATTGTCGGGGCATAATAACCAAAAGCTGCTTTTCCATGTTTAGTGGTTACTCTCGGAACAGAGAGCAGACCTGAGACTCCTGGATGCTTCATCGTGACGGAGGAGGTCGTCTATATACCTCGGTCCTAGCCATTAAGTGATTTCAAAACTAGCAGTCGTATTTTAAAACCAGTTCTTTGGCCGACTGGAAGCCAGTGTGATGAACCGGACCGACTCTAGTGTCAGTGAGGACTCGAGCAGCAGCTTTCTGAGAGATGTTTTAGTGAGTCCTGTGAAGACACCATTGCAGTCGTCGAGTCTACTGAAGATAAAAGCATGGACAAGTATTTTAAATCCTGTTGCAGCATTAGTTTTTGAATCCTTGATATATTCTTCAGGTGGTAATAAGCAGACCTAATGACTGTTATAATGTAACTGTTAACATCCAGGTCTGAGTCCTTCACTACACCAGATGTCTTGCGTTGTGAGTTACTTTGTAGTCTGCCAGCTGAAGCTCTGCCGTTACTTTTAATCGGTCCTTCTTTGCTCCACAAACAATGATCACTAGTTCCTGAGCAGCGTCCTTCACATGCTGATATCCAAGAGAGGGAGTCACACCGTCACAAGATGGAGGAGTAGAAAGCAGTATTCAATGTTTACTTCAGATTAGCTCCACGTCAGAAATGAGCATGCTTGATGTCTCTCTCCATAGAGGCTGAATCATCATGTTAATCACAAAGCTATCATCTGCCTCAAACAGTCCTGATGCTCTTCTAGGTCACCACACATCCTGTCATGTTCGATACCTTTGTTATCACGTTACTCTCATGTTGGAAGAGGACATTCAGTACTTTCCCAACAGTATGGTACTCAAACACTGATCCTAATTCCACATTCCCTCATCTGTCCCTACGGCAATTCTCCATTCATTCACCAGGTGCCCTCACACTTCCCCTCTCCCCCCCCAAAAACCCCATACACCTGTTCCCACTTCCCTCATCACTCTGGCCCCGCCCACCTGCTCACCTGTTCCCACTTCCCTCATCACTCTGGCCCCGCCCACCTGCTCACCTGTTCCCACTTCCCTCATCACTCTGGCCCCGCCCACCTGCTCACCTGTTCCCACTTCCCTCATCACTCTGGCCCCGCCCACCTGCTCACCTGTTCCCACTTCCCTCATCACTCTGGCCCCGCCCACCTGCTCACCTGTTCCCACTTCCCTCATCACTCTGGCCCCGCCCTCCTGCTCACCTGTTCCCACTTCCCTCATCGCTCTGGCCCCGCCCACCTGCTCACCTGTTTCCACTTCCCTCATCACTCTGGCCCCGCCCACCTGCTGACCTGTTCCCACTTCCCTCATCACTCTGGCCCCGCCCACCTGCTCACCTGTTCCCACTTCCCTCATCACTCTGGCCCCGCTCACCTGTTCCCACTTCCCTCATCACTCTGGCCCCGCCCACGTGCTCACCTGTTCCCACTTCCCTCATCACTCTGGCCCCGCCCACCTGCTCACCTGTTCCCACTTCCCTCATCACTCTGGCCCCGCCCTCCTGCTCACCTGTTCCCACTTCCCTCATCACTCTGGCCCCGCCCACCTGCTCAGCTGTTTCCACTTCCCTCATCACTCTGGCCCCGCCCACCTGCTGACCTGTTCCCACTTCCCTCATCACTCTGGCCCCGCCCACCTGCTCACCTGTTCCCACTTCCCTCATCACTCTGGCCCCGCCCACCTGCTCACCTGTTCCCACTTCCCTCATCACTCTGGCCCCGCCCACCTGCTCACCTGTTCCCACTTCCCTCATCACTCTGGCCCCGCCCACCTGCTCACCTGTTCCCACTTCCCTCATCACTCTGGCCCCGCCCACCTGCTCACCTGTTCCCACTTCCCTCATCACTCTGGCCCCGCCCACCTGCTCACCTGTTCCCACTTCCCTCATCACTCTGGCCCCGCCCACCTGCTCACCTGTTCCCACTTCCCTCATCACTCTGGCCCCGCTCACCTGTTCCCACTTCCCTCATCACTCTGGCCCCGCCCACTGCTCACCTGTTCCCACTTCCCTCATCACTCTGGCCCCGCCCACCTGCTCACCTGTTCCCACTTCCCTCATCACTCTGGCCCCGCCCACCTGCTCACCTGTTCCCACTTCCCTCATCACTCTGGCCCCGCCCACCTGCTCACCTGTTCCCACTTCCCTCATCACTCTGGCCCCGCCCACCTGCTCACCTGTTCCCACTTCCCTCATCACTCTGGCCCCGCCCACCTGCTCACCTGTTCCCACTTCCCTCATCACTCTGGCCCCGCCCACCTGTTCCCACTTCCCTCATCACTCTGGCCCCGCTCACCTGTTCCCACTTCCCTCATCACTCTGGCCCGCTCACCTGTTCCCACTTCCCTCATCACTCTGGCCCCTGCTCACCTGTTCCCACTTCCCTCATCACTCTGGCCCCGCCCACCTGCTCACCTGTTCCCACTTCCCTCATCACTCTGGCCCCGCCCACCTGCTCACCTGTTCCCACTTCCCTCATCACTCTGGCCCCGCCCACCTGCTCACCTGTTCCCACTTCCCTCATCACTCTGGCCCGCCCACCTGCTGACCTGTTCCCACTTCCCTCATCACTCTGGCCCCGCCCACCTGCTCACCTGTTCCCACTTCCCTCATCACTCTGGCCCCGCCCACCTGCTCACCTGTTCCCACTTCCCTCATCACTCTGGCCCCGCCCACCTGCTCACCTGTTCCCACTTCCCTCATCACTCTGGCCCCGCCCACCTGCTCACCTGTTCCCACTTCCCTCATCACTCTGGCCCCGCCCACCTCCTGCTCACCTGTTCCCACTTCCCTCATCACTCTGGCCCCGCCCACCTGCTCACCTGTTCCCACTTCCCTCATCACTCTGGCCCCGCCCACCTGCTCACCTGTTCCCACTTCCCTCATCACTCTGGCCCCGCTCACCTGTTCCCACTTCCCTCATCACTCTGGCCCCGCTCACCTGTTCCCACTTCCCTCATCGCTCTGGCCCCGCCCACCTGCTCACCTGTTCCCACTTCCCTCATCACTCTGGCCCCGCCCACCTGCTCACCTGTTCCCACTTCCCTCATCACTCTGGCCCCGCCCACCTGCTGACCTGTTCCCACTTCCCTCATCACTCTGGCCCCGCCCACCTGCTCACCTGTTCCCACTTCCCTCATCACTCTGGCCCCGCCCACCTGCTCACCTGTTCCCACTTCCCTCATCACTCTGGCCCCGCTCACCTGTTCCCACTTCCCTCATCACTCTGGCCCCGCTCACCTGTTCCCACTTCCCTCATCACTCTGGCCCCGCTCACCTGTTCCCACTTCCCTCATCACTCTGGCCCCGCCCACCTGCTCACCTGTTCCCACTTCCCTCATCACTCTGGCCCCGCTCACCTGTTCCCACTTCCCTCATCACTCTGGCCCCGCCCACCTGCTGACCTGTTCCCACTTCCCTCATCACTCTGGCCCCGCCCACCTGCTCACCTGTTCCCACTTCCCTCATCACTCTGGCCCCGCCCACCTGCTCACCTGTTCCCACTTCCCTCATCACTCTGGCCCCGCCCACCTGCTCACCTGTTCCCACTTCCCTCATCACTCTGGCTTGCCCACCTGCTGACCTGTTCCCACTTCCCTCATCACTCTGGCCCCGCCCACCTGCTCACCTGTTCCCACTTCCCTCATCACTCTGGCCCCGCCCACCTGCTCACCTGTTCCCACTTCCCTCATCACTCTGGCCCCGCCCACCTGCTCACCTGTTCCCACTTCCCTCATCACTCTGGCCCCGCCCATCTGCTCACCTGTTCCCACTTCCCTCATCACTCTGGCCCCGCCCACCCCCCTCCTGCTCACCTGTTCCCACTTCCCTCATCACTCTGGCCCCGCCCACCTGCTCACCTGTTCCCACTTCCCTCATCACTCTGGCCCCGCCCACCTGCTCACCTGTTCCCACTTCCCTCATCACTCTCCGCCCACCTGCTCACCTGTTCCCACTTCCCTCATCACTCTGGCCCCGCCCACCTGCTCACCTGTTCCCACCTCCCCAATCAGCCTCTCATCACTCGCCCTGTTTCACTCCTTCTTCTCAGACCAGAGTAGTGGAGGTGTTGACTTTTAAAACATTTTCAAGCCCTTCATTTTGGCTGCTAAGATGCCGTAGTAGTTAAACCTGCAAACCCGTCAGCACCAAACACTGTTGTTGAGGTATCCCTCTTCTCAGTATGTGTGTGTAACCCCATGCTTCAACTACGCATGATATTATATTCCCACATTTTCTCAACCACATGATCGCTAAAGTTTAAGACATTGAGGTTTTGACTTTGATTCAGGGCTCTCAAACTTAAATATCTAATTGAATTGAAGACTGCATTCTTTGTGTCCAGAGCAAAACACTGAATAATAATAAAAAATACCCATACACCCCCCAAAAATGTTGCGTCCATCTACAACACTAACATCTCATCGTGACGTATTTAATATACATTTTCTTAGCTACTTGAATGCAGGGATATTCCTTTTAACTTAGAGTATGTTTACATTGTTTTATATCCGTTCCCATTTCATCTGGTTTCCCCGTTAGGTCCCACGTGTAGGAGGTTTGAAACAAAGGAAGCTTTTGTCAGCTCGCACAATTCATATTCCCGTCTTTAGTCTTGCTTTCTGTTAATCAGTCCTCAGACAAAGAGAGAGCAGCACTCACCCCTGGGGCAAAAAGGAGAGAGTCCCCCCTCCTCCCCCCCCATGCCTCCCTCTCCCGTCTCAAAGGCAGAGATGAAAGGGAATATGCAATGCGTCGCCTTTGACTGTGCGGTGTGATTAGGGGAAGTTTCCTGGCCTTGTCTGCGTTTTAAACCCAGCAGCAGACGGCTGTTTGAGAAGAGACTTAAATACTTCAACATTCTCTGATTGGTAAATATCTGCAGAAAGGAATACAGGCTTAGAGAGTAATGCATTACATGTAATCAGGATACAAAACAAGCAACTATTCCCTAACAGTTGCAACCCTCCTGCAAATTGACCCATTTCCCTGTCTTCTTGCATTTGGATATTTCTCATGAGTTATGATGTCCTCCAGCAGGGGGCGGTAGAGACCACTGAGAGCCAGCTGTCTGTATTGTCTCACCCACCATCGGGGGTTATGTGGGAACATTACAGTGGGGCTATTCAAGGCCAAAGCAGGTTATTTCAGTGCACCAACATGAGGACAGAGAGCTGAGGAAGATAAGGTCAGAATAACGTCCGCCCAGCGATGCATACCCACGCACTTTTTATCCCAGACGGTGAAATCGATTTATATTCAGGGGTGTCTGTCTCATCGAGCATCAGAGAAATATTCTGCGAGCGTACGCCGGTGTTACCTCACTTCACCCTGCAGTCTCCTCTCCTCTCTGTCTGCAGAACACCAGTCTGGAGTCTGAGGTGCGTTTGAGGGGCGTGGGACACACATAGCCAGCAGTCATGAGTGTGTCATGCATGCATCATGACACAGAGTGTACGGCACAGTGTGTGTGACTCAGAAGTGTGTGAGTCGTCATGCTGCTGATAGCGGTGTGTAGTCTAATCCCACTTTAAAGTAGTGATTCAAATACTTGTTGGCATTTTCTCTCATATCTAATTTGTTCATCAGTCATATCTTGGCCAGATTTGATGCCAACACGAAGCCCAATTAGTTGGAAGTGTCCCAACACTCTAAACGAGGAGAAAGCATAGCTAGCAATTGAGGACACACACTTTGAAGGACCCATATTCTGCACATTGTTCAGGTTAATATTTGTATGTCGTGTCTCTCTCCATTCTGCCTGCCTGTGCTGCAGCACCTCTTTCCACCCTCTGTCTGAAACCACACATCAGCGTGTTTATGTTTGTAACAGAAATAGCCACATGGCTGCTGTTGTTCATCAGATGACTCGGCAGCACCCTTGACGTCAGAAACAACACGTTGTTGTTATTTTTGACCACATCGGCTCCAACTCGTACGCACTCCGGTGCAATCATCTGTTCCTCAGACATGTTTGACGTGAGAGCGACTGTTCAGTGTGTGATCCGCGGGGAACAGAAGGCTCCCTGTGTGTGCTGCCAGATGGAAATATGGAGGATGCATTGGATGATGATCTGAATGAAAATGACTTGTTTCTATTTTGTTGGCAAAGCAACGAGATTCTTGTTTTTTTTACTTTTAAATCCTCAAGACTTTGCGTCAGTGGAGAAACCATGGATAGAGTTCAGAGCCTCTTTGCGAATCCCTCATGTTGCTGGCCAGTTTTTCTTTGCACGAAAAGTGAGTAGGAGGAGGGAGAGAACTAAGACGATGAGGAATGAAAGGAGCAGCATGAAGGTGTATATATTTATGCTTTCGCTTCGTCACAAATCGAAGAAAAGCCAAAGCTTGGAAGGGATCACAAAGCTTCCTTTTCTCAAGAAGAAGCCCCAATACAGATCTGAGGTTGCTTAGCAGCCACCCGCAGCATTGCATTAAGATACGAGTCATTGAAGGGACTTTTATGACGGATGTATTTCCTCAGATCACTGAAAGCTGGGAGTCGACACAATGTCCGCTGAGACGGAACAAGATAAACACGCTTTTGTTCTGTCGTCAGAGACACTCGTTCGTTTGGGTGCTTTTGCGCTCCATCATTGATTCTAATTAGGAGTAGCAGTCCACCCCGGCTGCGCGTGTTTTGGGGAACAGTGGAGCAAAAACAGAAGAAAACCCAGGGCTGAGTTTCACTGAAGAATTTCCCAGCTCATTTGTTCCCAGGGCCTGATGCTCGGCTCCAAGTTGGAGTCGTTCGCTATTCTTTCCAGCGTCGGAAAAGAGAAGCGAACCGTCTCCAGACACATGGTTCTCATTTGAGGGAGAACATGAGTTGTGTTGTGCAGCAGGCTGTCCCTTTCAATCCATCGGGGTTTATTTATACAGCCCACTATCACAGGTTGTACATTTGTCTCGGGGGGGCTTTTGTAGCGTATACAGAATTGAATACGACACCCTCTGTCCTTAGACCCTCGCCTCGGACAAGGGAAAAGAAACGCCACATGTAATGGGGAGAAATGGGAGAAACTCTGCGAGAGAAACGGAGTAGGTGTGGTGTGCAAATGAAAAAGATGATACAGGTATGTCTATAAGAAGAAGGATCCAGGTGGATGTCGACAATCAGGAACCACAAACCGGTTCATCCAAGTGTTTTTACGCTTACCAGGAATTTCCCGTGGTGCATCTGCTGTATGTACAGTACACTACACAACATACTACAATAAAACATGTGTAGTATTGTTATGGAAAGCTGTGCTGATATTAAGAGTGATGGCTTGTGTGCAACATATTCTTCCCAGGGCCTGATCCGAGTTTGAGGGTCCTCCAACAATGCAACATAACTATATATAACAATAACAACAGTGCCCTGCAGGTGTGTAGTGTGTGTGGGTGTGTGTGTGTGTGTGTGGCCTGACAGGGAACGTGCTTCAGTACAGCTGAGTGGGAGTGACCTAACCTGTCCCCTGTGTGTCACTATGAAGCTGCACAACCCCCCCCCACCCCCCCCACCCCCCCCACCCTGTGACCATGCAGTGTTTCTGTGAGAGTGCACGTTTCACACATGTGATCACGTGGAGACGGCCGGACTTTGCTGAGCTTCAGGAGGCCGTGTTGTGCTGCATGCCTGGAGGGGGGAGGGAGGGGGGGTGTGACGGCTGAGCACTGGGGCATGGTGGGGAGGGGGGTCTCACATCTGAATGCTGGGTCAGGGGGTGCAGCACACACACAGCTCTGCTTCATGGAAGTGACAGCATTAATCTGTCAATGGCAAAAGTATTTACAATTTCCAGAGGTGGGAAGTAACCGAGTACATTTTTGAGATACTTTCATTTGAATGCAGGACTTTTACTTGTAACAGAGTAGTCCTACACTCTGGTATTTCTACTTTTACTCAAGTAGAAGATCTGAGTACTTCTACTGTTACTCAAGTACAAGATCTGAGTACTTCTACTGTTACTCAAGTACAAGATCTGAGTACTTCTACTTTTACTCAAATACAAGATCTGAGTACTTTTACTCAAGTGCAAGATCTGAGTACTTCTACTTTTACTCAAGTACAAGATCTGAGTACTTTTACTCAAATACAAGATCTGAGTACTTCTACTTTTACTCAAATACAAGATCTGAGTACTTCTACTTTTACTCAAGTACAAGATCTGAGTACTTTTACTCAAGTACAAGATCTGAGTACATTTACTCAAATACAAGATCTGTGTACTTCTACTTTTACTCAAGTACAAGATCCGAGTACTTCTACTTTTACTCAAATACAAGATCTGAGTACTTCTACTTTTACTCAAATACAAGATCTGAGTACTTCTACTTTTACTCAAATACAAGATCTGAGTACTTTTACTCAAGTACAAGATCTGGGTACTTCTACTTTTACTCAAGTACAAGATCTGAGTACTTCTACTTTTACTCAAGCACAAGATCTGAGTACTTCTACTTTTACTCAAATACAAGATCTGAGTACTTCTACTTTTACTCAAGCACAAGATCTGAGTACTTCTACTTTTTCTTTCTTGTAGTGAATTACATATATTTAAATATGGCTCTCTGCTCAGATCTGATAAAGGGGAAAGCTGACACACTTTAGTCGAGGATGATTAATTGTGGTGCAGATTCACCGCAGGAGAGGGAGCAGTCAGAGTGGAGAGTGTGTCCTGCAGGACTTAATGTTCGCTGCTGTTGATGACAAACACACACACACACACACACACAACACACACACACACACACACACACACACACACACACACCCCCTCCCTCCCTCAGTGCATGGCGAGAGCTGGAATATCAGGTTTCCTGTCTTTGTGCAGAGTTAGTACTCACAGCTTCACCTTTGTCCCTCCTCTGTCAGCACAGCAGCTCTGCGCTCGGAGGACGGCGCAGAGGAACCCGGTCACCAGTGGGTCTGCGCTCTGCCCCTCACAGCCTTCTGTTGGCCTCTCGATAATCAGCTGCAACAATTCATCCTGAAAGTCTTTAATTTTATTTTCTAGGGGGGTTTGTGCTTTGTGCATGGTCCATTCATGGTTTCGTTCTGCGAGAATTGTTGTTTCTACGCATTCCCCTTCTGCTCTGGAACCCCAGATGACCCTGCTGTGGCGCCAGTGGAGGCTGGGCACCGAGGAGGAGGAAGAGGAGGAGGAGGAGGAGGAAGAGGAGGAGGCAGCAGCACAGAGAGAGCAAAAGTTTATGAGGATATTAGAGTCAATTTATGAAGCTGGAGAAAGAACAAAACAAGGATATTGAACATGCACCAGAAAGGAAAAAGAGGGTGTATCTGAGGAGTGAGCAGAGTTGGAAGAAGTACTCGAAGTAAAAGTACAAATCCTATCATCTTAAAATACTCCACTACAAGTAAAAGTCTTACTTAAGTACAAAAGTCGGACCATACAAATACACTGAGAATTCTGCGCAACGACCCATTTCAGAATAGTATACCCTAAATGCAAAAAGGATATTTACACATATTATATTATTATCGTTATTAAATAAGAGTTTTATTGTTGTAGTTCGAACACTTGAAATACTGTGTAGATGGTAGTACAGTACTGCGTATCACAGGTTTATAAGTGTTAATAGATGGAGTAAAACGTACTATATGTGCCTCTGAAATGTAGTGGAGTAAAGTAGTGCTAAGGACTCGAGGCCTTATGACAATGAAAGGCTTCGGTTCCAGGCTCCTCCAACAGTGCAACACAACGACATGGACATACTCAAATAGTGTGTGAGACTTTCTGTCATGCATGCGAGCAATCAGCTGCAGCGGGCTGGCTGTGGGACGCCGTCTTGTTGAAATGCGATCCGGAGACGTCACACGGCTCCTGGAATGTCCCGCTCGAGACGGACCGTAATCTGTTATCTGCGGCTGCACACTGTGTGCCGCTACACCGTCACGCAGCCTCACATCAGCAGCCCGTATCTGAGAGGAGACACAATATTGACATTTCAAAGCCGGGGATAACTTTTAACATTTGAACATAAAACGCTGCCCTATATTTTTACCGATGAGTCTTACATGCCTTTATGGAACTTAGAGTTAAATTAAAAGAGTTATTTGTGTTGGTAATCAAGATCAGTTTTCTGATTTGTGAAAGCGAGCTCTGATGGGAGCGTTCTAAAGTCTGAATACTGATATCATCGGGTTTATCTTGGTCTGGGCTTTGGAGACACATGCTTCGCAGGAACCTTCACTCCCAAGAGGGTGGAGTTAGAAAGGCCAGACAGGAAGGTTGTTAGGAGTTGTGTTTTGTGAAGTACCTTAAAGGGGCCCTGTCATGCTCATATGTGTGTGTTTGTGCCACTTCAGGTTAGGGAAAACCCGAAACCTGAAAAGGGCCTCTTTAAACTTGTTGTAATATTCTAAGCAGTTTGTGGAGTAGATAAAATAACATGAGTATTATATTTGCTTACACCAACCAGTTGTGGAAAGTAACTATAGGTACATTTACTCAAGTACTGTACTTTTTCCGACATATTTGTACTTGAGTATTTTCATTTTATACGACTACTCCACTACAGATATTGTACTTTTTACTCCATACATTTATCTAACAGTCACACTAACTTTTGATGCTAGTATTTTATGTCATAATATATTAACTTTTACTTAAGTATAGTATCTGGGTACTTCTTCCAACTGTGTGTGTGTGTGTGTGTGTGTGTGTGTGTGTGTGTGTGTGTGTGTGTGTGTGTGTGTGTGTGTGTGTGTGTGTGTGTGGTGTGTGTGTGTGTGTGTGTGTGTGTGTGTGTGTGTGTGTGTGTGTGTGTGTGTGTGTGTGTGTGTGTGTGTGTGTGTGTGTGTGTGTGTGTGTGTGTGTGTGTGTGTGTGTGTGTGTGTGACTTGGAGCTGTTTTGGTTATACCGACCCTGTCCACTGGGGGCAGTGTTCTGCAGACTGTCAGCACACATGAAGGGCAGGAAGCTACACATGATGCAACCATGTTCAATATCACCACACTATTGCAGCATGTACTCGTGCATGTGTTGTGCGTTTTTAAATGATTGGATTAAATTACCATCATTTCTGAGTGGAGGGTTTAGAAACTAAGATACATGTTGTGTTGGACCTCAGGCACACATGTGATGCTCTGTACATGCTGTTCCTCCCCTGTTACACAAGCCTACATGTGTGTGTGCTGTGAAAGCTGCAGAGCGTGCACTCGGCCGTGCTCACAAGTGATGAATTACTGTGCCTATAAAAGACACTCCCATGGAGGTGTGTGTGTGTGTGTGTGTGTGTGTGTGTGTGTGTGTGTGTGTGTGTGTGTGTGTGTGTGTGTGTGTGTGTGTGGTGTGTGTGTGTGTGTGTGTGTGTGTGTGTGTGTGTGTGTGTGTGTGTGTGTGTGTGTGTTGTGTGTGTGTGTGTGTGTGTGTGTGTGTGTGTGTGTGTGTGTGTGTGTGTCATGGACTGGGTAGAATGAAAAATCCCCGTTACATATTAATCAGCCATTTGATGTCAGATGACTGCGTTTACACCCGATGCGTCTCCGCTGCTTCGGCCTTTTGGTTGTTTCTTTGTCACGGTTGACTGTCGAAGCTCTCGGGGCGATCTGCAGGTCGGCCCTTTCTGCAGGCGGACTAGCGAGGTGCAGATCAGCCTTCTGGTGCGTGTGTGCAGAATGGAGCCACGGTGTAGGACCTGCGGTTACGATCAACATTTGTTTAGAGCGTGCGGCTCTCAGAGGCCGTTAAATCACTAAGTGGGTACGGAATACGCCTCGACGCGTAGGGTGCAGACACGAAACGCAGCTAATGAAGATGCATTGTAAGAAAACTAACAAAAAGTACAGTATACACTAAATCCTCGGGAGAATTAAGTAACCGTGGATTTAGTGCAGATATGAAAACACTTTGTAATAATATTGCGAGGCTTGTGCTGGACTGCCGGCTCTTAAATGAAGTAAATACAAACAAGACCACAGCGTGCAGAATGTGTGCATGGCATGAGGGTGAAATGGTGACTCCATCTTTAAGTGGAGAGCGAGACACGAGGAGGAGTTTCCTCGGAGTCTGCAGAGGGAGGTTGGAAGATGACAGGCTGTTGGGTGTGTGTTTTCCTGCTGAGCTCATGTCCCACACACACACACACACACCATGTATACTACATCACTTCAGGGGACATTACATTGACTTACATGCATTTCCTGGAGACGTATCCTAACCTTAACCATAACCAACACATGCCTAACCCTTACCCTTAACTTTACCCTTACCTTAACCCTTAACCTTACCCTAATCCTAAATCTAACCAAGTCTGATGCCCCTCTTATGGGGACCTCCAATGTGTCCCCATAAGGGAAGCCAGTCCCCACACGTGACTATGTAAACAGATTTAGGTCCCCACAAGTATAGTAATGCTAGACCACACACACACACACACACACACACACACACACACACACACACACAGAGCAAACTCCCTCCTGAGGCACGACTCTGTGGATATTAATACACCGCTCTGCCACAGAGTGCGCTCGGCACAGGAGTGAAAATATCTTACAGGCACTATTTATAGAGGCTGCAGGCGGACAGGCGGATCCACGGCAACACGATGCAGCCGGTTCTGCACACAACTATTTAATTGTCTATTTTTAGCTCATCTCAGTCCATTTTAATTGTGCATATTTCACTTCTCGTGCATTACTTTACGTTGATATGGCAACATCAACAATAGGTACATTTCTGTAAGGATAAAAGATTTGAGTTTTAACCAGATGGTGGCCATATCTGTGTTCTCTGTACGCTGATTTTGACAAATGAGTAGTGGTGCGACCGTCGGATAAAGAACTTGAACTTGAACTTAAACAAATAAATAAGCAATCTGTCCATCAATGCGAATGATCCAGACGCCCCTAGAACTACAACATCCGCCCGTAGGGACTACAAATATGGCTTCCTTCTGGTTAAAATCAGAAATAGATTAAGCCTCCTGAATAACCCTCCAAACCACTCCAAAATCGGCCACGCTACTTCTCTGCACACGTTACAATGCAATGTAATGCTAATTAACGAATTGTTCAAATTTCTCAACCAATGCAAGTTAGCATCCGGCAGTTTGGATGCGCGGGACCCGTAATATACATTTCTAACATAAAACTTCAAATCAACATTTCCGGAGCTGGCAAACAGACTTTATGTTCATGTTGCCGGAGCCTGGGACTTCAGATCTTCGTTGTCATAAGTACGCTGCAGCAGCTCCTGTATGACGACGAAGCCTTTGCATCTCGAGTCGATGTCGAGGCGCTGCAGCACGCGGCGGGGAGAGAGGTTTTTATAGAGCGCCGGTGGCGAACCTGCAGTGCACGGATGAAAGAGACGCACATGTGGTGGTTAAAGTGGAAGCATATGTAACGTGATATTCCTGCAGGTGTGCTCTGTGTCACCTTCTCAGACACACACACACCACACACACACACACACACACACACACACACACACACACACACACACACACACACACACTCTTTAGATGTTGGAGCAGTGATGCAATCTCTGAGGAATGTGTTATTATTACATACGCTTCAAATTAAGTACACAACATGAATTAAAGATGAAACACACACGCACGCACACACACACACACACACACACACACACACACACACACAGGTCAGCTGGCTGGACTGACATTCTGAGAATCTGGATCGGAGTCAGAAATGAAAAGCAGGGTGGCCACATGTCGACCTGTCACCTGCCGGATGATCACACACCAGCTGAGGGACAGTGTGTACTCCACAGTGTGTACTCCACAGTGTGTCCTCCACAGTGTGTCCTCCACAGTGTGTCCTCCACAGTGTTTCCTCCACAGTGTGTCCTCCACAGTGTGTACTCCACAGTGTGTACACCACAGTGTTTCCTCCACAGTGTGTCCTCCACAGTGTGTACTCCACAGTGTGTACTCCACCAGCAGTGATGACATGTCTATGACCTCAAATTGCGATAATGTTCTGCTTCTTTGTGTAATAGTTTCTAATTTCCAAGGAGTGGATTTCCTGTTCTCTTCTCAGGTCGTGGCTCCATTATATCTGAGCATATCTTCATGTGACTGTTTCACATCAAGCTCCACCTCGTCCTTCTCTTTCTGCTGAGACGCCTCTTTCTCAGCTTGACGTCCTGTGCTTATGACACTTTTCAGTCGTGTGTGTGTGTGTGTGTGTGTGTGTGTGTGTGTGTGTGTGTGTGTGTGTGTGTGTGTGTGTGTGTGTGTGTGTGTGTGTGTGTGTGTGTGTGTGTGTGTGTGTGTGTGTGTGTGTGTGTGTGTGTGTGTGTGTGTGTGTGTGTGTGTGTGTGTGTGTGTGTGTGTGTGTGTGAGACAGAGGTAAACAGACGGCCTGGCAGACATGGTCATCTGCTCGTCTGCCTTCATGTGACTACACTGTGTTCCTGCAAGTTCTGAATAAAGGAGTGGAGTCCTGTTATCTCAGAGTGTGTGTGTGTGTGAGTGAGTCACATGTTCTCCGTCGTGCTTCCCAAAGCCCGTCTGCTCACCTGGTGGTTGCCATGGTAACAGCCAGACAGCGGCAGACTTTGCACCAGCCTCCTCCTCCTCCTCCTCCTCCTCCTCCTCCTCCGCCTCCTCCTCCTCCTCCTCCTCCTCCTCCGCCTCCTCCTCCTCCTCGTCGTGGGAAATGGTGAGAGCCGAGACGAGGCTTTTTAAGGGCGAGTTTTTAGGGGAAAAACCAAACCCGATGCTTGTTTACGCTCTTTTGGCACTTCAGCAACTTTTTTTCTTCATGCGAGGTTTCAATAAGGACTCTTTGTTGGGTTTCGTTGAGCCGTAAAGTTTTTTTAATGAATATCCCACTGTGTGCTTTAGGGGTGTTTCAGACAAAGGGGCTAATGTTTGCACACACAGATATATCAGACCTCCCTAATAGCATCATGGCAGCCGGGAATAAAGCCCATGGCATGTAACGGGTCATCGGGATCCAGAACAAAGTGTACCTTTATTCCCTTACAGTTACATGTAATCAGATTACTGGGGATTCCTAGCAAGATTACAGTGTTAAAATATAATAATTCATATATTATACGTGCGGCCTGCATTTTCTTTCTTTGATTTTAAATATATATTGTTTTAATGCAGTTGGTGGACACCTGGTTTAATAACTAAATGACTGTTTGCTTTTGTTAACTACACTGTTCTTTAATTTTAGAGGACACATATCGATCCTTAATTCCTTGCTTTCTTCTTTACTTCGGTCACTTTGTTCTCCTGTTAAGTTAAAAACATCTTATTTATCTGCATTGCATTTGATAATGGGATGCAATCAGGTTACTTTCATATCGTGATGCTCAGTTTAGATTACATTTTCTTACAGGTAATTATAACAGATTATTAAAGTAACCCTCCCAACCCGGCGAGCAGCACAGGCACTTTGTAGACCGACGCTATCGGATCATTTGCATTCCCTAAAGACTGGAAACAGGAACGCTTTGTTGTGCAGTTTCTTTTTCTCTTGCAGCTGGACTGAGGCTGCAGACTGAAGACTTGTTCCTGTGGTTCAGGGGATTTTATACCCCCCCCCCTTTAATTGTGCCTCCAGTTTATTATGCTGACGCTTGAATAGCAAGATGTTCCCGGCTTTATCGCACCAGTTGCACACTTCTCTCCTTTGTGTTTCGCCAGCTGCCCTGAGAGAAGGTGGTGGCGGCGGCTGCACTAAATGTTATTGATGGTATGTGGAGATATTCTTGGTGGAGTACTGCCAGTGGTGTCTGGTGTGCTGCAGATCTGAAAGGGTGCCTGTCTGAAGTCTGCAGGGACATGTATTAATGAAGTATATTAATAGTGGGACTTGGAGCAGAAGCAGTGGTCGTTTTAAATATTAAAATAAAATATAAAAGGGACCGTTTCATCCCACAGGCCATACGACTTATATCAATATTCCAATTACCGTTTCTATTCTGCACGATTTCTGTTATCTGTTGTATTGTGTTGCACGGTTGGAGGAGCCTGTGACCGAATGATGTCATTGTCATAACCTCACTAGCTACTGTATGTGCGAATGACAATAAAAGCCTTGAGCCTTCAACAAAATATACTTGAGTACTAATCAGAGAAACTGAATTGGCTCTTCTAATCTGTCCTCGCCCTCCCTCGCTCTGGCTCCTGCACATCCTGGAGAGATGGTTCTGGAAGACACATGCTCCGACGGAGACAGATGATTGCAAGACGGGGAACTCTGTATTTGGGATGCCCAGAACAACACAAGCCCTCGGGCTGCTGGGGGACACTCGCATAAAGCAGCTCCTGTTCATACTGTACCCCCCCCACACACACACACACACACACACACACACACTCCCCCTCATGTGAGACAGACCCTGCTGCTGCCATCCCTCGTTGTCTCTCTCTCCTCGTGCCGCGCTCTGATCAGCAGAGGTGGGACTCTGAGCTGTCGTGGTGTATAATCTACTCAAACACAGTACTTGAGTACATGCACGTCATGCGTCAGTCTGCAGAGGAATGAAGACCCTTCCCCCTCAAACTTTACCTCCGATTCCCCCTTTTTTTAAGCTCTTGTGCAGGGCTCCCCCTCCCTTGGGCCACCGAGGATTGCCAGAGGTCAGTGTGTGATGTGCAGCTGTAGGAGGAGGAGGAGGAAGTGCTGACTCCATACGAAAGGCCCCCCGCGTGACGTCACGGTTTCAGCTCACAGCCAGACTGCTGTGGTGTGAGCGGACACACACTCACAACGTACTTCTAACACAAAGCTGCGTAGAACTCATCATGGCGTAAAAGGGGATTTTGAAGGATGCCATAGTAGAACATCCCAGTTGTTGTGTTGGAAGGAGACTTTTACAACATTCGTAGGAGAAAACCTGCTTTCCTGAAGATACACATGTTATGCAAACCCCCTTCACATTAAAACAATGAAGCCATTAATGAATTGACTTTGAGGAAAGCCCCACTCAAAGAGAGAATGGCTCAGTGAAATGTTATTGATACGACATGAAATATTTAAGCCAGAATCCCAGCTTTCGATGCTTTAAAGTGTTCAATATTTAATGCAAATAGGACGTTGCTTAAAAGCCATTAGGGGTGTCAATGTACAGCCATAAATACATGTGCCTAGAGTCCAGGATGACGCCCTTTAAGTGCATATTTTGCAGCAAAAGGAAGCGACAACGACTCGTATAATCTGGACCTTTTATTCTATAGTATTGGGGAAGCGAGCAGAATCCTTCAAGCTCAAATGTAAAGAAAGAACATGCATGTTTCTCATATTGACTTTACAGCATCACCGACTGAATGAAACCCCCTCTCTCTGACTAATAAACAGTTGCATTGCTTCCTCTCCTCTGCAGACACTCCACACCCTCGCTTCCTGCGCGTGGAAAACATCCCTCGGATTGTGTTTCTATTTGTACACATTTCTGGGCGTGCTTCCCAGTCGCCCTTGGCAGCGCCGGACGTTTTTTCTCCCGTCCTTCACCTACTTCCTGCTGCAGCTCGGCTCCAGCGTGGCCCCGCAGACTGAGGCCCCCGGCAAGCAGGCGCACAGAAACCAGACAGATTATCTTTGTGGAGGCAACAGATCGAGACAGCTCGTTGCATAACAGAGCTCACCATCAGTATTTCACTGCCTCCAGGGAACACAAGAGAAAACTCTGACTTACACAGATTGTTATCCGCAGAGATGCTCTCAGGGAAGAGCTGCAACAAAAGGGTTTATCCCAGCATCCATTTAGCTGTTGTACGACAAAGGTCAGCCGCTGATATTCGAAACAGATCATGCTGATAATCTGATTTGGAGTTGCTGAAACAGGGCAAGGTTTGTGTGCATGTACATAGTCTGCAAAGGTTAGAATCTGTCCTTTCTTTCTCCTTTTAAGTTTACATTGTGATCCTGCTAGTGATCCGCAATGTTTAGAGATGTAATCAGATTTCTTTGGGTAACTAAAGGAATACGTTTCTTTTTGTATCCTGATTACAATATCCCGTTACATGTAATCTCCTAGCCCACAACACACTTCCTTTGTGCCTGTGATAATGGGAATGTGTTTGCGCTTCAGAAGAAGCTTTCAAGTGGAGAGGTCGCAACCCCTGAGGGGAGAGTGGTGACGGGACGTGTGAGGGTCACTCATCTCGTGACCGTCCGTCCTCTCTGTTGTTAATATGACAGGTCAGGGTGATTCTGAAGGGTTGTATGATAAAAGGAAGACAACATGTGACGACAGTGGGATGCCGTTTACTTTATATATCCTCTGAATCCTGCTTTATTAACTCTGATCTCATCTTCAGAAGCACCACCCCGCGGGCTGATTCACTGACCGTGGGGATTAACAGCATTCCTGTGTTTTGACAGCTGTAATCTACAGTAGATTTATGTCACCAGTATTACTCATCTGGATTATTTTTAGACTGTTGCCACTGAGAGCTACCATAGAAGATGCTTAATAGTAATCTTAGTTTTAAAGAGGCATGCATCCTTAATATCACTACCAATTGTACATTTTAAATGTATTTTATGAGCCTTTTTTAGCGCCACCATTGGTATTTATTCTTTTTAATTGTGTTATTCCTTTATTATTTGTATTGTTTTATTGTATTTATTCATTTAAACGTACATTTACTGAGTGGGTTACTTATATTTTACTCTTTTAGATTTTAAACGGCTTCCTTATTATTATTTATATTTATTTATGTAATATTCTTATTAATCACAATCAACTTTAATATTTAAATTATTAATAATAATCTATTATAAATTATTATATTTGATCACTTTTGTATCAACTTAAAATTCTAAAGTTTTTTTCTTCAGAATCGAGAGGATGTTCTGAACCAATGAAAAAGCCGTAAAAAAATGGTCATGGTGTCTCAGTCATACGGTTGCCCTGGGAACCAATGCAGACCTAGTGATGCATGAACAACCTAATAGCAGGGGATCGGTTGCTTGGCGACCCGAACTCAGGAAGTCACATGGCTCTCAAACTGAACTCAGATCTGTTTAATGTGGTGCTCTCCTGTTTAATCTCTGAGTAAAAACTCTATCTATAATCTGAGCCTCACATCCACCTCATTTAAGTATTGAGAAGTGACAGACTAACATGGCCGCCGGTTCAACTTTGACTGTTATATGACCTGTGATTTACTTCCAGTTATTAAACGTATCCAGTGGGTCTCAAATGATTCACAGCTGCCATTTTGACCTCACTATTATGTGCCCCTTTCTTCCAACGCCCACACTTAAGTGCCTGATTTCACCCTCTGTCTGAAACCAGAGTCCAGTCTGCTCTGAAACCCCTTCTAAACTAAGGGATTTTAGCCTTTGCAGACCATTTTCCTGCACAAAAACACTAGAGGAAATGGAGAACTCGAAAGGTCCTTACACACCAAACGTCCCGACGGAATGTCCCCTGCGCGTCCCCTGCGCGTCCCGGCCAACAGTCGCATTGGAACACACCGCAAAGACTTCAAGTTGCACGTACGAACTGCACATGCGTGAATGGCAATACCTCTCCTTACCAGCAGGTGGCGGTAGTGTGTATTCGTCATTCAAAAGAGGTAACAGCCGGAAGACCGACTGCGTGATAACCGAGAGAAGAAGAACAGACTGCGTGATATAAACGAACAACAAATAGTGCGTTCCGTTTTCACTCTACAGCGAGAAGCTCACGGGGCTTTCCCGAACCTGAGTCGAGAGCTGGAGTTCAATGAAATCTCAGATTTGCCTTCTTAATAGTTTGTTTGGGTCCCTCACTTCTGTTTCGCTTCTCATGCACTGATTCGCTAGCTGAACAGCCAATCAGATTGACTTCTTTGGCGCAGCTCCCGATTCAACATGTTGGCGGCGGAAGGTGTCGGCAAATCAATCTGAGTAGGGCGACACAATGCTCATCGACGGCCCGACATCTATAGATTGGTGTGTAGGGACCTTAAGAAGCTTAATAGGGCATCTTTAATGTTGATATGCATTAACATTTATTCTATAAAAAGTACTTATCATTAAATCCCTTAACCCAGGGGTGTCAAACTAAATTTCATCGCGGGCCACATCAGCTTTATGGTTGCACTCAAAGGGCGGGTTATAACTTTAATACTATATAAAAATACATATATAAATATTTAATATATATAAACGTATGTATTATATGACATTATTGCCTCTGCATTGGATTATTATGGGATAGGGTAATACCTTCATAATTAACTACATCTGAAAGCAGAAGTCTAGGGCAAATAATTGGAAGTCTCTTCGGTGCGCATATCATAAATTGATTTTTTTGTATGTAAAGAAATTCTGAACAAAATTCATATTTGAGATGCATTGTGGGACATGTAGTTTATGGGCAACGTGTAAATCGGCATGTAACCATATAATAAACGTATTATATTCTTTCAGAGCTCTTGTGGGGCCGCATAAAATGAAGTCGCGGGCCGGATTTGGCCCCCGGGCCTTGAGTTTGACACCCCTGCCTCAACCCTTTCAAGCTGAGGGTTGTAGTGGTTTGTTAGCATTGCTTCTTAATGACTGGCATCACGTTTCTGGCACTTTTAAGCCCCTCCCCCACTTCATTCCTGACTCCTTAACTCAGTACTTGACAGGTGACTTGATAGTCTTGACTCCACTACTTGAGACTTCCTTTACGAACACCTGTGACTCCCTCACACCCGGAGCGTGGAGGATTTACGAGCTGTGGGTGAGCGTTAACGTGTCGAGGCAGTAATATTATGACTCACAATGGGTGATGAATGGCGGCTCTCTCTCCCGCTCCCTCACATGAATGAGTCACACTCTTCAGTAAATGTGCACGAATTAGAAAAGGGAATCGTGCACACATTCAGAGGGTGACGATGTTAAATCGACCCAGAAGAGGCGACGCATCACGGTTACTGTCTGATGCCAGCTTTCCAACACGACCCCTCACACACTTTGCTCATCATCCTGGCTATTTTGGTGCCGCATGCTATGTGTGTGGGATGGAAACGGCACATGACAGCATGCGCCGTCCCCATATGTGGTCATGGGTAAATAGAGAGAAGTTAAAAAAGGCAACAAGCTGTCGCAGATTGAGGTACGTATGTCGTCCCTATGGTCTCTGTTGGACCTGGCCTTTTCACCCCGCAGGCAGCGAGCCATTAGTTGGTCCGTGTTGATGTGCCGGGGACTTAATGACTCGACACGAATATAGATTTGCAACCACTGGATAGTCACTGTGATTGTTGTAAAGACTCCTTAATTCAATTTGTGTTTGTTTTGTATGTTTTTGAGCGTGCAAAAACAGACAGTCTTTAAGTCTTTAACCCCAACATAACAGAAGCTACACACAGGGACCAGATGACCCGAATCGGAGCATAAAGAGTCCCTATGTTGCCTTTCCTGTAGTGGCAGCATGAGAAAAATAAAGAGCTTTTTGAACATTAAAGCATGGAGACATGTAGAGACACTACATACTGATATACACCTGAACATCAGCAGGAGAGGACTCTTTAAAGCAGAGACACTACATACTGATATACACCTGAACATCAGCAGGAGAGGACTCTTTAAAGTAGAGACACTACATACTGATATGCACCTGAACACCAGCAGGAGAGGACTCTTTAAAGTAGAGACACTACATACTGATATGCACCTGAACACCAGCAAGAGAGGACTCTTTAAAGTAGAGACACACATACTGATATACACCTGAACATCAGCAGGAGAGGACTCTTTAAAGTAGAGACGCTACACACTGATATACACCTGAACATCAGCAGGAGAGGACTCTTTAAAGTAGAGACACTACATACTGATATACACCTGAACACCAGCAGGAGAGGACTCTTTAAAGTAGATACACTACATGCTAATATACACCTGAACATCAGCAAGAGAGGACTCTTTAAAGTAGAGACACTACGTACTGATGTACACCTGAACATCAGCAGGAGAGGACTCTTTAAAGTAGAGACACTACATACTGATATACACCTGAACATCAGCAGGAGAGGACTCTTTAAAGTAGAGACACTACATACTGATATACACCTGAACATCAGCAAGAGAGGACTCTTTAAAGTAGAGACACTACATACTGATATACACCTGAACATCAGCAGGAGAGGACTCTTTAAAGTAGAGACACTACATACTGATATGCACCTGAACACCAGCAGGAGAGGACTCTTTAAAGTAGAGACACTACATACTGATATACACCTGAACATCAGCAGGAGAGGACTCTTTAAAGTAGAGACACTACATACTGATATACACCTGAACATCAGCAGGAGAGGACTCTTTAAAGTAGAGACACTACATATGAACCTGTACAGTATGAGCAGAACATGTCCCCTTTAAGTTTACCTTTACCTGACTTGTCTCAAGTGTTCTCAGAGAGAGAAACAGGCCTCCAGCTTCTCTGCGTGAATGAAAGGTTCTGCACTTCGGTCTGCTTGTTTTTGCTCTGAAACACGATCGGCCCCCCGGGACACAGCACTCAGTGTTCAGTCCGTCCACGAGGGAACAGAGGGCTGCGTCTGCAGAACAAACATTGCCCTCGCTGCCTGACTGCCAACTGCCCTCCCTGCTGGTTACCATGACAGTATCCAAAAACATTAAATACATCTCCAACTCAAAGACGAGTCCTCGGGAGATGGTCGCAGTAAGTCGGCTGCAATGTGTGCGGATTGCTCAAGACTACAGAAAGGGTGAACCTGAAGCAGCGTGTTGAGTTATTTTAGTGAAAATATTTATTTTTTTAAATAGTTGTATTTGCTCCGTTCATCACAACAGTATTGTAGGAAAATAAGAGAAACACAAATACTTACAAAAGTTCCCCCTTGACAGTTAACGGAAAGCAACAAAACAAAACATAAAATATCAATCCAAACACACATTTTGCAGCTTCCTGTAAGAAAACCCCCCTGCAGCCCTTCCTTTCACACACACACACACACACACACACACACACACACACACACACAGCTGTAGGTCCACAAGTATAGTACTGCTAGACCGCACACACACACACACACACTCACACTCACACAAACACACACATATGTAGGTCCCCACAAGTATAGTAATGCTAGACCACACACACACACACACACACACACACACACCAGGTGGAGCATAAGGTGGAGAGCTCTAACCGGTAATTACACAAAAGGCTCAGCTGCTCCCGATTTTTGTTGAATCCTCCCCGACTGTACTCACCCTATCTGAGTTGCACAACACCTGGCTAGACTGTCCGTCTCCATGGTGATGGAATAGACGCTGACAAATATTGTTGGTGGGGGTGGTTATGCACACGATAGTGCGTTTGTCTGGGGAAAAGACTTGGCTCAGATTGACCAGGAAGTGATGCCAAATATATAGGACAAAGATCAAGAAGGGTATTTTTTTTAAAGATCAAAAGGAAAAAGTTTTTCTGACTAAAAGTTATTTTAGATGTGAAAGGAACCGGCTTTGGGAGTAACATGTGACGGGATAATCAGGATACCAAATAACGCACCTGGATTCCCTTCTCGTTACATACAACATATGTCAAGATTAATGGAACCATTTTATAAAAAGGGATTACTTTTAATGCATTTTAAATGAAAGATATATGATAGGTAGAGTCCTGCCTGGATTTTAATTTTGGTTTGTATTTTGGCTACTTTCAAACATTTATTTTTCTTAAATATATGTGTTTTTGAATGGTGTAGGAGGTCTCCCAATTAATCAAACATAAATACTGTTGTCTTTTAATCCATAAATTAAAACAGCCTTTGAAAACTATACTTCTCTTATGTCTAGCATGTCATTTAAGTTTCTTCTAACGGCCCGTCCACACGGCGGCGTGCGCTGAAGCTTCTGCCCGTTCGCTTTGAAAGGGGTGACGTCACGCTTTGCCGAACTGCATTGTGGTTCCGTCGCTTCGCGTTGCTCGCTTCAAAAGTTGAGCAATGTTCAACTTTTGAAGCGTCAGGCAATCGAATCATATGCCATATGCAAACTCTAGCCAATCAAACCGCGTGCTTGTGTGTCCGTGGCGGGACATTCATGTGATTGGTTGTTGGTGGAGTTTCGGACACGCCCACCGGCAAGCTTCAACGCACGCCGCCGTGTGGACGCTGCGTTGAGGTTAAATTGTTGTGTTTTACATAATACACTTAAGTAAATAACATCTTATTGATATTCTTTCGTATTTTTTGCATTTTGATATTGACGTATCGTAAAGTAATCCGGATACATTATACTTTAAGCTTGTCATACTGAGATGTGGTTACTCCTAACCCTTGAGATGTATAGGGAGATAGGGATCTGTGTGTTTTACTTCAAACACTTCTCAGGGTTTATCTTTAGTTCAGGCTGACTCCAGATCAGTCCGACTGTCACCACGACTGAATGTGGAACTAATGCCCCGCTGAGCGGAGACTCACGTCCTCTGTCCTTGTCTCTGCACCTCCTCTCTCTCTCAGTCATGACTCATCTGTGCTTCTGTACGCCCAAGCACAGATGGATTCATGACTTGATGATTTCTGGCTCGACTCCGTGACTCAGGCACCGACACCACGTGCCTCCCCCGTGGTGATGTGGGCTCAGAAAGTGCCACCTCCCTGCTTTTGTCATCAGTTCTCTGTGTGCCGGTGCCTGGATGTGCTGTTCTGCACACTTGATTGAAAGAAAACAACAAACTAAGAAGTGTGTTTTGCTTAAAAAATAGCCATCACTTTGCAAACATACTGTTATTGTACAGAGTGTTGACAAGGCACTGTGCGTGCCAGCAGTCTGCAGATCGGAGGTCAGAGCGAGTAGTTTCACGCTGCAGCTGGGTGTACGAAACACGCACACACACACACACACACACACACACACACACACACACACTTTCACCTGGATTGACACACTCCCACACTGCCTGGTATCGTGTGGTTAATAAATGTCAGATAAGCCCTGCTCGCTGTTCTACTTACAGAGCTATTTTGGCAGGTTTATCTTAAATACACACACATTGAATCATCATCAGCATCTGTGTGTGTGTGTGTGTGTGTGTGTACGTGATGTCAAGGCGATGTCAAGGCCCCACTACTCTCAAACTGCTGTGTTTGCTGATGGAAGGGAACAGAAAGGAAGACAGATGGTTTTTCCATTTAAAGCAGACTTTCACATTGAGTTTATGCGTCACTCACTCAGAGCGCATGAGTGTTCCTACTGCAACTTAAAGACGGATAGTGTTGATAGTGCAGATTCATTATCACAGTTACCACTAAACTGTTCAGGTGTATATCAGTATGTAGCGTCTCTACTTTAAAGAGTCCTCTCCTGCTGATGTTCAGGTGTATATCAGTATGTAGTGTCTCTACTTTAAAGAGTCCTCTTCTGTTGATGTTCAGGTGTATATCAGTATGTAGTGTCTCTACTTTAAAGAGTCCTCTCCTGCTGATGTTCAGGTGTATATCAGTGTGTAGTGTCTCTACTTTAAAGAGTCCTCTCCTGCTGATGTTCAGGTGTATATCAGTATGTAGTGTCTCTACTTTAAAGAGTCCTCTCCTGCTGATGTTCAGGTGTATATCAGTATGTAGTGTCTCTACTTTAAAGAGTCCTCTCCTGCTGATGTTCAGGTGTATATCAGTGTGTAGTGTCTCTACTTTAAAGAGTCCTCTCCTGTTGATGTTCAGGTGTATATCAGTATGTAGTGTCTCTACTTTAAAGAGTCCTCTCCTGCTGATGTTCAGGTGTATATCAGTATGTAGTGTCTCTACTTTAAAGAGTCCTCTCCTGCTGATGTGCAGGTGTATATCAGTATGTAGTGTCTCTACTTTAAAGAGTCCTCTCCTGCTGATGTGCAGGTGTATATCAGTATGTAGTGTCTCTACTTTAAAGAGTCCTCTCCTGCTGATGTTCAGGTGTATATCAGTATGTAGAGTCTCTACGTACTTTAAAGAGTCCTCTCCTGTTGAAGCTCAGGTGTATATCAGTATGTAGTGTCTCTACTTTAAAGAGTCCTCTCCTGTTGATGTTCAGGTGTATATCAGTAGGCTGCCAATAGAAGAACGAGTGGTACGTAGTGCACAAATAACCCACAACAGGAAAAAGGAAACCCCAGAAAGCGTAATAGGGCCTCGTTAAATGCAATATCTGACATTTAACGTGTTATTTTTCTTTATTTGCATGAATTGCTTTGATCAGAGCACTCCATATAAAGCAAAAAGCACTTATTATTGAATTATAGATATAAAATAAACACTAAAACTGATTCAGAGGGGAGTGTGTTATTCACCTTTATAGTGTACTTAAAACATTCCCTCTACATCAAGATCTATTTTTATAATCATATTTCAAGTTAACACCGTGGGAGGTGAAACAATGCTTTGATTGCATAAGATTTTCTCCCAGCATCGCCGCACTAAATCAGCTCTCCCTGAGAGAGAGTAAAATATTACAAGTGCCATTACCCAAATGCTGCAGTTCCCTCGACGAAGCAGCAGAAGTGAAGCTCCCATTTTGATGAAGAGCGGGCTCGACATATAAATTAGGCTTACGGCCTGTGGATGGGCTCATCAAATACGTCTGTGTGTTATTCATAAGATAACTGCTTCTGAAAGGTTTTGCAATCGTGTGCTTCGTAAATCTGCTGTCGCCGATGACTGCAGTGTTTCAAACTCTATCTGTGTGGTTTATTGACTTGTACGTGTAACCAGAGGTGGGAAGTAGTGGAGTACAAATACTTTGTTTCTGTGCTTAAGTAGATTTTTCTGGTATCAGTACTTTACTCCACTACTTATTTTTCTGACGCTTTTAACTTTTACTTCTTACATTTTGAACACAAATACCTGTACTTTCTACTTCTTACATGTTGAACTCAAATACCTGTACTTTCTACTTCTTACATGTTGAACAAAAATACCTGTACTTTCTACTTCTTACATGTTGAACTCAAATACCTGTACTTTCTACTTCTTACATGTTGAACCCAAATACCTGTACTTTCTACTTCTTACATGTTGAACACAAATACCTGTACTTTCTACTTCTTACATGTTGAACTCAAATACCTGTACTTTCTACTTCTGACATGTTGAACTCAAATACCTGTACTTTCTACTTCTTACATGTTGAACACAAAATACCTGTACTTTCTACTTCTTACATGTTGAACTCAAATACCTGTACTTTCTACTTCTTACATGTTGAACCAAATACCTGTACTTTCTACTTCTTACATGTTGAACACAAATACCTGTACTTTCTACTTCTTACATGTTGAACACAAATACCTGTACTTTCTACTTCTGACATGTTGAACTCAAATACCTGTACTTTCTACTTCTCTCATGTTGAACTCAAATACCTGTACTTTCTACTTCTTACATGTTGAACTCAAATACCTGTACTTTCTACTTCTTACATGTTGAACTCAAATACCTGTACTTTCTACTTCTTACATGTTGAACCCAAATACCTGTACTTTCTACTTCTTCATGTTGAACACAAATACCTGTACTTTCTACTTCTGACATGTTGAACTCAAATACCTGTACTTTCTACTTCTTACATGTTGAACAAAAATACCTGTACTTTCTACTTCTTACATGTTGAACTCAAATACCTGTACTTTCTACTTCTTACATGTTGAACCCAAATACCTGTACTTTCTACTTCTTACATGTTGAACACAAATACCTGTACTTTCTACTTCTTACATGTTGAACACAAATACCTGTACTTTCTACTTCTGACATGTTGAACTCAAATACCTGTACTTTCTACTTCTCTCATGTTGAACTCAAATACCTGTACTTTCTACTTCTTACATGTTGAACTCAAATACCTGTACTTTCTACTTCTTACATGTTGAACTCAAATACCTGTACTTTCTACTTCTCACATGTTGAACTCAAATACCTGTACTTTCTACTTCTCACATGTTGAACCCAAATACCTGTACTTTCTACTTCTCTCATTTCCCAAACAGCTGGTTCCTTTAGTCTGAATGTGTGTTGGTGCGTGATCATTATTCTTTAGAGTCACTGCGTGCCTATTGATTGGAACACGATCCGTGTATCCATCACTTCCTGGTCTTCTCTAAAGAAGAGGGACCAATGGAAACGTTGTCATGTTGCCGTTGTTCACCATGGACACATTCATTAGCTAACAATGACATTATTGTTCTATTAATATAAAGGGAGGTCAGGCACTCTTTAAAACAGCTGCTAGCTATGGGTACTTTTTACTGAAGTACACTTCAAAGCCTCTGTACTTCTACTTGAGTAAAGGATGTGTGTACTTTTTCCATCTCTGCTGGTAACAGACCATTCCTACACTCTGCTACTTCTACTTTTACTGCAAGATCTGAGTACTTCTTCCACCTCTCAGACTCCTCTCTCCACACAAAGACATTATTCAGTCCTTCTCCTCCTCAGGTTTCCCAGCAGCCTTGTCCTCGCCTCCTCTGAAGGAGCTTTTCGGCTGCTCCAACTCGCTCCGTCCCAATTAGCTGATCACAGACAGGGGTCAGGGGTCAGGCTCCGGGGAAAAGGTTGCCCTCTTCAATTAAGGGCCATTCCTCTTTTTCAATAACCCCGATCACGATGGAGAGAGGCTGGGTAATGGATTAGGGGTGGCTTCTAATAGATTTACAGACCTTAATGCTAGAAATGAAACTGCTGTTAATCATGGAGCTTTAAAACAACTATTTACGTTATTAGATTAGATTGACTTTATTGATCTCAATTTGGGAAATGGTTTTGTCACAGCGGCATAAAACAAGCCATCGCACATACATTATAGAAGATAGAAAATAAACATTAATGTTCAGGTTCATATCAGTATGTAGTGTCTCTACTTTAAAGAGTCCTCTCCTGCTGATGTTCAGGTGTATATCAGTATGTAGTGTCTCTACTTTAAAGAGTCCTCTCCTGCTGATGTTCAGGTGTATATCAGTATCTAGTGTCTCTACTTTAAAGAGTCCTCTCCTGCTGATGTTCAGGTGTATATCAGTATGTAGTGTCTCTACTTTAAAGAGTCCTCTCCTGCTGATGTTCAGGTGTATATCAGTATGTAGTGTCTCTACTTTAAAGAGTCCTCTCCTGCTGATGTCCAGGTGTATATCAGTATGTAGTGTCTCTACTTTAAAGAGTCCTCTCCTGCTGATGTTCAGGTGTATATCAGTATGTAGTGTCTCTACTTTAAAGAGTCCTCTCCTGCTGATGTTCAGGTGTATATCAGTATGTAGTGTCTCTACTTTAAAGAGTCCTCTCCTGCTGATGTTCAGGTGTATATCAGTGTGTAGTGTCTCTACTTTAAAGAGTCCTCTCCTGCTGATGTTCAGGTGTATATCAGTATGTAGTGTCTCTACTTTAAAGAGTCCTCTCCTGCTGATGTTCAGGTGTATATCAGTATGTAGTGTCTCTACTTTAAAGAGTCCTCTCCTGCTGATGTTCAGGTGTATATCAGTATGTAGTGTCTCTACTTTAAAGAGTCCTCTCCTGCTGATGTTCAGGTGTATATCAGTATGTAGTGTCTCTACTTTAAAGAGTCCTCTCCTGCTGATGTCCAGGTGTATATCAGTATGTAGTGTCTCTACTTTAAAGAGTCCTCTCCTGCTGATGTTCAGGTGTATATCAGTATGTAGTGTCTCTACTTTAAAGAGTCCTCTCCTGCTGATGTTCAGGTGTATATCAGTATGTAGTGTCTCTACTTTAAAGAGTCCTCTCCTGCTGATGTTCAGGTGCATATCAGTATGTAGCGTCTCTACTTTAAAGAGTCCTCTCCTGCTGATGTTCAGGTGTATATCAGTATGTAGTGTCTCTACTTTAAAGAGTCCTCTCCTGCTGATGTTCAGGTGTATATCAGTATGTAGTGTCTCTACTTTAAAGAGTCCTCTCTGCTGTGTTCAGGGTATATCAGAGTAGGTCTCTACTTTAAAGAGTCCTCTCCTGCTGATGTTCAGGTGTATATCAGTATGTAGTGTCTCTACTTTAAAGAGTCCTCTCCTGCTGATGTTCAGGTGTATATCAGTATGTAGTGTCTCTACATGTCTCCATGTTTTAATGTTCAAAAAGCTCTTTACTTTTCTCACACTGCCTGTGCTGCAGCTCCTCTTTTCACCCTCTGTCTGAAACCAGAGCCCAGTCTGCTCTGATTGGTTAGCTGGCCGGCTCTGCTGATGTGCTTATTCCGAGTGTCAGCCTCTCTTTTCTGGGAACTTGTTGATGAGCGGTGATGTGAGAGTCACGCTGGGATGTACAGACAGCCGGCTGCTCATTGTGTCGCTGCGTCTCCCTGGAGCTCGTCTGGTATGTAAACACGGAGGTGCAACACGACTGGAGGAAATATGCTCATCACGACCTCTCCTTAAGCCTGAGGAATGTGTGAATCACGCAGGAATGTGCAGCTACACCCCTGGACACACACACAACAAGTACTTTCACTCATGCCACCAAAAGTAATCAACAAAAACAATCTCACCACAAAATTCACTCCTGTCTTAAAATGTGAAACTGAATTTTACTTTTTTGGCCTTTTAAAGCTGCAGATGACAATATCTATCACCCTCAGGCAAGGGGGGGGATTTTATCCTTTGCAGACCATTTACATGCACAAAAAACTACCGTAACACACAAGAGGAAAGGGAAAAGCATAACAGGGCTTCTCTAAGATACTAATCTGAATCCTTTCATGTATTTCTTTTTCATTGCATATGACTAAAATATGTGTGCTCGTTCCCTCTCTGTTTCTACCTGTAAATAATATGTACACATGACCAAATATGTATGTTCATTTGAATTAATTTCTTATTTTATAGTTACTTATCATTTTTCATTTGTATCTTTGATTGTATTCATCTCTGTCCTGTTTTTCTATCTCACCCTGTTGCTGTTAAACTACTGTATTTCCCCACGGCGATTAATAAAGGCTATCTTATCTCGAACAGAAGCATGCTGCACCTGAGGACCGTATCATCTCTGCACCCACGGACCACAGAGCAGGACCCACTAATGCAGAACAGATGTCCATCAGCTGCTGAAATGGGATGAACTCGTACTGGTTCCACCGCGGCTTTATCGGCATTAAGGCGCCGCTGCGATCACACGATAACGAGGTAAGGGGTCACGACCCAAACGCATGCCTGGTCACACAGCGGGGGAGGTACATTTGTAACATAAGGCATCCTTTAAAGCTATATGTATGTTTGTGTGAGGGGTATTAGAACAAGGCCGCTGCTTTTAATGTCTCTGGGATTAAATTGTGTTTTTAATCATAAAGCTTTATGTGTATACACGGGGTCGGATCAAAGTGCACACAACACAAAATAAGCAGCATTTTATTTTATATATGTATATTTATCCCCAAATATAAATGAAATAACAAAGTAATACAATCAAAAATAAGGAAATAATCAAATATAATGAATACAATCAATATAAATATTACAAAAATAGGAATAATAAAGATTAAAAGACATATTGAAAGACCACGGGACGTTGCTTATTAAAAGCTGATATGTCCACTGAGTTAGCCTGTAATCTTTCCTGGTAGGTCGTTTCTCATTATGTGGGCATAGTGAGTTGTGAGTGACTAGCCTATTGACACAGATGGGACATGTGGTAGCAAAACAGGAAAGTAAAAATAGAAACATGAAATGGGTTCACTCAGAAATGCGCTTCATGTTCTCTTACACAGAGAGAATGAGGGTCTGACGAGCCGTAAGCCTCTATCTGTCCGGACAGCAGCTTTGAACAGCATTACCATATCATTAGCATTTTCACCGGGGTATGGTTTATCAATCCATACAGCGAGCCCGTAATCAGCCAGGGGATATGAGGACATATGGCTGATTACACCGACATTCACCTGCTGAATGAGCTCCACATCTCAAATTAAGATGCTCCCAGCAGGAGAGGAAACATCCAGAGCGGCTGAATGCAAACACATCTCCTCGGGAAGATCAGCAGAGATGGCAGAAGTACACACATCCTTTACTCAAGTAGAAGTACAGATACCCGTGTTTAAAAATACTCTGGTGAAAGTAGAAGTACTGACTAAACTTCTTTACTCAAGTCAAAGTAAAGAGGCTTTGAAGTGTACTTCAGTATAAAGTACCCATAGCTAGCAGCTGCTTTAAAGAGTGACTGACTCTAAAGAATAATGACCACGCACAAAACACACATTCAGACTAAAGGAACCAGCTGTTTGGAAAATGAGAGAAGTAGAAAGTACAGGTATTTGAGTTCAACATGTAAGAAGTAGAACGTACAGGTATTTGGGTTCAACATGTGAGAAGTAGAAAGTACAGGTATTTGAGTTCAACATGTAAGAAGTAGAAAGTACAGGTATTTGGGTTCAACATGTAAGAAGTAGAAAGTACAGGTATTTGAGTTCAACATGTAAGAAGTAGAAAGTACAGGTATTTGAGTTCAACATGTAAGAAGTAGAAAGTACAGGTATTTGGGTTCAACATGTAAGAAGTAGAAAGTACATGTATTTGTGTTCAACATGTAAGAAGTAGAAAGTACATGTATTTGTGTTCAACATGTAAGAAGTAGAAAGTACAGGTATTTGAGTTCAACATGTAAGAAGTAGAAAGTACAGGTATTTGAGTTCAACATGTAAGAAGTAGAAAGTACAGGTATTTGGGTTCAACATGTAAGAAGTAGAAAGTACATGTATTTGTGTTCAACATGTAAGAAGTAGAAAGTACAGGTATTTGTGTTCAACATGTAAGAAGTAGAAAGTACAGGTATTTGAGTTCAACATGTAAGAAGTAGAAAGTACAGGTATTTGAGTTCAACATGTGAGAAGTAGAAAGTACAGGTATTTGAGTTCAACATGTGAGAAGTAGAAAGTACAGGTATTTGAGTTCAACATGTAAGAAGTAGAAAGTACAGGTATTTGTGTTCAACATGTAAGAAGTAGAAAGTACAGGTATTTGAGTTCAACATATAAGAAGTAGAAAGTACAGGTATTTGTGTTCAACATGTAAGAAGTAGAAAGTACAGGTATTTGAGTTCAACAGTAGAGAAAGTACAGGTATTTGTGTTCAACATGTAAGAAGTAGAAAGTACAGGTATTTGAGTTCAACATGTAAGAAGTAGAAAGTACAGGTATTTGAGTTCAACATGTAAGAAGTAGAAAGTACAGGTATTTGAGTTCAACATGTGAGAAGTAGAAAGTACAGGTATTTGAGTTCAACATGTAAGAAGTAGAAAGTACAGGTATTTGTGTTCAACATGTAAGAAGTAGAAAGTACAGGTATTTGAGTTCAACATGTAAGAAGTAGAAAGTACAGGTATTTGAGTTAAACATGTAAGAAGTAGAAAGTACAGGTATTTGAGTTCAACATGTGAGAAGTAGAAAGTACAGGTATTTGAGTTCAACATGTAAGAAGTAGAAAGTACAGGTATTTGAGTTCAACATGTAAGAAGTAGAAAGTTCAGGTATTTGAGTTCAACATGTAAGAAGTAGAAAGTACAGGTATTTGAGTTCAACATGTGAGAAGTAGAAAGTACAGGTATTTGAGTTCAACATGTGAGAAGTAGAAAGTACAGGTATTTGAGTTCAACATGTAAGAAGTAGAAAGTTCAGGTATTTGTGTTCAACATGTAAGAAGTAGAAAGTACAGGTATTTGAGTTCAACATATAAGAAGTAGAAAGTACAGGTATTTGTGTTCAACATGTAAGAAGTAGAAAGTACAGGTATTTGAGTTCAACAGTAGAAAGTACAGGTATTTGTGTTCAACATGTAAGAAGTAGAAAGTACAGGTATTTGTGTTCAACATGTAAGAAGTAGAAAGTACAGGTATTTGAGTTCAACATGTTAGAAGTAGAAAGTACAGGTATTTGAGTTCAACATGTAAGAAGTAGAAAGTACAGGTATTTGAGTTCAACATGTGAGAAGTAGAAAGTACAGGTATTTGTGTTCAACATGTAAGAAGTAGAAAGTACAGGTATTTGTGTTCAACATGTAAGAAGTAGAAAGTACAGGTATTTGGGTTCAACATGTAAGAAGTAAAAGTTAAAAGTCGTCAGAAAAATAAGTAGTGGAGTAAAGTACTGATACCAGAAAAATGTATTTAAGTACAGTAACAAAGTATTTGTACTCCACTACTTCCCACCTCTGGTGATCAGACATCTGCTAATGATTCAGGTCATACGGTACGACATAGAAACAGAAATGTCATCCAGAGCAGCGAGTGCACAGGATGTGTTGGTGTTTTACTCTTGTGTTGTGAGTTTATGTAACTGGCTTAGGCAGCGTGGGTCACTAGACCTAATCCAGAGCCATTTGATTGATTTAGCAAGGTCACTTACTGAGGTGACCCATTAAGAAGCTCAGACGTACTTTCTATTGTTTAAGCTGACAGGTGGATTTAATAATAAACCATTTAAAGAGAAGAGGCCCTTTTATGCTTGGGTGGTTCTCTCTTTCCTGAAGCGTCTTATATAGGTTTGTGTGCATGTTAATGGTGTGCAAAGGCTAACATCAGTAGAGACACTGCATACTGATATACACCTGAACATCAGCAGGAGAGGACTCTTTAAAGAAGAGACACTACATACTGATATACACCTGAACATCAGCAGGAGAGGACTCTTTAAAGTAGAGACACGACATACTGATATACACCTGAACATCAGCAGGAGAGGACTCTTTAAAGTAGAGACACTACACACTGATATACACCTGAACATCAGCAGGAGAGGACTCTTTAAAGAAGAGACACTACATACTGATATACACCTGAACATCAGCAGGAGAGGACTCTTTAAAGTAGAGACACTACATACTGATACACACCTGAACATCAGCAGGAGACGACTCTTTAAAGTAGAGACACTACATACTGATACACACCTGAACATTAGCAGGAGAGGACTCTTTAAAGTAGAGACACTACATACTGATATACACCTGAACATCAGCAGGAGAGGACTCTTTAAAGTAGAGACACTACATACTGATATACACCTGAACATCAACAGAAGAGGACTCTTTAAAGTAGAGACACTACATACTGATATACACCTGAACATCAGCAGGAGAGGACTCTTTAAAGTAGAGACACTACATACTGATATACACCTGAACATCAGCAGGAGAGGACTCTTTAAAGTAGAGACACTACATACTGATATACACCTGAACATCAGCGGGAGAGGACTCTTTAAAGTAGAGACACTACATACTGATATACACCTGAAGATCAGCAGGAGAGAACTCTTTAAAGTAGATACACTACATGCTGATATACACCTGAACATCAGCAGGAGAGGACTCTTTAAAGTAGAGACACTACATACTGATATACACCTGAACATCAGCAGGAGAGGACTCTTTAAAGTAGAGACACTACACACTGATATACACCTGAACATCAGCAGGAGAGGACTCTTTAAAGAAGAGACACTACATACTGATATACACCTGAACATCAGCAGGAGAGGACTCTTTAAAGTAGAGACACTACATACTGATACACACCTGAACATCAGCAGGAGAGGACTCTTTAAAGTAGAGACACTACATACTGATACACACCTGAACATTAGCAGGAGAGGACTCTTTAAAGTAGAGACACTACATACTGATATACATCTGGACATCAGCAGGAGAGGACTCTTTAAAGTAGAAACACTACATACTGATATACACCTGAACATCAGCAGGAGAGGACTCTTTAAAGTAGAGACACTACATACTGATATACACCTGAACATCAGCAGGAGAGGACTCTTTAAAGTAGAGACACTACATACTGATATACACCTGAACATCAGCGGGAGAGGACTCTTTAAAGTAGAGACACTACATACTGATATACACCTGAACATCAGCAGGAGAGGACTCTTTAAAGTAGAGACACTACATACTGATATACACCTGAACATCAACAGAAGAGGACTCTTTAAAGTAGAGACACTACATACTGATATACACCTGAACATCAGCAGGAGAGGACTCTTTAAAGTAGAGACACTACATACTGATATACACCTGAACATCAGCAGGAGAGGACTCTTTAAAGTAGAGACACTACATACTGATATACACCTGAACATCAGCGGGAGAGGACTCTTTAAGTAGAGACACTACATACTGATATACACCTGAAGATCAGCAGGAGAGAACTCTTTAAAGTAGATACACTACATGCTGATATACACCTGAACATCAGCAGGAGAGGACTCTTTAAAGTAGAGACACTACATACTGATATACACCTGAACATCAGCAGGAGAGGACTCTTTAAAGTAGAGACACTACATACTGATATACACCTGAACATCAGCAGGAGAGGACTCTTTAAAGTAGAGACACTACATACTGATATACACCTGAACTTCAGCAGGAGTGGACTCTTTAAAGTAGAGACACTACATACTGATATACACCTGAACATCAACAGGAGAGGACTCTTTAAAGTAGAGACACTACATACTGATATACACCTGAGCATCAGCAGGAGAGGACTCTTTAAAGTAGAGACACTACATGCTGATATACACCTGAACATCAGCAGGAGAGGACTCTTTAAAGTAGAGACACTACATACTGATATACACCTGAACATCAACAGAAGAGGACTCTTTAAAGTAGATACACTACATACTGATATACACCTGAACATCAGCAGGAGAGGACTCTTTAAAGTAGAGACACTACATACTGATACACACCTGAACATCAGCAGGAGAGGACTCTTTAAAGTAGAGACACTACACACTGATATACACCTGAACATCAGCAGGAGAGGACTCTTTAAAGTAGAGACACTACATACTGATATACACCTGAACATCAACAGAAGAGGACTCTTTAAAGTAGAGACACTACATACTGATATACACCTGAACATCAGCAGGAGAGGACTCTTTAAAGTAGAGACACTACATACTGATACACACCTGAACATCAGCAGGAGAGGACTCTTTAAAGTAGAGACACTACACACTGATACACACCTCAACATCAGCAGGAGAGGACTCTTTAAAGTAGAGACACTACACACTGATACACACCTCAACATCAGCAGGAGAGGACTCTTTAAAGTAGAGTAGAATACTGATATGAAAGTGAGCTCAACGTGTCCTCTTTAAAGGCATAACCTACTATGAATATTATATCACCTTCTTCTAATTATCCCTCTGAATCTGTTGGCATTATAAGCCCCTCTGATGAGAGCCAAGTCCTCACCCCTCACACTGACCCTCCAGAGGGCCTCACATTCAGAGTTACATTCCCTTAAGAGGACATACCATCACTACTTATTACACACACAGGGAAAGGCAGGGGGGAATAAGTAGGCCACGCTAGCATTATCCGTTTGTCATGCCGTGAAGTGGGTTTGGAGCAAAGTCGACAAGGGCTCCATGTCCGATGGGGGGGGGGTGAACAGACAGCGACATGTCTTAATGTATACTGAGGAAACGACACCCTGCATTAAAAATACTGCCACACGCAACTAGGGGCAACTTCAAGCAGATTTGAAAAGGGTTATTTATCTCTATTAGTCGATTGAGGTTTATCGTTGTGGATTTACCCTAATGCCTTCAGTTTGCTGATGTTCAGGTGTGAGAGCTTTCCGAGTTAACAGTCAGTCGGCAGATGGTCCACTGACCTCCCCATATGTGATCGGGGCTTTCCGGGAGAGGCTTGCAGAAGATTTCTCATTTACTGCTTATTAAACCATCCGTGTATTAGAGTGACAGGCGCTGGCACAGATCCGCACGCATCTGTTCTGGAAAATAAGCTGCTATAGTTGAACAAAGCACAACATGTCTTGTTTCCTGCGTACGCGCTGGAGGTTGTTCAATATTTTAGGGGGAATTTCAAACTGCAGGGACAGTCTTTTGTCTCATAATCCTGGTAATCTTTGTGAAATCCCTCAGTATCGACTTGGATTAAGCATTCAGCTGAAGATCTGGCCGGTTCTTATTAAATGTTAAAGGGGCGTAAGCCTAATTAGGAGAAGAAGAAGTCCACCCCTGGGACTGTCCTGAGTGAGAAGCCTTCCTGCAGACCACCATGCTCAGCTCTATTTAACTCTCTCAACCCTCTTCCAGGGCTCTTTCCCAGGGTTCAATTATTCATCAAGCACCGTGTGAATAAATCTTACTTGTGTCGCTGCCTGCTGCGGTGCATACTTACACACACAGCTTATATGTCAGCCCCTATAAAACACATGGCTCAACTGGAGATCAGTCACCAGATGTCAATGCGTCAAACGGACACCGGAGCAGTTGAGTCGTTGTTGACAGGTAACTCGAGTATATTATTGAAGTAACGCTGAAATCAGAAATCCTCTCACATGTCTCGTTTCTAGAGAACACTTCCGGACAAGAGCAGAGAGTGATAAAGACAAAACTACAATGTCCTTTCTTTCCGTGATGACACAGATACAATGGTGCATTCATCAGGCAGTGCTAACGTAAAGGCAACATGCTCCATTTCACTCTGCCTTTAGAAAGCCTCCCCTCCACCCCACACACACTCTCCATCTCCTCCACTTCCTCCTGTTCAGCAAAATGCTGATATGTGCGTAAGCGTGCTTATTTTTCTCATCCATTACCAGATTAATTAAAGCGTGGCTCTTGCCAAAGCCCAGACGGATCCTCAGTACTTCAGATGAGCTTAATCACCGCGCACTCCCTAATCTGGTGCTCATTTAAAGAATTGCCTGGAACATACTGACGACTGGACTCTCCCAATGTTCAGCTTTATCTGGAAGAAGTCCCCGCTCTGGCGCCGTCAACCGCTGTATTTGATGTCGAGTTATTTCACAGGGTTTTTTTGATACGGTGCTTAAAGATTTCACTGTGTTCTGTGACATGTAATGCTCCCTGTGCACGGGGACAGGCTCGTGTTCTGGGGAGATAGTGGGAGAAGACGCTGTGTGTGTGTGTGTGTGTGTGTGTGTGTGTGTGTGTGTGTGTGTGTGTGTGTGTGTGTGTGTGTGTGTGTGTGTGTGTGTGTGTGTGTGTGTGTGTGTGTGTGTGTGTGTGTGTGTGTGTGTGTGTGTGTGTGTGTGTGTGTGTGTGTGTGTGTGCAGTCTAGCATTACTATACTTGTGGGGACCTAAATCTGTTTACATAGTCACGTGTGGGGACTCGCCTCCCTTATGGGGACAAATTGGAGGTCCCCATGAGGGGGATCATTAATTTTAGGGTGAAGACTTGGTTAGGGTTAGGCATGTGTTGGTTATGGTTAAGGTTAGGATAAGTCTCCAGAAAATGCATGTAAGTCAATGTAATGTCCCCTGAAGTGATGTATACATGGTGTGTGTGTGTGTGTGTGTGTGTGTGTGTGTGTGTGTGTGTGTGTGTGTGTGTGTGTGTGTGTGTGTGTGTGTGGTGTGTGTGTGTGTGTGTGTGTGTGTGTGTGTGTGTGTGTGTGTGTGTGTGTGTGTGTGTGTGTGTGTGTGTGTGTGTGTGTGTGTGTGTGTGTGTGTGTGTGTATGTGTGTGTGTGTGTGTGCACTAAGGCAGGCATTCTTGCAGCTCTTTGTTGTCCACATGTCATGATGGATTTGGTCGTTGCCGGCAGGGAGCTGCTGACACGAGAGCATGCAGCTCGCCTGCAGAGAAACACAAGCTCAGCCCATCGTGTTTCTCAGCACTCTGCGGCTGATGTGCGACTGTGGAATAAGATTCAATCAAAACCTGCTAAATGAAATCACATTATTCCTCGAGTGAAGTGCCATTTGCATCCTTTAAATTAATTGGTATGTTATCTCCTCTTAAATTGTTTACCATTGTGTTATTTTGCAATTCAATGCTAAATGGTTGCCTATTCAAATGCATATAATGCTTCCAGGCTGATTTAATGCGCTAATTGCAGACGGGACATTTATGCACGCACGGATATCTGTGAGACTATGAGATAATATAATTAATTATTAATGAATATTTCACTGGATTGGTAAAGATACACAGATGTCTCCAGGTGTTAGACATGTCCCTTCATACCTGCAGATTGGCAGCTGCCCAGGGGTTTCAGCTTCTGACCCACAATCCTCTGCTCCACCGAGTGCACAGAGAGAGCGATTAATCCTCTCCATACTCCCAAATCAGCCGGCTCATATTTGCATAAAGATATCAAAGCGACTGAAGGGTAGCAGCGCGGGGCTTTAGGGTATATATATATATAGGAGGGAGATGGTTAAGGAGGCTGAAGCATATTGCAGCGTATATATGCGTCCTTAGCCGTCTCCCTCCTCTCCTCTCACCTGTTCCTCCTTCACTTACCTTCAGTTTTATAACACAGGAGTTCCCCGGAGTCCTTCTCTGAGGATGCTTGAATGACAGCATGACGTTAGAGTTGTTTAAAGTGGCACATCGCCTGATTCCTCAGCAAGGACAAAACCCCTATTGATGCCATCCATCTCTGACAATTGAAAAGCCCAGCGAAATAAATCATTCATCCTGCTGTCAGTTAATGTAACGTGCGAACGACATACATGCACCGGACACTTAATGGATCCTCGATGGGGGGAAATGGCTATGAATCGACCCTGTTTTTGCTGTGTGTGTGTGTGTGTGTGTGTGTGTGTGTGTGTGTGTGTGGTGTGTGTGTGTGTGTGTGTGTGTGTGTGTGTGTGTGTGTGTGTGTGTGTGTGTGTGTGTGTGTGTGTGTGTGTGTGTGTGTGTGTGTGTGGTGTGTGTGTGTGTGTGTGTGTGTGTGTGTGTGTGTGTGTGTGTGTGTGTGTGTGTGTGTGTGTGTGTGTGTGTGTGTGTGTGGGGTTTGCGTGCATGTGAGTGTGAAAGGGCTTTGGCCTTGTCTTCTGCGTGGCTGGCCGTGCTCAGGCCTCAGGGCAGCGCTGCAGAGAGAGAGGGTCGCATTCTGCTGCTGCCGAGCTGCAGACAGGCTCATGCAGGGGGGACAGGAGTACATGCTCTCCCCCCCCCCTCTTTAACCACCATCTGCTACCCCACTACTGAGCCACACAGGATGGGGCCTAAAGGAAGGGCAGCTGGGGGTGCTTCAGGGGCGGAAGGACCTAAAGTAGTCTGGATCTCTGCCTCGTCCTGCAGGTTTGGGTTCATCGAGATGTGCACGTACCCTCACATTTCCAGTATTTGGCAAAAGTGCACACATCCTTCACTCAAGTAGAAGTACAGGTACTCATGTTTAAAAATACTCAAGTAGAAGTACTGACTAAACGTCTTTACTCAAGTCAAAGTAACGAGGCTTAAGTGTACTTCAGTAAAAAGTACCCATAACTAGCAGCTGTTTTAAAGAGTACCTGACCTCCCTTTATATTAATAGAACAATAATGTCATTGTTAGCTAATGAATGTTTCCATGCTGAACAACGGCAACATGACAATGCTTCCATTGGTCCCTCTTCTTTAGAGAAGACCAGGAAGTGATGGATACACGGATCGTGTTCCAACCAATAGGCACGCACTGACTCTAAAGAATAATGACCACGCACCAAACACACATTCAGACTAAAGGAACCAGCTGTTTGGGAAATGAGAGGAGTAGAAAGTACAGGTATTTGAGTTCAACATGTAAGAAGTAGAAAGTACAGGTATTTGAGTTCAACACGTAAGAAGTAGAAAGTACAGGTATTTGTGTTCAACATGTGGAGAAGTAGAAAGTACAGGTATTTGAGTTCAACATGTAAGAAGTAGAAAGTACAGGTATTTGAGTTCAACATGTAAGAAGTAGAAAGTACAGGTATTTGAGTTCAACATGTAAGAAGTAGAAAGTACAGGTATTTGAGTTCAACATGTAAGAAGTAGAAAGTACAGGTATTTTAGTTCAACATGTAAGAAGTAGAAAGTACAGGTATTTGAGTTCAACATGTAAGAAGTAGAAAGTACAGATATTTGTGTTCAACATGTAAGAAGTAGAAAGTACAGATATTTGAGTTCAACATGTAAGAAGTAGAAAGTACAGGTATTTGGGTTCAACATGTAAGAAGTAGAAAGTACAGGTATTTGAGTTCAACATGTAAGAAGTAGAAAGTACAGGTATTTGGGTTCAACATGTAAGAAGTAGAAAATACAGGTATTTGAGTTCAACATGTAAGAAGTAGAAAGTACAGATATTTGTGTTCAACATGTAAGAAGTAGAAAGTACAGATATTTGAGTTCAACATGTAAGAAGTAGAAAGTACAGGTATTTGGGTTCAACATGTAAGAAGTAGAAAGTACAGGTATTTGAGTTCAACATGTAAGAAGTAGAAAGTACAGGTATTTGAGTTCAACATGAGAGAAGTAGAAAGTACAGGTATTTGAGTTCAACATGTGAGAAGTAGAAAGTACAGGTATTTGAGTTCAACATGTAAGAACTAGAAAGTACAGGTATTTGAGTTCAACATGTAAGAAGTAGAAAGTACAGGTATTTGTCTTCAAAGTGTAAGAAGTAGAAAGGACAGGTATTTGTGTTCAACGTGTAAGAAGTAGAAAGTACAGGTATTTGCGTTCAAAGTGTAAGAAGTAGAAAGTACAGGTATTTGTGTTCAAACGTAAGTAAGTACAGTAACGAAGTATTTGTACTCCACTACCTCCCATCTCTGCACATTTCAATATAGTGCATTAAACCCTGATTGTGGAAAAGGTAATGTGTGTTGACTCCAGCTGAGAGGAGGGTAGAATTACTGAGGAAGGGCCATCGCAGTAATCCAGCTTCACGATGTGCAGCGGTCCTTTTACAGGCTGCTAATGATTGTTCATTAGCACACTCAGTAGGAGCTCACACTCGACCAACCTACCGGAGATTAGTGTGCCAAACCTCACGCAGATGCATTGGTAATAATAATAATAATAATAATAATAATAATAATAATAATAATAATGAATAGTAATAAAAATCTTCATTTGTATTGCACCTTTGATACAAGAATTGCCGTTTCAGCGTAGACAATTCACATCTCATTCACATTACAACGGTGTGATGACTTATTGTAATAACACGCAGTCAGGTGACGAAGAGTACTTTGAGAAAGTGCAGCAAGTGTTCGCTTCCTAAAAGGCTTCACTGGAACACATGCAGCTCCAAAATCAAGTAATAGAATAATCAAACAAGGTGTTTTCGCTGGGAATGAGTTGGAACATCTGCCAAAAGAACAAGTGAACATTAGCTTGGTGAGATGTCTTGAAAAAATATGGGATATTTAGATAAATTTGATTATTTTTGAATTATATTTGAGCAGAATCAGGAAATGTTAGCCACAAAATAAGCCAGAGATGGCCCAAATATTGGTGATTTTCCAATAAAAATGTGTTTTTGTACCTGATCTAAGATGTATGTCTTGAAACAATATAATCCATATTTTACAAAGACCACAGCAGCTTAAAAGATAATCTGACATACAACTCAAAATACGTTTCCAAGAGCCTTTGACTTAACAAGACGAGACGCATGGTCTAGAAGCAACACCCTACATCGCACTGCGGTGTTTCTGCCACAGCTATTACGTCTCATCTCAGGTGCAAAGAAATATTCTGACTAGAAAAAATATACTTGGCAGGATTTCCAGTTGAGCAGTGTTTCACTTCCACTTCCATCGTGAAACCAGAGATGCAACTTGACGCTTGGAAAGGAAACCAGTCGTTCTGTTTGTAAACAAAGGAGTGTGCACTTCATGCTGTGCGCGCTCCGTTTGTCTTCCTCCATGTGTGTGTGAGAGAACACGGCTCATGAGCAGGGTCTAAAGTCATTAATGTTAATGTGTGTGTGCATCCCTCACGATTCCCCACACGGCTCTATATATAGTCTGTAATGATAGCCAGCTCGGGGAGATGAAGGCAGTGAATTAATAAGCCGCCTCAGCTCCGTCTCTAGACAATGTCTCTCTGTGGATCAGAATCACAGATGAGATGTTAACAGACCTTCTTTTTTCTCATTTCGTTTTCTTCCTTTCCGCTGAAATGGATTGATTTCTGGGGGAGGCACAAACGGCTCTATTGGAGTTGGAATTTCATTTCTGCCTCGTTGAGATTCTGCAGAGAAAGTCTGATTTATTGATGAGCCCTGCAGGAAGCACCGGTCACATTATGAGGAGAGGGGTTAGAGGGTTAGATTAAGGATTAAGATGTGCTTTCAAGTCTGCTACTTCGGAGCCAAATGGCAGTGATTTAAGATGCCAGGCTTCAGAGGCTTTATTGTCATTTCTAGATAGATAGTGTAGTCTGGCAAGGAACATCTTGAGTCTCAGGATCATCAAAAAGGCAACATGCAATTTTATTAAGAGGTAAAGAAAAATCTGTAGAATAGATTAAAAAAGATATAACTAAAAAATAATGCAAGAAAAGAATAAAATATTGCTTATTGTAATAATATATAAATATGTGGACTGTGTTTTAGACATGCGTGAAATAAATACAATACAAATTATAGTAAAAGCGCAGAAATAGGTCAACTACGTATTTACATACTATAAATACTAATACATACTGTACAGCGGAATAAATACTGCTTATCGTTATAATATATAAATACACAGACTTAAAACAAATGTTCTAGACATAAGCAGGTGATATTAAAATGCCAATAAAACAGTGCAAAGGACATGGTGGTGCAAGTAAAATAACATATAATATATAATAAAGTAACTTTATAAATGGCTGTCTTTTGGGGTGGGTTGTGGGGGGGTTGGGTGGGGGGGGGGGGGGGGGTGGGGGTGGTGGGGGGGGTGTGGGGGTGGTGGGGGGGTGTGGGGTGGGGGGTGGGGTGGGGGGGGTGGGGGTGGGGTGGGTGTGGGGTGGGGGGGGTGGGGGGGGTGGGTGGGTGGGGGTGGGGGTGTGGGTGTGGTGTTTGGGGGTGGGGGGGGGTGGGTGGGTGGTGGGGGGGGGTGGGGGGGTGGGGGGGGGGGGTGGTGGTGGGGTGGGGGGTGGGGGGGGGGGGGGGGGGGGGTGTGGGGGGTGGGGGTGTGGGTGGGTGTGGGGGGGTGGGGGGGTGGGGGGGTTGGGTGGTGTGTGGGGTGGGGGGGTGGGGGGTGGTGTGGGGTGGGGTGTGTGTGGGGTGTGGGGGGGTGGGGTGGGGTGGGGTGTGGGGTGGGGTGGGGGTGGGGTGTGGGGTGTGTGTGGGGTGGGGTGGGGTGGGGTGTGGGGTGGGGTGTGGGGGGGGGTGTGGGGTGGGGTGGGGTGGGGTGGGGGGGGTGGGGTGGGGGGGGGGTGGGGTGGGGTGGGGTGTGGGGTGTGGGGTGGGGTGGGGGTGGGGTGGGGTGGGGTGGGGTGGGGGGGGGGTGGGGTGGGGTGTGGGGTGGGGTGTGTGTGGGGGGGGGTGGGGTGGGGGGGGTGTGGGGTGGGGGGGGGGTGTGGTGGGGTGGGGGGGGTGGGGTGTGGGGTGTGGGGGGGGGTGGGGTGTGGGGTGGGGTGGGGGGGGGGTGTGGGGTGGGGGGGGGGTGGGGTGGGGTGGGGTGGGGGGGGGTGGGGTGTGGGGTGGGGTGGGGGGGTGTGGGGGGGTGGGGTGGGGTGGGGGGGTGTGTGTGTGGGGGGTGGGGTGGGGGGTGGGGTGGGGGTGGGGTGGGGGGTGGGGGGGGTGGTGGGGGGGGTGTGTGGTGGGGGGTGGGGGGGTGTGGGGGGTGGGGTGTGGGTGTGGTGGGTGTGGGGGGGGGTGGTGGGGGGGTGTGGGGGGGTGGGGGGGGTTGGGGGGGGGGTGTGTGTGTGTGGTGGGGGGGTGTGGGGGGTGGGGGGTGGGGTGGGGGGTGGGGGTGGGGGGGGTGTGGGGGTGGGGGTGGGTGGGGGTGTGTGTGGGGGGTGTGGGGGGTGGGGGTGGGGGGGGTGGGGGGTGGGGGTGGGTGTGTGGTGTGTGGGGGGTGGGGGTGTGTGTGTGTGTGGGGGGTGGGGTGGGGGTGGGTGTGTTGGGTGTGTGGGGGTGTGTGTGGGTGGGGTGTGTGGTGGGTTGGGGGGTGTGTGGTGTGTGGGGTGTGGGGTGGGGTGGTGTGGTGGGTGGTGTGGTGTTGGGTGTTGGAGTGTGTGGTGTGGTGTGGTTGGTGGGGGTTGTGTGGGGGGGTGTGGGTTGGGTGTGGGGTGGGGGTGGTGTGGGGGGTGTGTGGTGTGGTGGTGTGGTTGGTGGGGGTGTGGTGTGTGGGTGTGGGTGTGGGGGTGGTGGTGGTGGGTGTGGGTTGGTGGGTGTGTGTGTTGGTGTGGGTGGGGTGGGGGTGTGTGGGGGGTGGGTTGTAGGGGTGGTGTTGTGGGTGTGTGGGGGTGTGGTGGTGTGGTTTTTGGGTTTTTGGGTGGGTGTGGGGGGGGTGTGTGGGTTGTGGTGGGGTGTGGTGTTGGTGGGGGGTGGGGTGTGGGTGTGGTGGTGTGGGGGTGGGTGGGTGTGGTGGGTGTGGGTGGGGTGTGTGGGGGTGTTGTGGTGTGGGGTGTGAGTGTGGGGTTGGGTGTTGTGGGTTGTGGTGGTGGGGGTGTGTGGGGGTGGTGTGTGTGGGGGTGTTGGGTGGGGGTTGGGGGTGTGGGGTTGTGGAGTGTTGTGTGGTTGTAGTGTGTGGGGTAGCGTAGGGGTGTGTGGGCGTGTTTGGTGTGGTAGATGGTAGGGGTAGGTAGTGTGGGTGGGGGTGGGGTGTGGGGTGGGGTGGTGTGGGTGGGTCGGGTTGGGATGGGGTGTGAGTGTGTGAGTGTGGTGAGTGTGCAGTGTGTGTGTGGTGTGGTGGTGGTGTGGGTGTTGAGCTGTTGGTTTGTGTGGTTGGTTTGGTGGGTGTGGGGTTTGTAGTGGTGGGGTGTGGGGTTGTGTTTTGGTGGTGTGTGGGTTGTGGTTGTAGTGGTGTTTGGTGGGTGGGTGACTGTTTATGTAGGTGTGCGGTGTGGATGGTTGTAGGTGGGACGTGGGGTGGTGAGGTGGTGAGGGTGTGGCATGGGAGGGGGTGGTGGGGTGTGTCAGTGGGGTGTGTTGTGGTGGGTGTGGGTGTTGGGTTGTGTGTGGGTGGTGGTGTGGTGTGAGTGGGTGTGGTGGGTGGAGGGGTGGTGGTGTGAGAGTTGGGTGCTGTGTTGTGTGGTGTGGTGGGTGTGAGTGTGGGTTTGTGTGGGTTGTGCGTGGTGTGTGGTGTGCAGGGTGGTGTGTGTGGGTGCGTAGTGTGGTGTGTGAGAGTGGGGTAGGGGTGGGGTGTGGTGTGGGTGTGGTTGAGTGGTGTGGTGTGTGGTTGTGGGTGGGTTGTGTGTGTGGAGTGTGGTTGTGTGGTGTGGTGGGTGTGGTGTGTGTGTGTGAGGATGTGTGTTGGAGGGGTGTGTGGTCTTTGGTGTGTGGGTGGTGTGGAAGGAATGTGGGTGGGTGGTTGGGTGAGGTGTTGGTGGTGTGGGTGGTGGGGGTGGGTGAGTGTGTGTGTGGGGTGTGATGGGGTGGGGTGCTGTGGTGGTGGTGGTGGGTGTGGGTGGGATGTGGTTTGTGTGGTGCGAGGTGTGTATGAGTGTGTGGAGGTGTGAGTGTTGTGTGGTGAGTGTGGGTGAGGGTGCCTTGTGGGGTGGGTGTGGTGTGAGTGGGTTGTGTGGGTGGGGGGTGGGTGTGTGTGGTTGTGTGTTGGGTGTGTTGTGTGGGTGTGGTGGTGTGTTGGTGTGTGTGGGGTGGTGTGGTGTGTGTGTGTGGTGGGGTGGTGTGGTGGGGGTGTTGTGGTGGGGTGGTGTGTGGGTGGTGTTGTGTGTGTGGAGTGTGTTGTGGGGTGTGGTTTGTTGGGTTGGTGTGTTGGTGGTGAAGTTGGTGGTGGGGTGGTGGGTGTGGGGTGTGGGGGGTGTGGTGGAGTGGGTTGGGCGTGGTTGGGTGGTGGTGGGGGTGGGTTAGGGGGAGTAGTTGTAGGTGTGGGTGGTGGGTTGTGGTGTGGTGGTGGGGTGTGTGAGTGGGGTGTGGTGTGTGGTGGGTGGGGTGTTAGGTGGGGGTGTGGGGTGGGGGTGGTGAGTTAAGGTGGGGGGTGTTGGTGTTAGTGGGTTGAGGTTTGGGGTGGTTGGGGTGAGGTGTGGGTGGTGTGGTGTAGGAGGGTGGTAGGTGGGTGGGGAGTGGGTGGAGTAGGGTGGTTGGGGGGGTGAGGAGTGTTAGGGTGGGGGTGGGGGGGTGGAGTGTCCTGGAGGGGGTGTTGGTGGGTGGTGGGTGGTGGTGTTGTGTTAGTGGTTGGGGGTGTGGGGATTGGGTGTGAGGGGGGAGGTGTTGGGTGGGTGGAGATTTGTTGGGGGTGAGGATTAGTTGTGTTGGGAGGTGGGGTTGGATAATAGTGGGGGCGTTGGTTTATTTTTTTTGGAGTGTGAGTTGTGGTTGGTGGGATATGTTTATGAAGGATGTGAATTGTATTAGTTGTGTATGAAGGTGATTGATAGGATGGAAGTGAGGGGTGGGGGGGGGGGTGGGAAGTGTGGTGGGGTGTGTGGGAGGTGAAGGGTGTGGGCAAAGGGGGTGGTGTGAATTTTTGGAGTGAGTGGGGGTGGTGGGTGATAGGGTGTGTGGGGTGTGGGATGAGGGTCCAAAAATTTGGTGGAGAGGATGTTAAGGAACATTGGGGGGGTGACGAGTGGAGTGAGAGTGGGGGGTGTGAGGTATGCATTGGATGATGGGAGATGGGGTTATGGTGATGGGTAGGTGTTGTGGGGGGGGTGGGTGTGGGTGGGTTGAGTGGGGGTGGTGGGTTGGCGTTTGGGGTCCTTTGGGGGGGTAGAGTGGGGGGTGGGGAATGGTGGCGGGGAGGGACAATAGAGAGTCATGGGCGTGAGTGTGGGGGTTTTAGTATTGGGACGGCAGGATTGTGAGTAAGGTGGAAGGAATGTTATTTTGTTGGGTTGGGTGGTAAGGGGGTTGAGTGTGGTAGTTGGGAATTTGGGTGGGAATTTGGATTATGGGTCATAGGGGGAGGGGGGTGGGTTTGCTGTGTGTGGGGGACTTTGGTGTTTCGGGGAGAGGACTGTTGGGGCAAATTTTTATTAGTGGAATGGGGTTGTGTAAGAAGGACAGTGTACGTGAGAGGGTTTATATATGAAATATATAATATATTGGTGGTGGGAGGGGAGGGGGGTGTGGAGTTAATGAGCGATAAGTGTTAGAGGAGTGTAGATGGAAAAGGGGGGGTTTTGGATAGGTGTGGGGGGTGGAGGTGTGCATAAGCGATGGGAGGCAGAGAGAGAGAGGGGCACAGCAGTAAGGAGGGTACGGAGAGTAAGGAATGCTTGGGGGTAAGAGGGTTGTGGGTAGGAATTTAGTGTGAAGGTGGGAGGTGTGTGTGGAGGGGGAGTGAGATGTGTGGGGACGAAGAGGTAGTATAGAGTGTGGGGGTGGAAAGATAGTGTGAGTGTAGTGGGGGGGGAAGGGAAGTGAGTAGTAAGAGTGAGGAGGCAGGAGGTGGTAGGACGGGGGGAGTTTCGAGGGGTGTGTGAGGGAGTATATTTGTGATAGTTGCTAGTTATTTGTGGGGGGGTGGGGCATATGGATTGTAGATTAGGTTTTATATTAGCGAGAGCGCCTGGAGGGGTGATAGAGAAGTTGAGGAAAGAGGATTAATTATTATTTAGCGAGCTGAGATAAGTAGAGGGCGGCAAAGTGATGAGGGGAGAGAGCAAAATGAAAAGATGTAGGGTTATAATATTTATAGTGCATGTTTTTATTATATTATATATTATATCTATAATTTTAGAATGAGTGTGGAATGGCAAAGATATATATATAGGTGGGGGAGGAAGGCACAGTATGGGAGGTGTGATTGGGAGGTGTTTATTATGAGGAGTATATTTAGAATGGATAGATGAGTGGTGTAAATTGAAGGAATATTTTATAATACAATGGGGATTGATATATGGGGGGGGGGGTGTGTTTATATTTTGGTTCGCAGATGGTAGAGTTATGTTTAATTTAATGGTAGGGGTAATGGGGGGTGGTATATAAGATTATATTGAAGGTGGTAGATATTTAAGGACCAAATTTAGTCCAACGAGGTGAGGGGGTATAATTTATGTATATGAGTGCAATAATATAGTGGGAAATGTGTGTGTGTCGATATTGTGGATATGAGGCAGGTATTATGAGAATACCCAAAGAAGAGAGTTAGTGCAGGAGGCGAGTACAGTGATTTTAAGCATTTAAAAATTAATAGACTTTGTTAAGGATTTCTGTTCGAGGTTGTAGTTATAGGTGATAATATATGTATTTTATTTTATTATTAGAGAAATGTGTAGATTTGTTTATTTATATATAATTTGGTGAGTGACAATATTTTATGTCGTTAGGGTGAGTATTTTTTTTTATTCGTAAATTTGTTTGTGTGAGAGTATGGGGTTGTGTGAAGTGAGGCACGCATTATATACAAATGTGTTTTTAGCGAGTTTGGATATTTAGATTATAAGGAGTGTTGTTGGGATGGTTAGATGATTTATAATGATGGTTTTATATATATTATTGGAATGTGAGATTGTTTTTGTTAATTAGTTTTTTTTTTTAGTTTGGGTTTAATAAGCTTAGTTGAGAGTTGTGTTCTATATTTTAGAAGGATAGGTGGGGATGATAGGGGTGTGGAGGAGGAGTGGGGCAGCGTGGCGTGAGGGTTTAGGTTATTTGGTGTAGGTGCGAGAGTTGAAAAGAAGGAGCGGGGGGGGGAGGGGTGTGAGGAGGGGTTAGTAAGAAGGTGTGAGTGGGTGATTGAGTTAATTATATATTTATTGGGAGACTGATAAGGATTAATTTTGAATGTCGCTGGGGAGAATGAATGGAGGAGTGTGTGGGGGACAGGATTTCTGATGGTGAGGTGGTGGTGGGTAAGGGTAGAGGGGTGGGTGTGGGCTTGGGGGGGGGAGTCTTGCGGACGGTGGTGGGGGTGGGTGGGTCAGCTAGGAGGGGTGAGGGGGATTGGAGATGGATGTGAGGGGTTGAGGTAGAGTAGGTGTGGTGGGGTGAGGGGGTGGGTTGCTGTGGGGTGGGTTGGCATGCTGGGGGAGGGGGAGGATGAAGTTGGGTGATTTGTGTGTGGGGGTAGGGTGGTGGTGGTTGTGGGTTGTGTGGGGATTGGGTGTGGGGTGGGGTGGTTGGGCGTTTGTGGGTGGGGTTTTTGAGAGGGGGGGAGAGTAAAGAGGTGGGTGTGGTGGGGCTGATGAGAGGGGGTGCAGAAAGAGAAGTGGGATGATTGAGGGAGGAGGACATAGGGTGATGGGTTTGGGGGGGGGAGGGTGTGGGGGGCTATGGGTGGTTAGTATAGATGTAAGGCGAGATGGGGGGGACTGGTGGAGAGTGGTGAGCGGGAGGAGGGTGTGTGGGATTGATGGGAGGCGTTGTTAGGTATTAAAAGGGGAGGGGGGGGGGGGGCAGGTGATGAGGGATTGGGAAACGCGGAAGGGAGGGTCAAATGGTGGTGGGGAGGGGTGGATGGGGTGGGGATGTTGTGAGAGTAGGGCGGCTAAGTGAAGTGGGGGTGATTGATCTTGTAGGGAAGGTGTGGGGGGGGGGGGCGATATGTGGGGGGTGTTGGAGGTTGTGTAGGTGTGTGATGTGGGGGGTGGTAGGAGAGTTAGCCGAGGTGTGGGGAGTGGGGGGGAGGGGAGATTGGGGGGGGGGGGGAAGATATTAGGTGGTGTAGGTTAGGGAGTGGGAGGGGGAGATGGTGTTTGTGGGGGGGTGGGGGCTAAAACCGCCAATGGTAGTGTTATGGGTGGTGGGTTTTAAATTTTATATGCGCGATGAGGAGTGTGTTAAATTTATATTTATGATGGAGAGGGGAAGGAGGGGTGGGGAAGAGAAAGTTTGTATTTTGGTGGAGGGGGAGAATGGGATGAGAAGGGCGAGGATTTTAGGAAGGATAATTTGGAATGTGGGAATGGATTTGAATTGCAGTTGAAGAGTTTTTGTGTGTTTGAGTGGTTTTGGAGGTTTCGTCAGATATATTTTGTATTCTAGTTAGTTAAGTATTTTTAGATGGATTGAGCAAATTTAGTGTCTCATGAATTGTGAGAGGGGGGGTGATTGGTGGGTTGGGAGAGTATTGTTGTTAACTTCTTATATTTATGTATATAATGTAATGTTTGATAATTTTAGATTTGGTAAAGTTATCTTCTACTATATATTTATACAGATTGGTAGTTTTTTTGGGTTATTTGTTTTTTCGATTTTTGTATATTTTTTTTAGTGTTTTTGCTTTTAATTGTTTTAACATTAGATTTATTACGTGGACGTTTAATAGTTATTTGAGTTTAATTTTATCACTAGTAAAATTTTAATTGTGTGTATATGACATCACCTTATAAAAAATTGGTATTGTGTTTTTTTAAATTTTAGATTACTTACAGTTGTTTGTATTAGTAATATATCTTCTCTTAATTTCTTAGTTTCTGGATAATACGTATTGTTAAAGTTCAGTGAATGTATTTTATATAGTAATAGTGTAAGTGTAATTTATTAAAATATTTGTTTTTAAAATTGGTTGTGATCATTGTTCTTACGTGTCGCGTGGGTTCGTTTTTTTTTTAGGTGTTTAAATTTGATTGGTGTAGGTTGGTGTGAGTTAATTATTACAAGTTGTCTATAGTATGTTGGATTTTTATATAGTTTTGTTTATGATTATTATATGGTGTTAAGTTGTTTGGTGGTTGTGATGAGAAATTTTGTTCTTAAAGTGGGATGTTAGTTTATTGATTGTTGTGGGGTAATTTTGTGTATTTTTGTTGGAAGTTGTGTAGGGTGAATGGTGAGTTTGAGCGAGTAGATAGATAGGAGTAGATTGATGGGGGGGTCAGCAAATAGCAAGGGGTGGAATGGGACCAAGGAGGAAGGAGGTAGTAGATGTGGTATTAAGATGGAGGGAGGAGTTGATTGTGTTTTAAAAAAAAAATAATTTAAATTGGTGGTGAGGGATGTTAGAGTTGGGGGAGTTGGGCGGAGATATATGAGAGAGTGGGATGTGGGGATTGTGAGAGGGTATGAAGGGTGGGTGTGGGGGGTGGGGGGGGTGAGTGGGGGGTGTAGGGTGGGGGTGTTGTGTGTGTGGGTGGTGTGTGGGGGGTTGGGGTGGTGTGGGTGGAGGTGTGTGGGTGTGTAGGGTGGGTGGGGAGTGGGTGGGTGTGTGGTGTGTGGTGGGTTGGGTGTGGGGGTGGGTGGTGTGTGGTGTGGTGTGGGTGGGGGTGGGGTGTGGGTGGGTGTGTGGGTGGGTGTGGGTGGGTGTGGGGTGGGGTGTGTGGGGGGTGTGTGGGGTGGGTGTGTGGGGGGGGTGGGTGGGGGGGGGTGGGGGTGGGGTGGTGGTGTGTGGGGGGTGGGTGGGGGGTGGGTGGTGGGGGGGGTGGGGGGTGGGGTGGGGTGTGGGGGGGTGGGGGGGGGTGTGGGGGGGGTGTGTGTGGGGGGGGTGGGTGTGGGGTGGGGGGGGGGTGGGGGGGTGGGGGGTGGGGGGGTGGGGGTGGGGGTGTGGGGGGGGTGGGTGTGGGGGGGTGGGGGTGTGGGGGGTGGGGGGTGGGGTGGGGGGGGTGTGGTGGGGGTGGGGGGGGTGGGTGGGGGTGGGGTGGTGGGGGGGGTGGGGGGGGTGGGGGGTGGGGTGGGGGGGGTGGGGTGGGGGGGGGGTGGGGGTGGGGGGGTGTGGGTGGGGGGGTGGGGTGGGGGGGGGTGGTGGGGTGGGGGGGGGTGGGGGGGTGTGGGGGGGTGGTGTGGGGGGTGTGGGGGGTGTGGTGGGGGGGGTGGGGGTGGGGTGGTGTGGGTGGGGTGGGGGGGGTGTGTGGGGGTGGGGGGTGGGGGGGTGGGGGTGTGGTGTGTGTGGGGGGGGGGTGGGGGTGGGGGGGGGGTGTGGGGGGTGGGGTGGGGGGTGGGGGGGGGTGGGGGTGGTGGGGGGGGGTGGTGTGGGGGGTGGGTGGGTGGGGGGGGGTGGGGGGGGTGGGGGGGTGGGGGGGTGGTGTGGGGGGGTGTGGGGGGGGGGTGGGGGGGTGGGGGTGTGGGGGGGGTGGTGGGTGGGGGGGGGTGGGGGTGGGGGGGGTGGGGGGGGGGTGGGGGGGGGTGGGGGGGGTGGGGGGTGTGGGGGGGGGTGGGGGGGGGGTGGGGGGGGTGTGTGTGGGTGGGGGTGTGTGTGTGTGGGGGGGGTGTGGGGTGGTGGGGTGGGGGGTGGGGGGGTGTGTGGGGTGGGGGTGGGGGGGGTGTGGGGTGGGTGTGGGGGGGGGTGGGGTGGGTGGTGGGGGGGGGTGGGGGGGGGGGGGGGGTGGGGGGGGTGGTGGGGTGGGTGGGGGGGGGTGGGGGTGTGGGGGGGGGTGGGTGGGGGGGGTGGGGTGTGGGGGGGTGGGGGTGTGGGGGGTGTGGGTGGGTGTGGGGGTGTGGGGGGGGGGTGGGGGGTGGGGGGGGTGGGGGGGGTGTGGGGGGGGGTGGGGGGTGGGGGGGGTGGTGGGGTGGGGGGGGGGTGGGGGTGTGGGTGGGGGTGTGTGGGGGGGGGTGGGTGGGGGTGTGGGGGGTGTGTGTGGGGGGGTGGGGTGGGTGGTGTGGGTGGGTGGGGGGGGGGTGGGTGGGGGGTGGGGGGTGGGGGGGGTGGGGGTGGGGGGTGGGTGGGGGTGGGGGGTGGGTGGGGGGTGGGGTGGGGGTGGTGGGGGGGTGTGGGGGGTGGGGTGGGGGGGGGGTGGGGTGGGGGGGGTGGGGGGTGTGGGGGGGGGTGGGGGGTGGGGGTGGGGGGGGGGTGGGTGGGGGGGGTGTGGGGTGGGGGGGTGGGGGGGGTGGGGTGGGGGGGGTGGGGGGGTGGGGGGTGGTGGGGGGGGGTGGTGGGGGGTGGGGGGTGGGGGGTGGGGGGGGGGTGGGGGGGGGTGGGGGTGTGGGGGTGGGGGGGGGGTGGGGGGTGGGGTGGGGGGGGGTGGGGGGTGGGGGGGGTGGGGGGTGGGGGGGGGTGGGTGGGGGGGGGGTGGGGGGGGGGTGGGGGTGGGTGGGGGGTGGGGGGGTGGGGGTGTGGGGGGGGTGGGGTGGGTGGGGGTGGGGGGGGGTGGGGGGGGGTGGGGGGGGTGGGTGGGGGGTGGGGGGGGTGGGTGGGGGGGGGTGGTGGGTGGGGGGTGTGGGGTGGGGGGGGGTGGGGGTGGGGGGGGTGGGTGGGGTGTGTGGGTGGGGGGGTGGGGGTGGTGGGGGGGTGTGTGTGGGGGGTGGGGGGGTGGGGGGGGTGGGGGGTGGGGGGGGTGGGGGGGGGTGGGGTGGGGGTGGTGTGGGGGTGGGGGGGGTGGGTGGTGGGGGGGGGGTGGGTGGGGGGGGTGGGGGGTGGGGGGGGTGGGGGTGGTGGGGGGGGTGGGGGGGGGTGGTGGGTGGGGGGGTGGGGGGGTGTGGGGGGGGTGGGGGGGGGTGGGGGTGGGGGGTGGGGTGGGTGGGGGGGGGTGGTGGGGGGGGGTGGGTGGGGGGGGTGGTGGGTGGTGGGGTGGGGGTGGGTGGGTGGGGGGGGTGGGGGGGGGGTGGGGTGGTGGGGGGTGTGTGGGGTGTGGGGGTGGGGGGGGGTGGTGGGGGGGGTGGGGGGGGGGTGGGGTGGGTGGGGGGGTGGGGTGGTGTGGGGGGGGGGTGGGGGGGGGTGGGGGTGGGGGTGGGGGGGTGGGTGTGGGGGGGTGGTGGGGGTGTGGGTGGGGGTGGGGGGGGTGGGGTGGGGTGTGTGTGGGGGGGGGGTGGTGGTGGGGTGGGGGGGGGGTGGGTGGTGGTGTGGGGGGTGGGGGGGGGTGGGGGTGGTGGGTGTGGGGGGGGGGTGGGGGGGTGTGGGGGTGGGGGGTGGTGGGGGGGGTGGGGGGTGGGGGTGTGGTGGGGTGGGGTGGGTGGGGTGGTGGGGGGGGGTGGTGGGGGGGGGGTGTGGGTGGGGGGGTGGGGGGGTGGGGTGGGTGGGGGGTGGGGGGGGGTGTGGGGGGGGGTGGGGGGTGGTGGGGGTGGTGGGGGGGGTGGGTGGGGGGGTGGGGGGGGTGGTTGGGGTGGGGTGGGGTGGGGGTGGGGGGGTGGGGTGGGTGGTGTGGGGGTGGTGGGGGGGTGGGTGGGGGGGTGGGGGGTGGTGGGGGGGGGTGGGGGGTGGGGGGGGTGGGGGTGGGGGTGGTGGGGGTGGGTGTGGGGGGGTGGTGGGGGGGGGGTGTTGGTGTGGGTGGTGGGGGGGGTGGGTGGGTGTGGGGGGGGTGTGTGGGGGGGGGGTGGGGGGTGGGTGTGGTGGGTGGGGGGTGGGGGGGTGGGGGTGGTGGTGTGTGTGGGGGTGGGGGGGGGTGGGTGGGGTGTGGGGGTGTGGGTGGGTGTGAGGGGGGTGGGGGTGTGGGGGGTGGGTGGGGTTGTGGGGGGGGTGGTGTGGGGGGGTGTGTGGGGGGTGGGTTGGGGTGTGTGGTGGGGGGGGTGGGGGGGTGGGTGGTGAGGGTGGGGGTGGTGGGGGTGGGGGTGGGGGGGGGGTGGGGGGTGGGTGGGGTGTGGGGGTGGGTGGGGGGGTGGTGGTGGGGTGTGTGTGGGGTGGGGGTGTGGGGGTGGTGTGTGTGTGTGGGGGGGTGTGTGGGGGTGGGTGTGGGTTGTGGGGTGGGGGGTGGGGTGGGGTGGGTGGTGGGGGTGGTGGGGTGGTGGGGGGTGGGGGTGGGGGGTGGGTGTGGTGGTTTGTGGGTGTGGTGGGGTGGGGTGGGGGGGGTGGGGTGGGGTTGGGGGGGGTGGGTGGGGTGGGTGGGGGGTGTGGGGGTGGGTGGTGGGGGTGGTGTGTGGGGTGGGTGGTGGGGGTGGTGGGTGGTGTGGTGGGGGTGGGGTGTGGGTGGTGTGGTGGGGGGGGTGGGTGTGGGTGGTGGGGGTGGGTGTGGGGTGGTGGGGTGGTGTGTGGGTGGGTGTGGTGTGTGTGTGGGGGTGGGTGGTGGTGGGGGTGTGGGGGGTGGGGGTGGGGGGGGGGTGTGTGGTGGAGTGGGTGGGGTGGTGGGGGGTGGGTTGGGTGTGGGGGGGGTGGGGGAGTGGGGTGTGGGGGTGGGTGTGTGGGGTGGGGGGGGGTGTGGGGT